>CM050173.1:54425615-55025615 GCA_027410445.1 Discoglossus pictus | reverse complement strand
ATTTGAAGGAAAGCATATACATCCATTTCTATTAAAGAGGTAGGGATGGGCCTGGTTGATGTAGGTCAGTGGCCAGTCAATCAAATAAATGTAGATGATTGGCACAAAACCTTAGCATGGTTTTCCTATTCCTGAATTGCAAGGGAGAAGTGATGATCCCCAATGCCCTGTAAGTGTTTGAAAGAGAAGATACCTGAGTCTGAAACACAGACCTACATTACAGGCACATATTCTAATACTGAGCCATTTCAACCAAGCACAGCTGATGTAAGTGTCTCCCTGGGGCAGACTCTTTCTCTCTCTTTTATATATATATATATATATATATATATATATATATATATATATATATATATAAATATGTATGTACCGTAACTGTGCAAGGAGCAATTCAGAGACAATGCAGCTAAAAGCCTCTAACACCAATAATTCAGCAGCAACTAAAAAAAGGGAAACACTTTGCACAAGTCTTTCAATTGTTTATCAGATAGTGCTGAAGGCAGGAGTTCTTTTAAATAACTATTTATTTGCAAAAGTAAGTACAGTATCTCTTTTAGAATATATTTTATATTAGTTCTTATCAAGACAATACAGATAATTCTAATTAACAACATTAAAATAACATATATTTCATTTCACCGTCACCGCTACTTATATGCACTACTTTTGTTTTTATTTAGATATGACTCTAGTTCATAATTACGCCTTTTATTTGTTTGTAGAGAAAGCTGAAATACTCAGAGTACAGAGTAAATGAAAAAAAGAGGACATTAGATTTCCCCGAGACTGTGAACAACAGAACAGCTTAATAATTACATCTAAAAAGGCTTGCCCATTTGGTTCAATTTAACAAATACAATGACCAGAAAGAGACCTTTGCGGGCATTTGCAGCTAGACACATTCAATATACCTCAACCTCGATTTATTTAATCAGATCACCCTAGTGTAAAAATCTGTAAGTACACTGTGAAACTAAGGAGAGCTTTGTGCAATATCTTCAGAAAAGATAATAAATAAGATTAGAGCTGACAGTTTATTCAGGGAATCATTCTTTATTGGAGACAATTTCAGCTGGGTTATCCCAAATTGTAAGGATTTAAAAAAATGACTACCTGGGTAAAAATACTGTGAGAATTGACATTTCTTGGCACGGTAATTGTTTTATTTACATTTCCAAAAATAAGCTGCTTTTCTAGGTGAAACTTTCATTTTGAAAACGGCATAACATCTGCAATTAACCCAATGTATTCCCTTAAGTCTATGTAAGTCCCAAGCTTCTGAAATCTTCTGGACAGTATTTATTGGCCTGTGAATAGACAACCAATGTTGATTTTTAAGATAATAAAAAGACATTACGGCATCAGTGAACCACTTTGAAACCTCTGCAAAGCTTAGTGAATTTTGGTCATAGTTACTTAATTGTTCAGGCTGAAAACTCCATGTGTCAAACCTCTTTAGATATCTGATCCATGTTTTATCTGAATTATTTGCGAGGAATACATTTTTTTAGTACTTCATCTTTGTGCTCTATATGTATCACCAAAAATGTTCATAAGAACAGTTTCTGAGTGATAATTCTCCCTTCCAGCCATAGAGTGAGCCCTCCGTGGAAGAGATAGTCCCAGAATTAAGTACCGATTTCTCTATTCTAACCTAGCTGTGTCTTTCTTTTTTTCGATTCCTCACTGTTTTTCTTCAAGACAGAAGACATAGGGAGTGAGAGATAGGAGAGAGAGAGAGATACCCGGACAGACAGACGCAATACATAGAGAGAGGGACAGAGGCAGGAGAGAGAGATAGAGAGAGAGAGACAGGCACAGGACATAGATAGAGAGAGACACATGCCATAGGAAGAGAGAGACAGAGAGAGAGAGAGACAACAGAGAGGGAGAGAGAGATAGAGGAGAGAGAAGGAAAGAGAGAAACATAAAATTATATAATGTCAAGTTACTAGTATATATATATATATATATATATATATATATATATATATATATATATATAGGTCAGAGATGAGCTGCAGTAATGCCTGATGTAACACTAAGTGTCCATAGGGACCTCATGGTATATTGCGCAATGTTAGGTGCCAATGGGGGTCCATAATAGTTATAGATTAGATTATCATGGGGGTTGGGGAGTTATCACAATAGTAATGGGTTATTGTTAGGTGCCATTTTTATAGATTAGATTTTAATGGGAGTCAGTAAAGTGTTACTGTTAGGTGCCATAGCTGGTAGTAAAAAGCAGGATGAGGGTTTAGTAAATTTAGAGATTTCGATGCTGATTACACACTTGTAAAACACCCCATTCAGTACAACTCATGACAGGCCTTAGTAAGCTAGGTATAACATCGTAAGTAAGATGGGCTGAGAAGTTTAATCATAGGTTAACTTGGGTTATCATGGTCATGGTAGCACCTGAAATTATTTAGTAAATTACACTAAGTAGAAATCAGGGTGTCTGCTTCTATTAATGCCCCTATATGGTCACTTAAAATGTAAATATGTATGCTATATTTAATTAAAGGACACTTGTTTATCAACTATGTACCAAGCCAACTATATAAGCAGATGTTTAAACCATGGATGTAAAAATTTTTGGGAAAATCTGAATTTTTGAAGACTCTGCTTTTGAGTACAGGAATCCATTTTGTGTTTGTTACATCACTTCTTGAGAGCTGAATAATAGGTGAGGGGTGTTTGTAGTTATCAGTGGAAGGATGGGTAGAGCAGAAGGGAACTGGCAGAAGTCCAGATCCATTGTTTGATAATAGGATAAGGCTAAATCAGCACCACACCCCATACCCCTCACTGGCCCAGAAACAGTTACCTCACACCATTCAATAGCTCTGCAGAAATGTAAACGCCACTCTCACACACAGAATGTCCATCAAATTACTTTTTTCTTTCTTAATTATGCTCTTAGATATTTTTATGTATTGTGTGTGTATTTCTAGGGAATATAATTGTTTTTTTGTTTGTTTTTTATAAAAAATGAAAACAAAAGCATAAAAATAAAAAAATTCATAAACATAAAAAAGACTTGCAGAAAAAAACCTTGCCTGAAATTAAAAAAATACAAATTAAATAGCCAATCACAGAAGGTTCACATTTAATTGAAGCCCTATTCTGAAAACAATCAAAATGGGAGAAAATAGAGCTGACTGATTAGTTAAAGGCTAACCAGTCATAATTACCACATGGTAAAGGTTTAGGTACTACGGGGGCCCATAGGGATCCCCATGATATTAGTATGATATACGTTCCATGGATCCCATGGTATAATGGTAATTGTAAGGTGCCAATGGGGGTCTGTTAGGTGCCATCGGGGTCCATAAGGACTATCTAGTGATCCGTAGGACCCCCCATGGATAGGAGTTACTGTACGTGCCCTAGTATGTAGTAAAAGTCAGAGTGAGGGTTTAGAAAATTCGTAAAACTAGGGTTTTTACTGTAAATTCAAATTACACACTCCTAACACGCCCATAACTGACTCTGTATAATAAGCTAGGTAACACATGGGACAAGAGGCTTTAATAAATCGCACAACAGCTAAGATGTTGGACCATAGGTTAACTCAGGCTTTGGGGCATGTTAGCACCAAAAATACTTAAGTAAATTTCAACTCTGTAGAAATCAAGGTGTTTTCTTTTAATAATGTGTGCCCATATGCAATCACTTGAAATGTAAGTGTGTATGCTATTTATAAATAAAGGCATATTTAAGTTTCATGGATTATGAATGCATCTGAAAGAGGAGAATCAGTAGTCTATGAACACATTTTTCTACAAGATAAAACACCAAAATAAGTATTATTAGACTTATCATAAAGTTTGCTAAATCTCTTGAGTTTACAGGGAGTTGATTTTCAGAGTTAACGCTTCTAGAAATCCCTGCTAAAATTAGCATAAAATTCATAATTCGTTTTCGCCAGTCACAGGCAGCTAATACATTGTATCAATCAGGATGGCAGTTTGTGTAGCAAGGAATCATGGAATGTGTAGTCCCTGCGCAAGGAAGCAAGGAGAAGTCAGACATTGCTTTGTAGATCTCTACATTGTGGCTTGAAAGTTAGTATAAGGTTAAAATCCATACTCAAATGCAGTGTTTCTATTGGTAGGTTCAATGTGCCAATGTAAGCAGCTTTGGAGGTGTGGAAATCAATTTATATTTTTAAATAAAATAAATCTGTGTGCGTATTGAATGACTCCATGTAATGTGTGTCTGATATAAGCAGCATGTGTTAGATTAGAAAAAGGTAAAGACAGGGAAACTTAGATATACCTTTAAAGGGCCACTGCAATTCCACATCAGATTAGAAGAGTTTTTCTTGCTTCTGTATGACACAGAATCTGACCCCTGCCTATATACACTGTATTATATTGGGCCTCCACAATTTAAGGTCTGTCAGCCTCGCCCCTGGTCTTAATTATGATCTCCCACATCTTAGTCAATTTACAGAACCCAAGAGCTGACAAAACCTAATTGTGCAGATTTGCTAGAGGATGCCATGCTTTAGCACACAGCACAGGCCATTTCCCACAAGGGCCCTCAGGGGGTTTCAATAGTTTTTGTACCATTTAGGAAATCTGGGTCAATTTCTTTAACTCGACTAACCATCCAGTTTAGGAAAGTTATATCTTTATTTGAAATAGTCACATCTCATGTATCCAAATCAAAACCAGTGTACAATGTTAAGCATTCCATACATACTTGCTATATTTGCATCTAATCTATTTTTACCCTGTAATATCTGTACCAGTTACATATTTCAAGTGCCATACATGCCAGGACAATCTGCAATGAGGAACTATACACATAAAATATAAATTTTTCTTTTTTGATTTTACTTGTGGGTGCAGTAGAAAACCCATTAATCAAGTGTTCTTTATATACACTTTTATATCTACTGTGGGCCAATGATTTGAACACTGGTCCTGCTACAAAAAAGCTTGATATTCAACATTGTTTTTACTATTTTTTTTTTTTTTAAATGTGAATAAATTGCTGTCTTTTATCTCATTTTAAATTCTGCTCCTCCCCTCTTCATCAAATTGCTTAGCATTGGTGGTAGACGGTATGCAGCTGTATATACATGTGGAATTTGGTAGATAACACTGAACTAGGTAAAAGCAAAATATACATTACATTTAGTGTTCAGACATGTAGAATCATATCATAAAAGCCACTGTTGTTTGGATGGATATAAAAACGTATAATATTATACAGACCTTAGATAATCCTTTAGACCAGGGGTCGTCAACCTTTTACTTCCTACCACCCACTTTTGATGGTAACATTTACTTACCAGCCACCGGTACCGCAATAACTCAGTTTACCCTATGTCATTTCTGGTTACATAAATCATACGACCCCAGCTATGCATCGCCCTGTACTTACTAGATAGTGATCTGGTCCTGACTGCTGTCCCTAGCTATGTATCTCCCTGGTACTTACTAGATAGTGATCTGGTCCTGATTGCTGTCCCTAGCTATGTATCTCCCTTGTACTTACTAGATAGTGATCCGGTCCTGACTGCTGTCCCTAGGTATGTATCGCCCTATACTTACTAGATAGTGATCCGGTCCTGACTGCTGTCCCTAGCTATGTATCGCCCTATACTTACTACATAGTGATCCGGTCTGACTGCTGTCCCTAGCTATGTATCTCCTTGTACTTACTAGATAGTGATCCGGTCCTGACTGCTGTCCCTAGCTATGTATCGCCCTGTACTTACTAGATAGTGATCCGGTCCTGACTGCTGTCCCTAGCTATGTATCGCCCTGTACTTACTAGATAGTGATCCGGTCCTGACTGCTGTCCCTAGCTATGTATCGCCCTGTACTTACTAGATAGTGATCCGGTCCTGACTGCTGTCCCTAGCTATGTATCGCCCTGTACTTACTAGATAGTGATCCTGTCCTGACTGCTGTCCCTAGCTATGTATCGCCCTGTACTTACTAGGTAGTGACCCGGTCCTGACTGCTGTCCCTAGCTATGTATCGCCCTGTACTTACTAGATAGTGATCCGGTCCTGACTGCTGTCCCTAGCTATGTATCGCCCTATACTTACTAGATAGTGATCCGGTTCTGACTGCTGTCCCTAGCTATGTATCGCCCTATACTTACTAGATAGTGATCCGGTCCTGACTGCTGTCCCTAGCTATGTATCACCCTGTACTTACTAGATAGTGATCCGGTCCTGACTGCTGCCCCTAGCTATGTATCGCCCTGTACTTACTAGGTAGTGATTCGGTCCTGACTGCTGTCCCTAGCTATGTATCGCCCTGTACTTACTAGATAGTGATCCGGTCCTAACTGCTGTCCCTAGCTATGTATCACCCTGTACTTACTAGATAGTGATCCGGTCCTAACTGCTGTCCCTAGCTATGTATCACCCTGTACTTACTAGATTGTGATTCGGTCCTGACTGCTGTACCTAGCTATGTATCACCCTGTACTTACTAGATAGGGATCCGGTCCTGACTGCTGTCCCTAGCTATGTATTACCCTGTACTTACTAGATAGTGACCCGGTCCTGACTGCTGTCCCTAGCTATGGATCGCCCTGTACTTACTAGATAGTGATTCCCGCCTGACTGCTGTCCCTAGCTATGTATCGCCCTGTACTTACTAGATATTGATTCGGTCCTGACTGCTGTCCCTAGCTATGTATCTCCCTGTACTTACTAGATAGCGATCCAGTCCTGACTGCTGTCCCTAGCTATGTATCGCCCTGTACTTACTAGATAGTGATCCGGTCCTGACAGCTGTCCCTAGCTATGTATCGCCCTGTACTTATTAGATAGTGATCCGGTCCTGACTGCTGTCCCTAGCTATGTATCTCCCTGTACTTTCTAGATAGTGATCTGGTCCTGACTGCTGTCCCTAGCTATGTATTGCCCTGTACTTACTAGATAATGATCCGGTCCTGACTGCTGTCGCTAGCTATGTATCACCCTGTACTTACTAGATAGTTATCCGATCCTGACTGCTGTCCCTAGCTATGTATCGCCCTGTACTTACTAGATCGTGATCTGGTCCTGACTGCTGTCCCTAGTAGCTATGTATTGCCCTGTACTTACTAGATAGTGATCCGGTCCTGACTGCTGTCCCTAGCTATGTATTGCCCTGTACTTACTAGATACTGATCCGGTCCTGACTGCTGTCCCTAGCTATGTATCACCCTGTACTTACTAGATAGTGATCTGGTCCTAACGGCTGTCCCTAGCTATGTATCTCCTTGTACTTACTAGATAGTGATCCGGTCCTGACTGCTGTCCCTAGCTATGTATCGCCCTGTACTTACTAGATAGTGATCAGATCCTGACTGCAGTCCCTAGCTATGGATCACCCTGTACTTACTAGATAGTGACCCGGTCATGACTGCTGTCGCTAGCTATGTATCTCCCTGTACTTACTAGATAGTGATCCGGTCCTGACTGCTGTCCCTAGCTATGTATCGCCCTGTACTTACTAGATAGTGATCCGGTCCTGACTGCTGTCCCTAGCTATGTATCACCCTGTACTTACTAGATAATGATCCGGTCCTGACTGCTGTCCCTAGCTATGTATCGCCCTGTACTTACTAGATAGTGATCAGATCCTGACTGCAGTCCCTAGCTATGGATCACCCTGTACTTACTAGATAGTGATCCGGTCCTGACTGCTGTCCTTAGCTATGTATCACCCTGTACTTACTAGATAGTGACCCGGTCCTGACTACAGTCCCTAGCTATGTATCGCCCTGTACTTACCAGGTAGAGATCCGGGTCCTGACTGCTGTCGCTAGCTATGTATCGCCCTGTACTTACTAGATAGTGATCCGGTCCTGACTGGTGTCCCTAGGCTCTCTCACCAGCTTTCCAAACAGTCAAGAGTGATGCCATCTAGCGATTATCCCACCGTCCTCCATGAAAGCTTGAATTGGCCACTGGTGGGTGGTAGGGACCATGTTGACTACCACTGCTTTAGACCAACGGTGGGCAACAGGCGGCCCGGGGGCTGCATGCAGACGCCAGAGACTTCTGAAGCAGCCCTAAGCCTGTTCTCAGCAGTTGAAGAGCTTGCCTCTCTTCAACAATACACACACCATTATATCTCTCTAAAACTAGTAAATAATACCCAATTGTACGCCCAAGTACTTCTCCTCATTATCTATACAGTGGTACCTCAGTTCTGGATGGCAGGATGAGTTCCAAACAGTTTGAATTCCAAACAAGCATTTCCCATAGGAATCAGTGTAAATTTAAATAATATGTTCCAGACCCCAGATTTTTTACATTTTATTTTAAACTGATGGTCATGTTTTAGGATACAAAACCTTAAAACTAAACAGGCATAAATAAAAAAACAATAACAGCGAATGTAACTTATAGGCACAGGCTACACTGTGATTCTTGTAGACACGGACTACACATTGTTTTTTTAGTTACAGGCTACACTTTTATTTTTGGAAACAGGCTACACTTTGGTTCTTACAGGCACATGCTGCACTTTGGTTCTTATAGGCTCAGGCTGCACTTTGATAATTATAGGCACAGACTGCACTTTGGTTCCTTCAGGCACAGACTGCTCATTGGATCTTACAGGGACAGACTGCTCTTGTAGGCACCCCACAGTACAGAACTTTATTCCACTTTCTGAAAAACAAGATGTGGGGTGTCGCGAGCGAGTTGACTTCCAAGCAAGCCCAGAGTTCCAAGCAACTTTTTCCTCTGTGAGACGAGTTGAGTTCAGAACCAGAGCAGACAAGAACCACTTTACTTCTGTTGCCAATTAAGCCCTTTCCTAAAGCAACCATATTTCCAATGTGGCCTCTTGTGGGAAAAGGTTGAAAACACTTCTGTTAGAAAGGATTTTACAAGCTCAAATCTCACAGAGAGTTCAAATAAAGTATATTTTCCTTATATACACAAATATGCAGATTGCAAAAAAATATAATCAGAATTAATTGTCTGATTTAATTAGCTTTCCAGTTTGCCAGGTACACATTGCACATTCATGGCCAGAGGATAAAGGCCTAAGCAAGCGACTGCAGTTACATAAGACAGAGCTCTTCAACCATGACAAAACCCAGCAGTCTTTATTGAACTGCGAAGCGTACTGTACCTCACCACTGTAGCTCATCTTTTTCATGTATTAATCAGCAGTGTGACGTATTCCTACATTGATTTAGTCCTAACAAATAAAGCAGCAGTGCATGATACAAACTGAATTTTATTAAGCAGCGATATGTTTTTGAAGCATCTACTGATCAAAAAAGTGTCTTCTATGTGCACTGATTTTTCTATAATAGAATTTAATGTCAAGAAAACCTATTAAATATTAATAATCAACACTGAAATTTAGAATGTAGTTTTATATATCAAATTACTCAAAGTCTGTTCATCTAAAGGGAGATCAAGTTATATAACAGCTGTGCAAGGTGTTTTTTTGTTATATCTATATATATTTCTCTCTCTCTTGCCTCTATATATAAATATACTGTATACAGTGCCTTACAAAAGTATTCACCCCCTTGGCATTTTTCGTGTTTTGTTGCTTCACAACCTGGAATTAACATGGATTGTTTGAGGATTTGCATCATTTAACTTACAGAACATGCCCACAACTTTGATTTTTTTTTATTTTTATTGTGAAGCAAACAACAAATAGGACAAAATAACAGGAAAAGTCAATGTGCATAACTATTCACCCCCCTAAAGTCAATACTTTGTAGAGCCACCTTTTGCGGCAATCACAGCTTTAAGTCCCTTTTATACAAGTCTCTATGAGCTTGCCACATCTTACCACTGGGATTTTTGCCCATTCCTCCTTGCAAAACTACTCCAGCTCCTTCAAGTTGGATGGTTTGCGCTTGTGAACAGCAATCTATAAGTCTGACCACAGATTTTCTATTGGATTGAGGTCTGGGCTGTGACTCGGCCATTCCAACACATTTACATGTTTCCCCTTAAACCCCCCAAGTGTTGCTTTAGCAGTGTGTTTGGGGTCATTGTCTTGCTGGAAGGTGAACCTCCGTCCTAGCCTCAAATCACGCACAGAGTTGTACAGGTTTTGCTCAAGAATATCTCTGTATTTAGCACCATCCATCTTACCCTCAACTCTGACCAGTTTCCCAGTCCTGGCTGCCAAAAAGCATCCCCACAGCATGATGCTGCCACCACCATGTTTTGGGATGGTGTTCTTTGAGTGATGTGATGTGTTGGGTTTGCGCCAGACGTAGTCTTTTCTTTGATGGACAAAAAGTAAAATTTTAGTCTCATCAGACCAGAGCACCTTCCTCCATACATTTTGGGAGTCTCCCACATGCCTTTTCGCAAACTCAAAACGTGCCATTTTGTTTTTTGCTGAAAGTAATTGCTTTCTTCTGGCCACTCTACCATAAAGCCCAACTCTATGGAGCGTACGGCTTATTGTCGTCCTATGTACAGATGCTCCAGACTCTGCTGTGGATCTCTGCAGCTCCTCCAGTGTTACCTTAGGTCTCTGTGCTGCCTCTCTGATTAATGCCCTCCTTGCCCGGTCCGTGAGTTTTTGTGGGCGGCCGTCTCTTGGCAGGTTTGCTGTTCTGCCATGTTCTTTCCATTTGGTTATGATAGATTTGATGGTGCTCATGGGGATCATCAAAGATTTGGATATTTTTTTATAACCTAACCCTGACTGTACTTCTCCACAACATTGTCCCTTACTTGTTTGGAGAATTCCTTGGTCTTCATGGCGGTGTTTGGTTAGTGGTGCCTCTTGCTGATGTGTTGCAGCCTCTGGGGCCTTTCAAAAAAGGTGTGTATATGTAATGACAGATCATGTGACACTTATATTGCACACAGGTAGACATCATTTCACTAATTATGTGACTTCTGAAGTTAATTGGTAGCACCAGAGCTTTTTATGGGCTTCATAACAAAGGGGGTGAATACATACGCACATGCCAATTTTCTGTTTTTTATTTCCATAAAATAGTTTTATGTATATATATTTCTCATTTCACTTCACCAACTTAGACTATTGTGTTCTGATCCATCACATAAAATTCCGATTAACAAAACATTGAATTTAAGGCTGTAATGTAACAAAATAGGTAAAAGTCAAGGGGGGGGGTGAATACTTTTGCAAGGCACTGTATATGAAATAGATTTTTTTCCTGTCACATTTTCTTCATGTCTACTGCTATTTTTAAAAATGACAAAATCTCATGTGATAAACATGTGCAACATTTAAATGAATTGAAATGGATAACTGCTGGGGATAATTATTTAAATAACGGATTAATATGGATCAAGGTTTGCTGCCAAACTTACTAGTTTATAATTCTAAAATAAAATCCTTTATGCTGCTTTTTAGTATAATGATTTGTTTATGATTATTAACAAGTCTTGACATGTTTTTTGCAGCATATTTACATTTTATGCTGGCATAATTTGGATTTGACTATTTATGGAAAATAAGTACGATATTGACTTAACTAGAGAATTTGCACAATTATTCCAGAGCCTATGTTATTAATCCTTGATCACGTAGACACCAGTTTCCAAGTCCAAAGGCAGACATGAGTGTTTCTTCTCCTCATAGTTTTTGATTTGGTTCTTGTGCTATTGCAAAACCAAACAATACACAACCCATTAAAAAAGGGCTCACAAAGTTTTCTCTCAGTCTTTGAAGACAACTCATATTTCATTAATTTTACAGCATATCATCGTAGATGGTGGGTAGCGTATCATCCTAGATGATCAATTACCAGAGGATGAGTTTGGTCCATACTTCTGACAACACTTCTACTTGCTTGGAAAGCAATATTACCCAAGTGGATCAAACCCTCTCCCCAGGCTGTATGACTGTGCTTTGGTTTTATTCAATTATATTCAGGATACATGGTAATCTAGGCACAATCCATCCCTGTGAAGCAGACTAAGTAAATTTACTGACATATTTACAACTTAATGGACAACCTTCTTAGTACTATTGTCACAATCTTTCCTACTTTGATCTATATGAGGATATTTGCCACCTATGAGACTTGGCAAAGTACACAGAAAACACTAGATCAGACGGCTAGTAAATAACAAACCTATTAACACACACAAACAACTACAAAAGGTAAATACATGACCCTCCTTTATACCCTATGTCCAACTGGACATTAAACTCCTTTATGTCTGTAGATAAATATCTACAAACTTTATCTGGTAGCCCCCAGAACACATATAGGTGTTTATATACTCCAGATCCTCACTCAAACCAACTCCTGCTGCACCATCTAAATTCACCCCTTTTTCTCCACCCTTTATCCTATACCCCAACCTATCTATCCTATACCCCCAATACAGTATTACCCCGTGAAAAAAACAAGTAAACAGCTAATCTACAAATGTTATTTTTCATTGCCTCTGTGGTTTAATTACATTCCAAATCTCAATTGTTCTTTGAACTAGACTGCATATGTTTTGATTAATGACAGTAATGATAAATATCAGAATTATATACATGTATTTATTCCAAAAATAAAAACATATTTAAAAAAGTTTTTACATTTCAAAATTCTAATCTATGTAAAATGGTTAATAGCCAACTGCATGCACACAACCCACCATTCCCTATGCACACAGAATATACCGTATATACTCGAGTATAAGCTGAGTTTTTCACCCCTTTTTAAGGCTGAAAAGGACCCCCTCGGCTTATACTCGAGTCACTCCCCTGTCTCTCACTCCACTCTCCCTCTCCCGTGTCTTTGCATCCCTCCTCTCCCTCTCCCATGTCTCTCCATCCCCCCTCTCCCTTTCCTATGTCTCTCCATCCCCCCTCTCCCGTGTCTCTCCAACCCCCCTCTCCCTCTCCCGTGTCTCTCCATCCCCCCTCTTCCGTGTCTCTCCAACCCCCCTCTCCCTCTCCCGTGTCTCTCCAACCCCCCTCTCTCTTTGCCGTGTCTCTCCATCCCCCCTCTCCTGTGTCTCTCCATCCCCCCTCTCCATCTCC
This sequence comes from Discoglossus pictus, assembly GCA_027410445.1. Classification (NCBI taxonomy): domain Eukaryota; kingdom Metazoa; phylum Chordata; class Amphibia; order Anura; family Alytidae; genus Discoglossus; species Discoglossus pictus. Next base: position 55,012,638 of record CM050173.1, on the reverse strand, counting down.
CGTGTATCTCCATCCCCCCTCTTCCGTGTCTCTCCACCCCCCCTCTCCCGTGTCTCTCCATCTCCACCTTTCATCAGCAGTTGCTCCTTCGCGAGTCTTCCGGCTGCGTCGGTACCCGGCATATGCTAATGACGTGACGTCACATGCGCGCCATGTCATTAGCATTGGCCGGGTCCAGATGCAGCCGGAAATGAGGAGGGAGGTAATGAGGAGGAGGGAGGTTATGAGGAGGAGGGAGGTAATGAGGAGGGGTGAGGGAATGAGGAGGAGGGAGGATGAGGAGGGGAATTGAGGAGGGGTTTGAGGAGGGTGATATGGGAAAGAGAAAGAGACACGAGGGAGAGTGGGGAAAGAGAAACAGGGAAGGGAGAGGGGGAAGAGACACAGGGAAGGGAGAGGGGGGAGAGACACAGGGGAGGGAGAGGAGGGGGAAGAGACACAGGGGAGGGAGAGGGGGGAGAAACACAGGGGAGGGAGATGGGGGAGAGACAAAGAGGTGTGAGATGGGGGAAGAGAAACAGAGGGGAGAGAGAGGGGGGTACAAGAAAGGGGCACAGAGGGCACACAAGAGGGACACAGGGGCAGCATATTTCCCACTTTCGGCATATACTCGAGTCACTAAGTTTTCCCAGTATTTTGTGGTAAAATAGGTGCCTCGACTTATACTCGGGTCGGCTTATACTCGAGTATATACGGTATATATCAATTATTTTCCAGCAGTATTTTATGTCATTACATGTCTCTGGCACTGACATCGTCTGACTGCATAAAACATTCTTTGAACATTATATATTTCTCAGAGGTGAAGGCTTCTAAGATCTGATCAATTATGTGTGTCCTTCAATATGTCAGGTTTTGAATAGGCAAACATCAAAGTGGAGGAGGACTAGCAGTAGAATGGCTGTAATGTCAACTACATGTGGGAACTTCAAATGTGAATATGATTTCCTACAAGTTCTAACAGTGGATATTTTTTTATCTGTTTCACCAGAAATGTTTCATATATCAAGAATCTGCTTTCATTTTAATAAGAACATTGTAGAGATGATGTTAATCTGGAGAAATGTCCTTTATTGCAGTAATATCTTTGAACAGTGTCCAATGCTGCAGGTTACAGCAGTCCATCAAACCAACAAATGAGTAAAGATAGTCCTGTTAGAAAAGTATCAAAAAAGTTATTGCTTTCAGTAAAACAGATCAACGGAGGGACATCGTATACATATGTAGTTGAGAGAAGGAAACTGAAAGACATTCACATTACAATCAGGTGCATCCGTCAACTGGATAATACCTCCTGTTTGAGGACAAGTGTCCTGATTAGTGTCTTGATAAAGTTAATTGAAATACTCAAATATTGGGCTGTTGGTGTGCCTTAAGGACCAAGGTTGTACTCTAATGCTACAGGGAATTACTTATATCAGGGGTGGGAAAGTTCGTCCTGAAGGGCCACACACAAGCCTGTATTTGATGATATCCCTGCTGTGCTCAGGTGAGTCAATCACTTATTCAGTCATCCTGATTGACTCACCTGTGCACAGAAAATAAATATTTTTAAATCCTTGCATGTATATGGCCCTCCTTGCCTTGCCCAACCGTGACTTATATGAATCAATATCTCTTTTGAGATCCAAGACTGACACGTAACAATCCCAAAACCCATCCCAAAGACCTCCTAGCCAAATGATTGCACAATTGCTTCCCAATAACCTCATGAGATGAGGTTTGTACATCACTTTCAAAACAAGACAAACCCCCATTTTTTAGACTATTGACACTTTTAATTCCTGTTACTATAAACCCAAATATTCCACAGAGCAAATATTATGAAATACCAATTCAAAATTACATGGAAGGGCTGTGTAAGAATTCACAATGAATCTGTAGCCATTAAACAGTATTTGTTGACCAGTTCAGAATTGTGTGGATCCCATTCAAAACAAAACTAAAATTGTCAGCTGTGCTTATCCCAAAACTAAAGGCAATGATTCCATAGTGTTAGCTAATGACCTTCTATAGTAGACTTTCTGCTCAAGCACTATGGAATTACTGACTATAGTTGACCTTTTACTCAAGCACAATGGAATCATGGCCTAGTTTGTGCTTATCCCAAAACTAAAAGCAATGATTCCATAGTGATTGAGTAGAAGGTCAACTATAGAAGGTCATTGGCTAAGACTCTTTAAAAAGAAATGTGAAAGAACGGATCTCATTTGGTCATGTAACAAGTACTGTATATACTCGAGTATAAGCCGAGTTTTTCAGCCCTTTTTTTAAGGCAAAAAAGGGCCCCCTCGGCTTATACTCGAGTCACTCTCCCCCCGTGTGTCTCTAACCCCCCCGTGTGTCTCTAACCCCCCGTGTATCTCTCTACCCCCCGTGTATCTCTCTCCCCCCGTGTCTCTTTCCCTCCCCCCTCCTCAACCTAAACCCCCCTCAACCCCATTCCTCCACCTAAACCCCCCTAAATGACTCCCCCCTCTCCCCTCACTTACCTGCTTGTGCTCCGGGCTCCGCTCCTTGAGCTGGCACCCGGTATATGCTAATGACACAGCGCGCATGTGACGTCACATGCGCGCCTGGTCAAGGAGTGGAGGCCGGAGCACAAGCAGGCAAGTGAGGGGAGAGGGGTGAGTTATTTAGGGGGGTTTAGGTGGAGGAGGGGGTTTAAGGGGGGTTTAGGTTGAGGAGGGGGGTTGAGGAGGGGGGTTGGGGTTGGGGGGTATTGAGGGGGGAGGTTGTGGCGGGTTGAGGTTGAGGAGGTGGGTTGGGGTTGAGGGGGGTTGAGGCTGAGGAGGGGGGTTGAGGTTGAGGAGGGAAGTTGAGCATGGGGGGTTGAGGAGGGGGGGTTGAGGAGGGGGTTGAGGATGGGGGGTTGAGGAGGGGGGTTGAGGAGGGAGGTTGAGGATGAGGAGGGAGGTTGAGGATGAGGAGGGAGGTTGAGGATGAGGAGGAGGGGTTGAGGAGGGGGGTTGAGGATGGGGGGTTGAGGAGAGAGGATGAGGATGGGGGGTTGAGGAGGGGGTTGAGGATGAGGATGGGGTTGAGGAGGGAGGATGAGAATGGGGGGCTTGAGGAAGGGGTTGAGGAGGAGGGAGGTTGAGGAGAGGGTTGAGGAGGGGGATTGAGGAGGGAGGTTGAGGATGAGGAGGGAGGTTAAGGATAAGGAGGAGGGGTTGAGGAGGGGGGTTGAGGATGGGGTGTTGATGAGAGAGGATGAGGATGGGGGGGTTGAGGAGAGGGTTGAGGATGAGGGGTTGAGGAGGAAGGATGAGGATGGGGGGCTTGAGGAGGGGGTTGAGGATGGGGGGTTGAGGAGGGAGGATGAGGTGGGAGGTTGAGGTTGAGGAGGGGGGTTGAGGATGGGGGGTTGAGGATGGGGGTTGAGGAGAGAGGATGAGGATGGGGGGGTTGAGGAGGGAGGATGAGGAGGGAGGTTGAGGAGGGGGTTGAGGATGAGGAGGGAGGTTGAGGATGGTGTTGAGGGTGAGGAGGGGTATGAGGATGAGGAGGGAGGTTGAGGATGAGGAGGAGGGGTTGAGGAGGGGGGTTGAGGAGAGAGGATGAGTATGGGGGGGTTGAGGGGGTGGTTGAGGAGGAGGATGGGGGGTTGAGGAGGGAGGATGAGGATGGGGGCTTGAGGAGGGGGGTTGAGGTGGGAAGTTGACGAAGGGGTTGAGGATGGGGGGGTTGAGGAGGGAGGTTGAGGAGGAGGTGGGAGGTGGGAGGTTGAGGAGGGGGTTGAGGAGAGAGGATGAGGATGGGGGTTGAGGATGAAGAGGGAGGTTGAAGATGAGGAGGGGTTTGAGGATGAGGAGGGAGGTTGAGGATGAGGAGAGAGGTTGAGGATGAGGAGGGAGGTTGAGGATGAGGAGGGAGGTTGAGGATGAGGAGGAAGTTTAAGGAGTGGGGTTGAGGAGGGTGATAAGGGAGGGGTGAAGAGACACAGGGAAGGGAGAGGTTGGAAGAGACACAGGGAAGGAAGAGGGGAGAAGAGACACAGGGAAGGGAGAGGGGAGAAGATACACCGAGAGAGAGGGGGACACAGAGGGCACAAGAGGGACACAGGGGACAGTACATTTCCCACCCTCGGCTTATACTCGAGTCACTAATTTTACCCAGTATTTTGTGGTAAAATGGGTGCCTCGGCTTATACTCGCGTCGGCTTATACTCGAGTATATACGGTATCTCCCAGAACAAGCAACTTGTAGTTCTCACTGTTATACTAGATAAAGGCAAAATGAAAATGTAATTAATTAATTTAAGATTGTGAAATCATAAGATGGTGACGGCTATAATTTTAAGACAATCACACATTTTTCAGGACAGTCAGAAACAAACATTGATATAAATTAGTTTAATGTTAATATAAAAAAATACATTTATGGTTCTATTTTGAGTCAGGTCTGAAAAGGACAGAATAAGTGGGCCAAATCAGCCTGGTCTTTTGTTAACCCTTTAAATGATATATATTAATCCATCTTTAACCTCATAAATACAAATTCATAATAAGGATAATTAATTCTGACAATAAATAATATTCCATATAATTTATGTACAGGAAAAATAATGCAGTCATAAGGCTTTGTTGTCTGTTTTGAAAGCATGGTGTTAAATACATAAAATATTGTTTCCTCTAATATAAAATAATCAATGACCCTTTAGCATTTACATATCTATTTATTTATATATCTATTTATCTGTTTGTTAATTTAGTGGAACTGGAGTTAAGAACATTTAGTGTTGAGGATGCATATGTGTGTCTAGAAGAATAGACTCCTTCCCACACAGCAGGGTTAAGGTGGCCTTTGCAGAAAGTGACTGGAAATAAAATACTCCTTTTGGAAGATGAACTTGCTCTTCAATGGACTCAAAGCAAACAGTAATGGCAATGACTATGAATATCTGTTCTCTATATTGCTCCATGCATTCTACCAAACTTTTTTTTTATAATATTTTTTTTAAAATATATATTTGAAGAATTAAGCAAAATTCCAAATACATGTTATCAATGTTAAATTAAAGGGGCGGGGGGGGGGGGGGGGGTTACATTAAATTGTCACTTATTACAAACAAACAATTGTTATTCTGAATAACAATTACCATTCCATACTTTTTTTTATTTCTATTGAATTGCCAAATAACAGTAAATGTCATCCTATATGCATATTTGTATATACATTCACTGAATTATCCACTCTATCATACTTGTAAGCAGGGGTGTAGGAGCTAGAATAATTCTAGGGCGGATACAGCTCATTGTATACTCAGGCCGTAAAATGGCTTATATATACATACATACAAACATAGAAAAATCTGGGGAGGTCTTATTTGTGTGTAAAAGTGAGGAGTCAGGAATTAGTCTGGAAATGTTGACAGCTGTGCACATTATGGGCCTGATTCAATTGCCCAATTCGTAAATCTATACACACTTACTAGTATTGTTTATTTGTAATGCACCAACATATTCCGTAGCGCAGTACATAAGTTGTGATCAAGGTAAATCAATATTAACACATTACAAAGATGGAGGGCCCTGTCTTTGAGCTTAGAATCTGGTGTCCATAGCGCTTTCCCCAAAGCACCTTGCAAGATTGAAAACTCGCAGACTTACACTTAAAATCACTCTTAATATTGCTAAATATTCGACAAATATTACTTACTGGCTCTAATGATCTCTTAAGTCAATAAAATGCATATAAACATTTATAAAAAACAAAACAAAAAACACCTGAAGCCAAATTTATGAGTTCAAGGCATTTGCAAGTAGCTAATAGAATAGGGCCCCAAGTGAGCAACTTATTTGTATATTGTATGTACAAACAGAGCAATATGGAAAATCAGTTTGCTATTTTAACACCATGATTGGCTAGAAATGTGAAAAGGCAAACCCACCTTTACATAAACATTTCATTTGATGCTCATCAAATAAAAATAATCTTTCCATGTTTCAGATTACTAACTGTTATGCAAAAATACCTTTTGCAATATCTGGAGATGAAATATAATTTTTTTTTAATTATTTTAAATAAGTAAAATATAAGTAAAAAATAGGTTATTTCAAATACATGATTGAGTAGATGGGACTCCAGTGCCCCCTTTTGGCAAGATTTAAAAAAATAATGGGGCTCTGAAAATAATGTAATAGCTTTTCCTAAAAAAGCTTTTGGTGACTGCAAAAACACGGAAAATGAAATATATGCGCCCTTTTAGATTTCTTACAATGTGACATCTGTTGCATAATTACTTTGTTTTAAAGATTCATTGTAACTTTTCAGTTTTGATTATGTTACGTTTTCTGGCTCATTTATCTATATTACATCTTAGTTTAAATCCCTAAGTGTCTGTCATATTTTTCAACAAACAAGTTGTTTAAATGTTAATTCTAATTCTTACAAGTTTTATTGGCAGACAAAGCCATGCAGTAAATACAGCCAGTATTCCAGAGTACATTGAGACGGTGGCAATCTTACACAACATCTTCATAATAAAGTAGTTGCAGATAGTAAATGCAGCAGTTTCTCCAAGGAGTCTAAATGTGACATTGCAGACTGGAGCAGTGATGGATTAACCCACATGTGCTAAAGAAGGGATATTATAAAATCCTGGCATGTTTGGGGTCCTGGATCAGAACCCTCTACTTTTATATGTGTAATGAAGCATATGTTGTAGACAATAGGCTGGCACCATGGCCGGATTACCCATTAGGCCAACTAGGCAGCCGCCTAGGGGCACTTCCCTTTGAGGGGGGCCACGTTTAAAAAAAAAATGATTTCTGGCTTAAAAAAAGAAATGCTACAGATAGACTGGCTACTAGGGGGTAACCACCTAGAACAAGAGATACAACAGGAAAAGGAAAAAGGGGAAAATGGGTCTGTGCATACCTAGCATACTCACTCGCAGGGGCTCCTCACTTCACTGCCTAGGGGCTCCAAAAAGGTAGATCTGGCACTTGCTGCCACACACAAAAAGAGATAAAAAATAAAAAATAAAGTACACAAAAGTAAAAATATACATTTGTGCGTTTGCGTTGTTCAGTCATGTCTGACTCACTGTGAGCTCATGAACCACCGTAACACCCCATGCTGATCCACTTGGTATTCATGGCAAAGATACTGGAGTAGGTTGCCATTTCCTTCTCCTGACTACTTTTTATTAAAAGACATTTTCTTGCATGCATTTAAAGCATCGTTTTTTGTATGATAAAAAATTATAATGAAATAATTACTGTATATCAAACCAATTATAACTGATCTATCATGTAAAAACATGCCAATAAATATAGACAGTGGGGGATTGTTTTCTCCTCCTCTGTCCTGATATGTTACAGGAAACAGAGATGCAGTGAATCTTATGGATGTCTGAACTGCAACATATTGTGCTTTTGTTCCACTTGCTTTTAATGTAAATCAGATGAGAAAACACAATTAATAAAATACAATCTCTAGTTTACATGCCCTCTTTTATCACTGGTAAATAAAATATTTATAATTGTTGTTTTTTTTCAGTTCAGTCATGTCCAACTCTCTGTGACCATATGGACCTTAGCATGCCAAGTACATTTATGTCTCTGGTTGTGCTAATCCATAAGTTTTTTTTGGCAAAGATGCATGGGTGGGTTGTTAATTCCAATTCCAGTTGACCTCAATTTGTCTGACCTCTCTGCTATCTTCGGATGACCCTCCATGATATAGCCCATAGCTTCATTGAAGTACACAAGCCTCTTCACCACGACAAAAGGGGAAAAACATACCATACACATTTCTTTTTATTTGGCTGTCTATTGTTTAGTGTTAATTTTCTTCAAATATAATTTTCTTTTCCCAAACATTTGTAAAATATATTATATGATGTTTTATAAATTTATAAATATATGATAGAAAGTTCTGGTCTATAGTGGCCTCTAATTTGAAAACAGTGAAAATTGTCAGGAAGGAATTTATTTCTCCCCTTATGAGATAACTGGCAATGTCTCAATTAGTCTTTTTTCTTTTTGCCTTCTTTTGAATCAATTCCTAATTAATTCACATATTACAAGGATCAGAGGAGATCTAAAAAGGTGGAACCTGATGGATTAAAAATAATGTTTCAACCTCAATTACTATGTAGCGGTGTAACTAAAGACTTGCCGCTCCTATCCTCTTATGGAAGCGCAGCACAAGGTAGCAGCAGTGGCGGTGAGTATCCTCTAGATGGCACTGCCGATATTCCAGTGCCATATCATAGAGTCAAGTCTTAGGAAAACTGTTAGGGTTGGGGTTAGGGTGAAGGTTGGGTTAGGGTGAGGGTGAAGGTTGGGTTAGGGTGAGGGTTAGTTCAAGGGTTAGGCTAACATTATAAGCTTAGAAATTCTCTCACATATCGGCAGTGCTGCAAAATATCAGCAGCGCCATCTAGCAGTTGGAGGCCGCACTGCAGCGATGGACCTGTTCCGACACCATAACAAGATAGATCTGACTTGCCTCCTGTGTATCAAAAAATAGAAGTGCAACTCATATCATCATATAGTATTTAAAAAATATAAAAGGTTTTTATTTTCAATTATTTGGATTGTGTTGCGTAACTGTAAATTCAACAAGACTATATGAGTATAATTGATGTGTCAGTAATATACCCTGGTGGAAATCGACCGGAGCTGTGCGGTGCGCAGTTGTTATATGTAACAGACATTGAATCCTTGTCTAAACAGATAATTGGAATTTGTGCGCCCAATTCTACTACAATTGTGATAAAAACATATGGGCTGGTGAAAGGTTCTGAGCAATTAATTACAACCTGAGGAAACATAACTGTCAAGATGTGGAAATCAATTACATTTTTGAGTAATAATTGGCCAGAGATTTACCTCTGTAGGACACATTATCTTGGGAGGCAATCAGGCATCTTTCTGTCAAACTGGAGACCTGCACAACATCCAGTCATCAAACAATCCGCTTATAGGGAATACTTGGATTTAGCTATAGTAGTATGCTTCAGTTCTAAAAATAAGTTTTATTATATTTTTAATATATTTGATAAAAGAACATTTTACATATTCTGTATTTTTTTTTAACTATCGTATACATTATTATATGATATAATAGTGAACATTTCAATAAACTACTCAGATGTGTCTCAACATATAAATACCTAATTTGCTCATTAAAAGGACTGCTAAGCCAATAAATTAATTTATTAGTAAAAAATAAATGTGCTTAATTATTATGCTTTTGATTTGAAAAGACAGAAATATTTAAAACACTGACAATAAGATGCTGACAGACTAGTAATCTGTTGCCTTCAAGCTTCCCCCACTTCCTCTTTTTGTGTTTGAGTTTTTCTAGAATAAAGTTGTTCTTTCCCTGGTCACTTTGAAAGAAGCTGATTAGTTAATACAGTTTATACCCAGACACAGGGAGTAAGTGGACAGAGCTTGAAGCAAAGAGCAAGCACGTGATTAATTTATTCCAGAAAATCAAACAGTTCAAGTAGGCATTCAGGAAGAAATAGTAAAACTATACTCAGTGCAAATCTCCTTATCTGCCTAAATTCTATGCTGTTTAAAGCAAAATAGTATTTTTAATCTTAAGAATACATATGGATGTTGAACCCAAATGCTTTAATTATCTATATGGTTATGAAAGACTGTAACATCTAGAAAAGAGCAAAAAGGAACATCAAGTTTAGCATGAAAGTTTTATTTATTACATACTTAAAATATACTTATTAGCAAAACAATGACAAAATAGGCTCCTACATGTTTCATTCAGACAGGACTTCTTCAGGGACACTTTTTGTATCATGTAAAATATCCATGAAGAAGTCCTGCCATGTATGAGCCTTTTCTGTTATTGTTTTGCTGAAACCACTGTTTGTTTTTTTATTTTTATTTTTTTATTTGTATATTATAAACATAGAAAAACAGATTAAAATATATACAATCATTTTATAAGGAATATTTGAAGTTTCAGATTTCAAATACCGTATTGGTCCGAATATAAGCCGCACCTTTTTTCTGATTTTTGAGCTTGCGAGTTACGGGTGCGGCTTATATTCGCGACCATAAAAAAAAACCATTGACGATTTGCGAACTTTGCTTGTTACGGGTGCGGCTTCTATTCGCGAACGCAAAATTACTGCAGATTAGCGCTTTAGACTGTGGTATTAAATAGCGATTTACGGTTTTAGTGATTCTAACATCCTGTAAGGCCTGTAACCTGCAAAAAAAAAGCAACAGTGCTAATTAAGAAAGCCTGTTTCTTGCAATGGCTGATCACTTTGAGAGTCTTTTTCTCTCCAATTTTACGGGTGCGGCTTATATTTGAGTACTATCTTTTTTTCTATTTTTTCCCCTTGAACTTTATGGGTGCGGCTTTCATGCGGGTGCGGCTTATATTCGGACCAATACGGTATACATTAATATTGTTGAATTAAATTAGGATAATACATCTCTAATGCTTAATTATTGTTTATTTACTCAAGGTGCAAATAACATTTGTCCCACAGTGTCTATCTGTTTTTTCCTCTATGTGTTAAGTTGTTATTGAAATATTTTTCTAGTTCTCAATTTCTATCAATAACGTGTTTTATTTCTGACCAATTTGGCATTTGTTTTGATTTCCAGTAATAATTGTTGTTTTTGTCACCATCAAAATATGAATAATAATACATTTTTGTAGTTATCTTAATTTCTTCAGGTAGTATATGTAATAAAATTACTTATGGGCTTTTATTCAATCTGATTTTAGTTATTTGTAAAATGTTAGTTATGCATCTCTCCCAGAGATCTGTAATTTTTGGGCATTCCCACCATAGAAGGTAGTACGTACCTATATGACCACATTCTCTCCAACACCTGTCTGATGTATGTTTAAAAAGTGCTAGCTTTACTGGTGTGTAATACCATCTTTGCATTATCTTAAAGAAAGTGTCTCTGTATATAGAACATTGAATTAAAGAAGATGTAAAGAGAGAAGGTGTTAAACCATATGGTTTCATCCCAGCTTTGTCCAATTTCTCTTTCCCATATCTCCATTTTAGTAGTTTTGCAAAGTTCTGTTTTTGAAGATATTATTCTATAGTATTTACAGATATGCGGCCTTATTAAATTGCAATTCGGCAAATTGAAAAGGGCTCTATTTAAGCACATAGAATATTTTTTTACAGAAGTTTTTAGTTAGTGAAGACCTTGCTTTTGGATAGAAGTTCACAAACTAAAAACTTCTTTAAAAAATATGCTGTGTGCTTAAATAGAGTCCTATTAAATTTGCCGAATCACAATTTAATAAGGTTGCAAATATTTAGCAAATCTTTTTTCTTCTTTCTGCCCAAAGCAAATCTAATAATGTTTATTGTCCCATCAGGGCTTGTTTAATATTGTACCAACTAGGTCGTTCTTCTGCCATTCCTCAATTGCCAATATATGTTAATCTTACCGCCTGATAGTAATCTTTTAGTAATCTTAGTAATTTCTGAGTTAAGTCTAGCTTTTTTTTCATTATAGATATATCCATCTATTAATCTTTGCAATTTATTTATTATATAAAATGGAGTTCTTAGAGGTATACAGCGAAAAAAGTAGTTAATTTTGGGTAATATAGACATTTTTTTGATAGCAATTTTTCCTGACCAGGAAAAGTTTTGTCCGCTCAATTTTTTATATATTTATGAATTTTCAAACAGTTCCAAATAATTCACTCTATTTTTTCTAATTTTGAGTAGAATTTTATACCAAATAAGTTAGTTCATTATTATTCCAATTATATGGTTTTCTTTAAGTTTTGCAAATCTATATATTTTAAGCCTAGACATAGAGTTTGTGTTTTACTTATATCACATATATAGTTGTCATAACTGAGGGTTGTCAAAAGTTGTTGCTAATACTGCGGCCCTCACGGCGCTCCATGTCAGCAACTGCGGACCTCGCAACATTTACGGACTTACGACACACAAATACGAGATGCAGGACTTAGAAAAAATACGACCTTGCAAAAATACGACTTTAACAGCCAACCCGCGCGAATCTGAAAACATTAAAAACACAATAAATACACACAACAAACACATAAAAAGCTTACCCACAGCAAGAGGGGGCACCCAGGATCTCTGCAGGTGAAGTTACACCTCCATTTAAGTCCAAATTCCAGAGTTTAGCAAGAGAAAGCGAGAGAAAAAATGGCAGCTGTAAAAAACGAAAACGAAGCTACAGGACCCTAAAGACGCAAAACACCACCAAACACATTCCTTTATTAATGTATTATTTAGTTCATTACCATACACCAAACAGCTTTAGCTCACTTACAATTCCATTGCCGTCATTTTTGGACGGGCAGTATTTTAGTTTACTTTATAATTTGAAACATTACTATGTTTTGCTATTAAATCTTGAATAATAATCAAGGAGGTCTCAGGTTTTGTCATTGTGATAACAATATCATCTGCAAATGCCAGTATTTTGGATTCAGTTTTCCCTATTTGAATTCCACATATCTCTCTGAAGATTTAAGATTTTCCAATGAAGGTTCCAAGACTAATATAAAGATTATTGGTGACAAAGGACATCCCTGCTGTGTGCCATTGGATATGTTAAAATGTTCACTTGTATATCCCATACCTGTGGAGTAAGCTGAAGGTTTAGAGTATAAGACTTTAATTGCTCTGTAACCGAATTCCCCTAGACCACATTTTTGTATAACTGCTTCCATATAGGTCCAGTCTATGTGGCCGAAAGCCTTAGGTATCAAGATTTTCAGTATAGTTGCTAAAATGGAATATAATTTGGTTTTATAATAATCTATGTTTAATAACGATATAGAACTATAATTAATGCAGAGTGTTGAGTCTTTATTAGGTTTCGGAATAGAGATTATGGCTGCTTCTCGCATTTCTTCAGGCATTTGACCTGTAGATTTTATTTTATTAAAAACATTTCTGTAGTCTAGAGGCTAAGATATTAGTGAAAAGTTTATAATAGTGTCCAACAAAGCCATCTGGGCAAGGAGCTTTGTTTAATTTTAAGCTTCCTGAATCTCTTTTATAGTTATTGGCTTATTTAATATTGCTAAATCAATATCTGATATCTTAGGCAGCTATATTTGGGCCAGAAATGTATTTAACTTTTTCCTAGATGGTTTAATATAATTGTATGTGTCACTTAAATTATACGAGGATCCATAATATTCTCTACAAATTTCTCCAATCTTTCTTGGGTTGCTATGATATTTGTTATCTGACCTAATATTTTATCAATTTGATGTGTTTTTAAGTTTATTTGCTAGCATTTTCCAGCCTTGTTACCCCAATAATAAGTGTTTTGTTGATGTTTCCAGACAATATTGTCTTTTTCTAATTGTGTATTTTTTAAAATTTGGCCTTGCATTTGGGAAATTAGCTTAGTATCTTCATCATTAGGTTTAATTTTGTTTCTTCTCTGTTTTTTTGTTTCTTCTCTCACTGTTTTTGTGAGTATATTTTAAGAGTATAATAGTATTTTCAAGCTGCAGTAGTTGGTCCTTTTTACTGGATGAATCCTTTGCTATTCTCCTTATAAATATTTACCTCTTGTTAATAAATGTGGACAAATCAGTTTATTAATTTTCTGTTAATGATAAATATCTGTATCAGAATGTTACTTTGCATACTTATAGTTTAGCATTGAAGTCCATATTAACTACATGTCAAGTATCTGTTACATTAAGTGAGATACATATTTTAGTGTAATTCACAGCATTGAATATGGTTGGGTAGGTTTACATTGTCTGGTAGAATTAACATTAGTCAGAGAACCATCTCTCTAGTCATGATATCATGCATCAGAGATTAAATTGGCAATATACAACTAGACTTGCCAATATGGCTAGTGTCATAGGTTTAAGGGTCGATGTTTGATAATGACCTCTTACTGATGGTTGATTGAATTATAAATAATTCTCCAAAACCAAAAACATAAGGCTCTTTTATCTTTTTTTCTTGCTTTCTTGCTGTGGTACAATAGTGAATTAAAGCCATATCTATGTTTCCTGGATTATGAATACATCTAATAGAAAAGAATCAGTAGTGTATGAAAACATGTTTGCTAAATCTCTTGAGTTTGCAAGCAGCAGCCTTTGTGAGATAACACCCCTGAAAATCCCTGCTAAAATTAGCATAAAATTCATAATTTGTTTTGGCCAATCGCAAACAGTTCGACGTTTTAATATATTGTAGCAATCAGTAATGACAGTTTGCGCAGGAAGGAATCATGGGACATGTAGTCCCCCTTGCAGAAGGAAACAGGAAGAGTCAGACATTGATTTGTAGATCTCTACATTGAGCTGCGGCTGGCTTGAAGGTTAGTAAAGGGCTAAAATCCGTATCTAAATGCTGTGTTTCTATTGGTAGGTATCAGCTGCTTTTGTAAGTAGGTGTGGGGGTGTGAAAAACAAGTTTTATTTTCAAATAAAATAACTTTGTACGTGTATAGAATGAATCAATGTTATGTGTGTTTCTGATATAAGCTGTTTGTGTTAGATTAGAAAAAGGTAAAAACAGGTAAACTTAGATCTACCTCTAATGTAAAAGACTTCCCATAAGATTGGAAGGGTCATACATGCCTCCTCCAAAATGAAAGCTTGAGATATGCTGTTCATAAAATTTGGTTAAATATTTTAATATATGTGTTATTACTTAATATTTGTTATATTTGATTTATGGAAGTCTAAAGTTAACCAATTGCTCTTATGGTACAACCCAGTTAATAATAATTGTCTATATTGTTAGAAAAGGTCATTTTCAACTTCTTTACTTGAGCAGTGAATACAGAATGAAGTCATAGAAGGGAAGACTGTCTGTTTATTTTTTATTGTGGTAATAAATGGCTAAAGAAGATAAAAATGTAGCTACCCTTTAAAGAAAATGGGTCATACAAATGTAACTGTGTGTATTCTTTTTAAAGAAAAAATTGTATAACATCTTCTCTGACCATATGAAAGGCAACCTGTTGCAGATTTCAGCTTCCTTTGTCATTACAATGTTGTTAGATGGCTTCACACCATTCCTATGAGATTGCTAATACAAGTGTATAGGTAGTTATCAATATACAGAGTGGGGGTTGGAATGAGTAGACCAAAAGCACTGATCATTATATGGCATCATGGGCTAAACTCAAAATGCAGTAACACCAGCACTGTAGGTAAAATTACACAAGTATTGTTATGAAAATGCTTTTTACTTGCAGTTACCTTTTAAATAAGTATATTTTTACTATAACCACTTGTCAGGTTTTTTTTTAGCATGTACTTTTTAGACAGATAGGAAAATGACTGTTATATAAAAAGTAACCTTATCTGTTTTGTGCAAACAAAAAAATGTTTGAGCATAGAAAAAGCGAAGTCATTGCTGATGAGTCTTATATTTGCAATTAAATCGTTTCAAAACATCTTGATGGCAATAAAAGATAATTATGTTCACAGATTGCTGCAAATTGAAGTCTTGCACCAAATCACCATGGGATCAATTACAATGACTGAAATCTAAAAAAAAATGGTCTAGGGAATTGTATACTGTACTAGTATCTCCTGCCTCTAAACAGAAACCATTCGTCTAGAAGTAACACAAAATCAATATGAAGAGGAGAAAAAAATACTACAATTCAAACTTATTGACCAATCTCCTAGAACACCTGAAATTTTTTTTAAATAACAATCATAAAACTTCTAGTGATTGTTGATGCAGTTAAAGGAATTATTTAATGTTTTTTTTTTTTTTTATCTATATGGCCTATTCAAAATTCATGCTAAATTCTAGGGGAACTAGTGTACTTAAATATAAAACATGCTGTAAAAACACGTCTAAATGTGCCTAGCAAGGACATCAGGCTGAAATCGCCCTTCCATTTCCATGGAATTCTCATTTACAGTGAAAGTCCCATGTTGGTAACTAAACTACACACAGATCATATCATGTAGTGATTTTGTGGCCACCGTCCATTAAGTATTCTCTGTATGAAAAATACTTGATTGATATAGGGAATATATAGATAGATGTATAGACATATGTGTGTATATCTATATATATCACCCACTATATATACAAATATTGATAGAACTATAAATATCTATCTATATGTATTTATCTATCTCTCTCTCTCTTCAATTTAACTGAAATTAAAGCAGTTTAGACACAAAAAAATTCTCTAAGCGAGAGAACAAAAAAGCCGCCGAAAAAAACGAAAACGAGGGTATAGGAGTCTAAAGACGCAAAACACCACCAAACACCTACGTATTTGCCGAAAAAGACGTACGAGATCCGAAAACAGGGACGCAACCCGCGCAACACCAAAAACATGACAAACACAGCAAATACAAACAACAAACACATAAAAAGGTTACTCACAGCAAGGACCTCTGCAAGTGAAGTTACACCTCCATCTAACCACAAATTTCGGAGTTTAGAGACGCGAAAATCGCCTAAGCGAGAGAAAAAATGGCCGCCGAACAAAACGAAAATGAGGCTAAAGGTCCCTAAACACGCAAAACACTACCAAACACCTACGGATATACCGAAAAAGCCCACCAAACAGCTACGGATATTCCAAAAAACTCGCACGACATAGAAAATGAAGATTAACAAAAACTTGCACAACATAGAAAACGAACGACGCTACATCAGCCACATTATATACACCAAACACCCTTAGCTCACTTACACTTTCATTGCCGTAATTTTTTGACGGGCAATATTCTAGTATATATATAAAAATATACACACACAAAAATCTGTAATGTATGTATCTGCATGTTTTTATATATATATAACTCATTTGTAAGTCCTTTTGAAAGTTTAAAAATATGTTAAACATGCATTTCCTGCTTTGGTTTTCCAGAAAAACAGTCATTATACTGCAGTCTAGGAGACTGGACTTGCAAATGAGGATACAATGTATCTTACTCTTAAATCCAAAATATCATTTTATACAGGCTCCATGTGCATGTGCTTTAGTATCACACAAACACATACAGTTGTATGTAAAAAACATAATATAGATAGCTAGCTACATAGATAGATACAAATGTATATAGATACATACATATACATACATCTGTACATAGACAGATATAGATGGAATTATATATATATATATATATATATATATATATATATATATATATATACATCTGTATCTATCTATATGTCTGTCTGTCTGTCTATCTACATACATGCAAAAATCTATCATTCGAGCCATGCCAATTTTATAAGAGCCAGACAGGGAGTTTCTAGGAGCCTGGAAACCCTTCATGGAAGTACAATGCATCTCATAAATCAAAAAAATCTTATTATTTTGATGCATTGTTCTCTTTGTGTAATAACACAGGAATTGAATTATTTTTATGACTGTATACTACAAGTTGTGCTGCAGTGTACAGCAGTGGTGAGTTAAACAGCTTCTCTTGTACATGTAGTATATGCAAAATGTACTATTTTTTTTTTACAAATTGCACTTTACACACACAATTTTACTTTTTAATCATTAACTATTGGTACATCTTTGTAAGAAGGTATTTAAATGCAATTCTTACAAAACTAGCTTTCCAAAATCCCAGACACTTCACAAAGTCAGATTTCAGCAAAATTATTTTCTTACCATAAGTTAATCAGTATTCTCTTTCTTTGGAAAAGTATGAAATCCTCCCTCACCTGAAATAGCATTTATTTTTTCTATAGCTGGCAGGCAAGATACGGGAGCGGGATTTATGCTTTAAAACAGTAACTGAATTCCTAGGACACATGTTTTATGAGTTGGGTTTATCACAAGTGCCGGATTGCTTTTGTTAGAGAAATGTTCAGGTGTGGAGAGATTTTGCCTAGGCATTTTTTGAGAACAAGCGCAATGTTCTGAATACATGAAAATTCACTTATTATTCCATCGACACACAAAAGTGCTCCAAGCAAAATCTAAAAAATTCAGACCGAGCCATTAATAAGGCCCTTTGCAGTATAGACACAATGATCATCCATAGTGCCGCTGCTCTAAAAAGATTATTTCTGCATTTTCACTTTGCTTTAAAAAAAACACGCTTGCGACTTCTTTTACTGATCGGATCGTATTATTATGAAAATGAAACATGATATTTATAGAAAAAACGTAGTCAATGTGTGGACTTTCATTATAGAACTGTGGATTATAAAGGGATTTTAATGTGACTTATTTTTATATTTTATGTATAGGGACTCACTGGCCACTTTTTTTTAAATTGAAGCATACATTTTAGAAGACTACTTAAAGGTCTTATATTTAAAGGTATATGAAAGTGTCATGGATTATGACTGATAGAGGAGAATCAGTAGTGTATGAAAACATTTTTGCATGAAAAAAATGAATCAACATTAATAAACTTACCCTAATGTTTGCAAAATGTCTTCAGTTTTCAGGCAGTTCATTTTGGGAAGGAACGCCCCTGAAAATCCATTGTTGGGTTGACTAGCTTGATCTTTTTATTAAGTAAAATGTTATGTTTCTATAATTTGTTACAAGCAACATGTTTACTTAAATTGATACTGTAGTGGTCAAACAATAATGTATGTAATCACTTATTAGCTTTATTTGAAGAAAAAAAACAATGTAGCTTTTAAAATGTACATTTGAACCTCTGTGTTGCAGCCTCTAGCATAGCTGTCTGTCTTCATGCTAGAAAGAGCAGATATTCTCAGGTGGCTGACCTAATATTTCTGCTTGCCCGGTCTAGGACTGCCTGTAGTGGTATCTATAGAAATGTAGAGAGATAGACTCCTGGGCAGATTCTCTCCTACCCATTGGCACTGAATTGTAGTATAGAAAATCAGATACACATGGATCCGCAGTGCCACAGTTCAAATGTAAGTTTTAAAAGCTAAATAGACAATTTATATCTTTAAATACTGATTTTTTTGAAAACCAATCATTAAATAAATAAATAGAATCTTAAAGTTGAAGCTCAAGGTAGGGTCAATCCCATGTTTCTTGACTGTGAAGTCTAATATTCTACCATGGCAATGTATCTATTGAGGTAACAAGGTGAACCTTGCAAATAAGAACAACCTTCTTTTTAGGACTAACAACAATTGGAGGATATCTGTTGTAATAAGGATTTTCTTTCTGTGTTAATGTTTACAAGGTATATTTATTGAATCCATAGTGGAATATAGGATTGAGGTTGTTACTGTTTGGCTATGTAATCTTTACCTCGGTTCCTATATTTCAGTGATAAGATATATAATTGTACCTAAACCAGAGATCACATGGGAGTGGGATGGTGGTACTGTTTGAAGATCCAAGCCATGTCAGCTTCACGTTAAAGCCAAGAAATGTTGGACATCGACCTGACTTTAACATACTTTTATTATATCTTTCAGTACTTACATATGCTCTTTCTGATTTCAGGAATGACTTGCCAAGCACGGACATCGTACACAGAAGATGAAGTTTTGTGGGGTCATCGATTTTATCCAGTTATTTCCCTTGAGGAAGGATTCTTCAAAGTAGACTACTCACAGTTTCATGCAACGTTTGAAGTTCCAACTGCACCTTATAGTGTTAAAGAACAAGAAGAAATGCTTCTCATGTCTTCTCCCTTAATAGCACCAGCAGTAAGTAACAGCAAAGAGAGAAATAATTCTGTAGACTGTCTGGATAGCCTTGAGGATGTTAGTACAAAGATGCCTACAAAACTCCAGAAAATGACTGGCAGAGAGGACCTGCCAAAAAAACTACTCAGAATGAGTTCCACAACGTCAGAAAAAGCTTATAGCATGGGGGATTTGCCAATGAAACTACAAAGAATAAGCTCAGTTCCTGGCAATTCAGAGGAAAAACTGGTGATTAAAACAACAAAGATGATGTCGGATCCGATGAGTCAATCAGTAGCGGATTTACCTCCAAAGCTTCAGAGATTGTCTGGTGGTGGCAGGATGGATGGCAACTTACCACCTAAATTACGGAAAATGAACTCAGACAGATTCACATAACACAAACTTTTAGGCATTATTTAAAGTACTGGTTGATAACAACCTAACTAAAAATATGTAAGGAAAACGTACAAATGCAGTTCTTGTTGAAACTGGAGGATTTCCTTTGTGTGACATGAAAACTGGGCTACAATGTTAATGCCAGGGAAGAAAGGACTGTACTGTACATATAGTGCTTTGATAAAAGACCTAAAATGTTTTTATGGTCTTACTAGAACTACAGTAATACTAATTGGCATGTAGTATCACAACACGCATGCAATAATAGTGTGCATATTTTGCATATAGTTTTATGGCATGATTCTTACTTTATATTGTATAATCAAAAATATAAAAAGGGGCATTACTATCCCCATATTTTTTAAGATTAGTAGTTCTATAATAAGAATGGATACTTATAAGGGCAAGGTTTTATCTAAGTTGATATATTATTTGGATATAAATTGTAAATATTTGTCCATGCAAGTCATTTTTGAGCATGTGTTAATTCTCAAAGCAGGGGTTCCATTTAATCTGCAACTTTTTGTTTCGCTGTGTTTGTGTAATTGATCATGGAAAAAAATTCTAATTCCAAGAACAGTTTCAAGCCAAAAAATACATAATAGCCTGCCTATACTATGATTGACGAGATTCTCTTTTGGTGTTTATGCATGTAAATGATCGGTTAACTAGGTAAACTGACAGCTCAATCCAACTATATTTTATAACTGACCTTTGATCTAAATCTATATATTGGGGAGCGTTGTTTGGGGTATAATTCACCAAACTAATCCAGCCTCCTTATAGATAAACCTGAACATGGCTGGAGGATACTACCACCAAAATGTCATTCAGTGTGAGCATATTCACCTCTCTGCCCAAACTGGAGCCCATTTAGAACAGGTAGATAAATAAATATAATTTAAAGGGTATGTTCATGCATTTTATTAGTTTTATATAAATATATTCATTTACTTTTAAGAAGCTCCCAGAGTAATAGATTCTCGCTTTCTCCAGGCTCTTACTTTCCTCTTACTCTTCTCTCTCAAAAGAGTATGTAAGATTAAAACTTCTTGTCTAAATATTCCTTTAGTACTCAATCACATTACTACCAGAATAGAACCGCATAAAAAAAAAACCCACCTACTAACAACCATTTTGTTTTGTATAATGTAGTAATATATATGAACGCTCTACTGGTAGATACACTGATAGTAAATTATTACATTTTGGCTATCACCCCTTCTCATTAGACCGGATACTTTTTAACAGGTCTCAATTTGATTTGAATGCCCATTAAACTATAAATGTGCATGGACATTCCTTACTTGATAAGTTGTTGAACTCAGAGAACTTTGGCTACCTGCTTGATATTGCTAAGAAAAAGACCAAGCCTGCTTTTTCTATAATTTACATTTTCTTTATAGTTGATTTTAGCTGTAAATCTTAATATTAGAATAAAATAATCTGTTGTGAACAGGTATTGCTTTTAATTACCAATTGATGAATTTTATCTAAAGATTAATGTAATTTGTTTTAATGTGATCAACTCCAAAAGCTTGAAAATGTATACCTTTTTAAATGTTAATGTCCTATTAAGTAATATAACACTGATAAAAATTATTGAAATGTCAGCAGACATTCAATTATATACACACAGCTACTTGAAGTTTTCGATTAATTAGGGACTTTTGTTTTTATGATATTCCTGGTGTTTTCATTTACTTGGGTGACGCCTACTATTTCATATTAACTTTCAAGGTAAGCTAGACCAGATTTATTTTTACAATTGTTATACCATATAAATTTCATTATTTATATCCTATTTTAAAAATAAAAAGTAAGTTATATCCGTAACTATTATTCCCATTAATAGAAGTCCAAAGCGTATTTAGTTTAAAACTTGTATCTTATATGTTTTATTTCAATTTTGTTTACACACTGAATTTGTTTTTCCTTTATGATCAGATTTGTAATGCATTGTTTAATTAGTAAACATATTAAATTATGTCGGTAGAAACATTTACAATATATATTCTAATCTTCACCGAACTGCATTGCACCCCAAAAAAATCCATAGTTATAAAAGCAGCAAAGAAAAAGCCATAAAAATGCAATTTTTTACATCAGTGGAATAAAAATAATATATTGGAGTTTTTTTTAAAAACTGTATTAATCTAAAATTTGAAATGTTTTGACATGGTTGTTAATGATAGAACGAAGATGTGAATGGGGTGTGATACATTAAATAGATTTCTGTACACAACTGAAATATAGGAGGTGAACTCAAGTACCATAAGCTGTAATTCTATCCATTACAAAAGATTGAGATCTATGGAAACAAATTAAAGCCTTGAAGATCTCAGGAACTCAGGAACTTAAAAGATTAGGTTTAAATTTATACAGTGTTACTTACCTAACTATTGCTTATTATCCACAAAGTGGTGATTTGTTCTTTAAAATGTTTTTTTTTTGTTCATATATACCCACTTGTATTTAGCAATTGTATCATACTGTATTTCTATAATATAATATATATATATATATATATATATATATATATATACACATCTGTACATTACTTACAGTACTGTATAACATTGCAGTCAAACCTCTTACTGATTAAAATGATGTGCCATGTTACTGAGAGTTGCTATACAATATCAAATATTTCTATTATTACATGTTCACTTAAATATGATTTCCCAAGTGACTCTGTAATTCTTCTTTTCTTTTTTTACTGAATCAGAAGAATAATTAAAAACATAGTCTAATTTATTAAAGATAAAACAAATGTTATTACACGTAAAGTGTTGTATTCTCATCCTAAAAGGGATATTGAACTTACTAAAAATGTCCATGCACCATCAGGTAGACACTTGAAAATCATATGGGCTTTGTAGTTTTTTAGATTGATCAATATGTTCCATTGATACTAATTATTGATACTGTATTTTTTAGTTACTGCTTGAAGCCCTACTAACAGAAATTGTATAGTTACTGAGGCTTAGGCTGTGACTATTGCACCAAATATATGTTTTGACTTTATTGATTTCCATACTTTTACTACTCAGCTATATCTCTGTCTGAGAACAAATGAGTAATTAACTCAGATATAAGATAATTTGAATTTAAATATGGTTCTCCCCTTTTTTAAATTGATATTTTTTATTTTGTTCAAATAATTATTTTAAAGGCATTACATGACCCAAAGTTGGCTCATATCCAACTTTACAGTTTATATCTGTTTTCAGTTTTATCCTATTTACCTTAAACTACTGTGCCATGACTTCAATATAAATGCACGGCCTACCAAAGCAGCACATAATGTATACAGCCAGCTCAAGGGAGGCTGCAAGTAATAAACAACCATTAAATAAAATGACTTGGAACTTATTTTAGCGGTATTTTTAAAAAGGAAAATACTTTTTACACAAACATTTCAACTTTCTATCTGATGGTGCAATTGAGTGTCCCGTTAAGTTGTCCCAAAGGAGTTCATGTTTAAATACTTCCTCCTATCAGTTTTCCTTTACAATGAGATCCCATGTTGTCAGTTCTCATCCAGTCCTACAAGTTTATGATGATAAAGTAGTGCAGTATGTGACCTACTATTCAGGTTAGATACTCACTGTAAAGCAGAACTGGTATGGGGTGTAGCAACCATTCAGAACTGGCAGCTTAAGGGTGAGCTTAAAATAAGCTTAAAATAAGACACTGTTATTGATTCCATATGGGAAAAAGTCTTACAGAATCACTTTACGGGGATTCAGACCACCTCGATAGCTCTGACATCCTCTTCATCTTCCAGTTACTAACCAAGTTCTTGTGCCAGTATTATTGATTTATAAAGCACACCTACATATTATACATTGAGAAAAATGTATGTGTCTTACCAATACTGTATAATGAATTTACCTGTTGGTATCCTATTCATGGTCTTGATGGTGTCTTTTTTAAGCTAAAGTTCCACCCAAGCATATTTTTCTTGTATATAAAAGAGCTCACTAAGTGAAGTTTAATATGTATATAAAAGTTAAAGAAGATGCCTTTTATAGGTATAAGAAGTTGATATGTTTGAGGAGACAGGTAATGTGACCTTAAATATTAATTTAACCTCCCCATAGTTTAAAATTGCAAAATCAGTCTGATTGCTTCTTTATATTTTTCACCAATAAAATAATATAGTTCAGAATTCTAATGTAACATGGCAGCTCCCTGCATTTGGAATAAAATGGGAACTAGGCAGCCTCCAAAACTTTGACATATATATTTAAACTTTTCTGCGTGTTCTCTTTCATATATAATTAACTTTTGTTTAATGGAACTTAACGGGACATTGTAATAAAATATCTTTTCAATCTGAATATATATATATATATATATATATATATATATACTGACACTATAAGATTAAAGACATATTTGCTTCCCTCCCCAAAACATTTTGTAATCACTTTTTTAGTGTTTATTTGTCTGCCTTTAGGGATAATGCATTTTCAGAGTTTCTGCCTGTTTTCTCCTCACCCTGGTATGTCACACTCTGCTGCACCTTTAACTTGATGGAACGGGCAGCACTTCTTCACAGGGGAGGGGAATAGGCAGAGACACTAAAATGTGATACCTCCTAGAGTCGAGCAAATGAACACAAAAAAAGTGAATACAATATTTGAAACATTTTTGGAGCAAATATGGCATTAATTTCGTACTTGTTTTTGAGTCCATCAGTCGTGTCTAACACCCTGTGACCATATGGACGGCAGCACGCCAGGCACATCTTATCTGGTATCTAGGTGTGCTAATCCATAAGGTTTTCATGGCAAAGATACTAGAGTGGGTTGGCAGTTCCTTCTCCACTGGACCTTGATTTGTCTGACTTCTCTGTTATGACCTGTCCATTTTGGATGACCCTACATGGTATAGCTCACAGCTTCATTGAGGTACACAATCCCCTTTACCCCGACAAGGTAGAAATCCAGAAGGGGAATTTCTTGGTAAAACTCCTTTAATTTATTTTCAGATTGAAAAAATATATATTATGGTGTCTCTTTAACATCAGTTATGGTTGTAGATAATCAAAATACTTAATTTTTCTGCAATATTTCTCAATAAAATAGTAAGCCTCTACAGAATACATAGATTTTGCACAAAAGATAAGAATTGCACAAAGGAAATAAAATACCATAAAAGTACCACAAATATATATTTTTGCCACACAGAAAATGCAGTGAGATTCAGTTCTTTGTATATTGTGTTTATTTATTTAAAAAAAAAATACATCCGACAAAAAAAAAAAGGTTTTAAATCAAGAATACCATCGGTTTAGATGGCACAGATAGCCATACAATAATTGTGGAATGTAATTTCAAATATTTAATGACACCTGGTGTACAGTGTGCAGTGCATAATAATTTCATTCAATAAAAGTTTTTTTTAAACTTTCAATTTTGCATTGGTTTGTTTAGAATATTTTCTGCACTTTGTATTTATTTTATATTATTTTTAATTTCCTTATTCTGTAGCAGTCAAACACTCCAAAAGGAGGTTCCACCTGGGCACTGCTTGATTTCATGTGTTATTGTATTTTAATAGTGCATGTTTGAGATACAGGAGGCTGTCCTTTAAAGGACCCCTGTAATTCACTAGCCAGAGGAGCTAGTTATTTTAATTATGTGTTGATCATTAAAGGGCCATTTACCTCACTATAAGTGCTCTTCATGGAGTGAAAGAGCACAAGATTGTATGTTGAAATTATCCGTTTTTTAAATTACACTAATACCAGCTTAAAAATCTATAGTTTTAAGTCTGTTGACATAACAAAGTGTAGCCTGCATGCTGAGGAAACTGATTGATAGCAGTTTCTTACCACACTCAGGAATACGCTGAAACGTTAACCCATAACTGACCTCACCATAACTGGTGATTCCTGCATTCCATGTTCCATACAGATAGATTTGTTATGGGTTAAAGTCTGTTTTTCTTTTGCTCACTACACAGAGCTGTAGCTGCAGGTCTGGCTGGGGGCAGTCAGTGACACATGTAAACACAGATATTATTTATTTGATTTCTCAGTGAAAAATGCACGTATTTCAAAAATTCAAAAAGTATTTCAACAACTCCAAACTGTACTGAATTAAGGGGCCTTTGATAAAATTCTACTTTATAACATCAATAACCAATATTATATTAAAATATTTAAATGTAATATTTTATATTTAAATTATTAAAGTATCTGCTTCCTGCTAAGTGTTTGTCACCTCCCTATGAGAGTCATTGAGGGGAATGTGGATCTTTTAGCTGAGAGATGGGTCTAAATGTTTTTAACAACAATTAGTTATGATAAGAGAATAAACAATTGTTGTGCCGGTGATATGTGGTTATGCTGTTTACAAAGGCAAAGGCAAAGTGAGGCAAGGAAAAAGATGGAGGATATGAGTTTGGAAAAGCTGTTTTTATCCCTTAAAAAAGTATATACATTTATTTTGTATTTAAATCTGCATATATAGTAAATATGTGTCAGTGTTATTTAGATTTATTATTTCTTCTAATCACAAGCTTTTTATATTTTCTATTTAACACATAATTATATCACAACTGTGGCCTTTTTAAGTCTCATTTCTTGGTTATTCTTAAAGAATAGGAAAAACCAACTTTACATTTTATTGGCCATTTTTTTACTAAAGTGAACCATTTCTAACATATTTAGCATAGCTGAAGGAGAAATAATATGCTTATTAACATCTCCAGTATACTAATAAGCTGCATTGATTATAGATCCTTTCCCCCAATCTTATCAAACACTCTGATACACAAATGTGTACACAAGAGCTGCACAAAAGAGCTATATATTTCAAAAATGATTTACTGTAGAGAAAAATGATTAATAGAATGTACAATATAGCCCGTTTTTCATACTCTTGTTGTGAAAGTGTTGGCATGACACCTTCCCTTTAAAAGTCAACTGTGATAACATTGTTTCGGTATGAATTACTACATATGTTAATGGTCCGCATCTTACAGCTTCTGTGTCACCATAAACTAGCTTTCCATTAGTATTAACAAAAGTATGGTCAGTTGTAGCAGCAACACTTCATTTAGAGATGTTGCAGACTGTTCGCTCGCGGACTATTCGCGGCGATTTTGGCATGTTCGCGCTCGCATCGGACGGCGAACACATGCGCTTTTCGGTTCGCCCCCTATTCTTTATCATTGAGGAAACTTTGACCCTGCACCTCACAGTCAGCAGACACATTCCAGCCAATCAGCAGCATACACTCCCTTCCAGAGCCTTCCATCTGAAGGACAGCATACATTTTAGAATCATTCTGCAGCTGCATTCGTTGTGAGAGGACAGATAGTGTAGCTGCTGGAGATTTAATAGGGAAATAGATAGCCAGGCTGTGTATTTAGCTTCCACTACAGACCTGAAGGACTCATCTGATATCTGCTGCAAGGACAGCAACCCAAAAAGCCATTTTTAGGGCTAGAACATCATTTATTTTATTTTATCATTTTTTTCTGTGTAATCTAATTGCATATGCCTGCCTGCCAGTGTGTGTGTGACAGGCTAACACCTAACAGCTTATATTGTGCTTTTTTTCACTACTCATACCTGGTGGTGTACCATACATTGAAAACAACCATTTTTTTCCTGTAATCTCATTTCAGTTGCCTGCCTGTGTCAGGCTCACAGCTAATATTCTGCTCTGTTTCACCAGTCATAGTTGGTGTACCATACATTGAAAAAAACCAACCCTTTTTTCCTTTAATCTAATTTCAGTTGACTGTCTGTGTCAGGCTCACAGCTTATATTGTGCTCAGTGAAATATAACAACACTTTTTTGACTGTAATAGATTGAATAGCAATTGCCTGCCTACAGGCGTGTGTGTGAAGCCTATTGCATCTACTCTGCCAACTTTTGCCAGTGCACAGTGATACGTCATATCTGGTGCAACCGTAGTGTACAGTGACATAAAACAACACTTTTTTGACTGTAATCGATTGAATATAAGTTGCCTGCCTACAGGCGTGTGTGTGAGGCCTACAGTGCCTGCTCTGCCAACTTTTGCCAGTGCACAGTGACACTCATATCTGGTGGCACCTTAGATTGCACGTGCAGTGCCCCAAATTTGAAGTAGGAGGTCTGACCAAGCATCTTTTTCCATCTCACTCCCAAAAATCAATGCCATATACACGTCCCCTAATAGTGGACGTAACAGGGATTAAACCGATAGGAATAGTACTACTTAACAGTACACACCTTATAATAACGCAGACAGAGGCAACGCAGAGAGAGGAGTCTGAAGAAGAGGAGTCAGAGGAGGAAGGTGGCTTTGAGGAGGTGGAAGACCAAACACAGCAGGCGTCCCAGGGGGCTTGTTGTCACATTTTGGGGACCCTTGGTGGCTGGGTGGAGGAAGAGACCTTCAATGACATCAGTGAGGACAAGGAACGGGACATGGCTAGCTTGGTATCCAACCTTGTGCAAATGGGGAGTTTGCGGTTGTGCAAAGGAACTGTTTGCGGTTGTTTGCGGTGCATTAAACGAGGAGATTGGTCTGTTACTGTGAAGCGAGAGTAACCCTTACACTACCTGATCGATACAACATCATACCTGATGTTTTAAAGCATGTTATTCCAAACAATTTAGGAATGTTAGGTGATTTATTCACTTTATGGCTTAAAACCAGACTCTGCATCAACTATGTCATTTTCCTTGGGAGTTTTGCCATGGATCCCCCTCCGGCATGTCACAGTCCAGGTGTTAGTCCCCTTGAAACAACTTTCCAATCACTATTGTGGCCAGAAAGAGTCCCTGTGGGTTTTGAAATTCGCCTGCCCATTGAAGTCTATGGCGGTTCGCCTGGTTCGCCCGTTCGCGAACATTTGATAGAAGTTCGCGTCCGCAGTTCGCGAACCGAAAATTTTATGTTTGCGACATCACTACTTCCATTGTCTGGATAGAAGCTTTCTGTGCATTCAAAGTCTCCTCCCACCTCAAGCCGTAAATCAGCAGAATTTGAAACGTCAGCTTCCTCTGCAGGAAAATTAGGCCTTAAATTGACCGTGAAGACAGAAATTTGTGATCTTTCAATTAAAGGAGCACATTTTTAACATTACAAATTAATTTATTTGCATCCGAAAAGAGCACAGTAAGTGTTAATATTCGTTTAATCCACATGCAAACCACATTTGGAACAAAGCCACATATTCTATTATCTACTCGCAATCCGATTACAAGTTCCCACTCACAATCACTATGGGCCAGCCCCAGATGCAAAACCGTCCTTAGAAATCCATTGGTTTTAGCACAGCTCAAAAATTATAAGCACTAAATAATTAAAGTTACAAAAAATCGATGTTCTGTAAGACCTGTATTTCTAGATCACAAATAAAGTCTGACCCGCAACTGAAAAAAGTATCACGCTTTTGTTAAAGAAATTATGACTACTTAATAGGACTCGCAAGGGGTTTTCAAACACTTATTATCACTGTATCAGCAATTAAACACACAATGTTGTACTTTAAAAGCACGGGAAGGCATGGCAAGACATAATTAATTGCAGAACAGTCTCAAACCCACAAATATGCAATTAAAATGCTTTTTTAAATGTTATTTCTGAATAATATTGACTCAAGGGGTAAATACATATCATGAAACCCACATTAACTAAAACAGATGATCTAATGCATTTTATAGAGTACTAGATTGGTTGAATGCAAGCCCGATCGGCAAATATTACTTATTGGCACTAACTAATTTTTAGCCTCCGATTGCAGATTACATGTAACTTCCATGTTTTACTGATGCCATGATGATGGTCTCATTTACTATCAGCTGTGTCTAAGAAGTAAATTACGGACTTGCTTAAATATTTTCAAATCATATGATCACGCCCCCTGAAATCTGACTTAAAAAGGCAGGGTTTATGAGTTCAGTCTTGAGATTGGAATTTGCGAGCTGGAGTCAATAGAATACATCTAAACATTTATATATACAGTATATATTAAAAAAAAAAAACACCTGCAGTTAAATTTGTTTGAGTTCAAGGCATTTGTGAGCAACAGGGCCTAAAGTTAGGAATTCCTCCTATTTTTATTTTTCACTTAAACATGTTCAGTCACTAGAGGGATTAGCTGGCCTCCATAACTCCACAGGCATAGTGCTCTAACACACCTTAATTACAGTTTGCCAGAAGGAGGTCTAGACCTTGTTCCAGAAACTGTTTTACAATGATTAAAAAGAAAATGTTTAATCCTTGCAGCAATAATGTTGCATCCAAATAAAGCTGTAATGTTTAAAACCTGTTCTTTTAAAATAGTGACATTTTTGATTTCAGTTTCCAATTAAGATTACATGTTCTACAATATAGAGTCTTTGCCTAGTTGAACAGTACTGCTCAGTATTATCTATATTTATTATAAATGAATCAAACATCTGTGCAAAAATATGTTATTTCATGGCAATGGTGTAATATACATCTGACCTTAGATATTAGCAATAGATCTTTGGGACAAGTAAAACTGTCAAAGCTTTTGTTGTAGAAATCATTAATAATGCAAGGTGTTTTGATGGAATAAAATGCAGAGAGAATTATTATGTAGAGAATCCTCGGTTATTTTTAGATTTTCCGTGTAGCAGTAAAACGTGCTTCCGGAGCATGTCGTACTACTTAGTTATAGCCTATCTCAATAGTAAGAAAAATCACCCATGTACTCAAAATATTTATTTATTAAAATATATAAAAAACACCAATGTCACGATTTGCTTCTTCAAGGGGTCTTGATATGAACCTAGTTCAAACCTACCCCAGCAGAATCATGTAGTTCCTGTCCTGTGTGACACAAAAGATGGCTTCTGAAGAGGTACAGGCAGAGAATACTGCATACAGGTTATTAGTGGCCCATGGCAAGACCACTCCCCAAGTCAGGATACAACACACAGAAATAGTCTTACACCTTGTATATGTGAAAACTATCTCTCAATCTTTATTGAATGATCAAAACAAAATAATTATACTTTCCAATACCACACCCTTGTGTACATTTGTGTATGTGTGATGTCAGACCATCTGGCTTGCAACCTTGGGCTATCAAAGCTCTTGAGATCAAATTCACAAGATATCTATAGCTGGCTAGTGAAAAAAAACCTCAAGTGTTTGCTTAAGACTACTTGAAGTACATGCATCTTTCTTGACCCAAGGTCTGTATGTGTGAGTGTGCAATGATCTGCAGCTAACTTCTATGCAGAGCATTTCTACCAATTCCACATGTGTTCTATATAACATTTTCCCTCTTATAATATATTATATCTAGGATACATAATAACCATGTAAAGGCAACATATAACCACACAATAACACATAATCCCAATGTAACAATGTCATGCTCCCTTGGACATATTCATAAATTACTGACAATATGAGTCCTTAAACAATTAAATCATGACAACTTCTCCCCCTTTCTTTCTAGTATAGCATAGAGGATCATCCTGATGGATAAATCTAGCTATACTGCTTTTACTTGTCCTCCTGTCTGGAAAGTCCATCCATGTGATAGCCGCAGTGGCTCTCTGGGTACCCTGCCTCCCCCTGTCCAGGGCGAATACTCGCTCCTTCCCAGTGGCCTAGTGACTTTCTTAAGCCCCTGGGGAGACTTATAAGACAACTGCCATGGAGGCCCCTTCAAGGTAGTCCAGGGAAAACTGTACATCCCAGCTAGTAAGTCCAGCATAAATTTGGGAGGATCCTTACCCAGCAAAGCCCTCTCCTTCCAGGCTAGGGAGACCTCCTGTCCTGCTGATTCTGGATCAGCACTCAGTCCCATGGGTAAAATTGAAGAATACATGGTTCCCTTTGTCAGGCCTGAGCTTTCTCCTGAATAAACTGGGATGCTGGAGTTGCAACATGGGCTAGTGACATTCACTGGTGGATTAATGGGCAGTTCTGACACAAACCATTGTGGTTCAGTAGCCAACCTCTCTTCCAACAAGCCTGGCCGGTAACCCCTTCTTTCCATGGTTAGAGGTCCACAACCAGTGTCTTTGGGCAGCTGCAGGTGAGTCAATGTAGGGAGACCAGGAGACAAAACACAATATGGGGTACCCTCTAGCTCTTTGGTCTCTGAATCCCCTGAATGGAACCTCCTGACTCTCTCCTTGTGTAGTTACAGGCAGACGTTTAGAAGCAGCTGCTACTGCCTCTTGTTCAGGCTGAAGAACAGGGCTACTTTCTGTTTCTGCTCCAGGATCTGTGGCTGGCTCCTGGACAATGGTCATCCAAGGAACCTCTCCACTATTTTCACAGTCAATTGCTAGGGCCCAGTGCTCATTAGGTTCTTCTCTTACTATAAGAGCAGGGTAGCTTTTCCCCAGTTCTTCCTCTGGACCTGGCACTGCTGTGGTTTGGCACTGTCCCCATGCCTCTAACTAGGTGAGACTCAGCCCCCTAAGGATAGGGACCAGTTCTTCCTCTTCCCAGTCAACCCCATGGATGCAGGCATCCTTGTTATTTTGAGAATCATGGATATCAAAATTCTCCCCACAGTCCATACATTTATTTTCTGACCCAGCCTTGGCAACATTTAGCTGGGTCCCTGTAGTACCTGTTAGGTGGTTCTGTTACATGCCTGACTGGCATGAGCCCTCCCAGTTAGGGGGCCAAAACCCATCCAGGGATGCTTCATCCAGCAAATCTACATAATCCACCTCCAGCTGTAGCTTCTGTTGGATCAAAGGCCAAAGTAAGTTAGCTGTCTGAGAGTCTGTCTCCAGTCCCACCGTGTGACAGCGCTTGACAAACAGACACAGCTGTCTTTTCTCAGTCCCCAAGCCACAATCCGGATCCCCATATACTATGTCCCAAAGTGCCTCTTCCAGCCCCAATGAAAAATGATGAGGTATCCCAACAGGTCCCACCCAATAAGCATATTGCTCTTCCAGGGCAACCTCCTCACATACTAATTTTTCCAGCCATTCCATTAGCTTGTGACCTGGCCATAGTCCCAGGAACGCCATCCATTTGTTTAGAAGGCCAATTCCTCTACAGTCCTTTCTAGTCACCAGAACATTCACTGTCAATTAAATTCGGGAATAAAATAGTGATTTTATTTGACCATATACCATATATCTAGTATTTGGAAAACAGCTTGCATCATAACTACGCCTCATTCCAAGGCTTGATGATGTTTTTCTCTCTAAGTGATCAGCCATAGCTGCAAGAAACAGGCTTTCTAATCAATATCTATGGTAACTTCTTTTGTAGGTTACGGGACAAAAATCTCAGCTTACAAAATGTTACAATCGCTAAAAATTGCTATTCAATTGCTACAATTCCGCAGACACTCACACCCGTAAACGGCAAACGTAAAAGAAAATCCTACGGGTTCCAAATAGGACCCACAACTGGCTTAAGTGTAGCACCGATAAATGCAAATAAAAAATCAATACTGTACTGTAAAATACGGGGAAATCGATGAATGACATTAGAATTAATTGTGCAACAGTCTCAAGCCTGCAAATAGGCAAACATTTTTTACGGTCGCGAATATAAGCCGCACCTGTAATTTCCAAGCTCGGAAATAGGAAAGAAAGTGTGGCGTACATTTGGGCCAATACGGTATTTGTTGCCATGGGGGTCTTTAAGGATCCCCATGGTTATAGATTTGTTGGTGTATACCCAGCTCATGGTGGGTAGCAGGTATTAAGAGGGAATACCAGGGCTCCCCTGTCTCATAGAGGGTATCAAGTATTAAGTGGAAATCCCTGGGGATATCAGGCTCATAGGGGTAAGAGGTCATAGGGAAAGGGGTCATGTTCCCTCTGGGATTTATTTTAATTATTATTTAACCCTTTCCTGCAATGCATACATAATAATATTGATAGACAGGGATAAGGAAGGGTGTTTGGTCCAGTATAGCATGTTTAAGTTTTTGGGTATCTTTTCATAGATTGCTAGGGAGACAACTGAGCTTCTGAGCTTCAGACTCTGAGTCTCCTGTGAGCAGGCTGTGAGAAGACGTTAGAGCTAGAGAGCCATGGGCAACCCCCCAGGGTGCCAGTCAGTACGATTTATGGGATTGATTTTTCCTAGGAGCCATAGAATAGCTCTGGTTATTAGCCTTTCAAAACTATCATAGATGAAAAATAAGGCTTCAGAGAATGTTTTATGGGAACCATGGAATGGTTCCCTTGATCTTATTGGTGATCTTATTTGCAGCATATATTATAAATAAATTCACAAAACTCATTTTAATCACAGATAATTGTTATACTATATTACTAGCCTGTATTTTAATGGGACCTGCCCAAAACCATCAACAATATATTGCAGCACTATTGTTCAAGTATATGCTGTATCAAGAGGACTCCTCTAACATATAAAAACATGTTACTGTTCCACTTGGAAGATACCATCTGCTGATGTCACAAGTATCCCATATATTGTGTCAGAATAATCCAAAATTCAATTCACTTATAACTTATATAGTGCTCAGGGCATCATACTTTGAACCTAAAGATTATTTCACATTAAATATGCATCAATAAAACTTACACATTGCAAAAAAATATATGTTCATAAATCAGTCAAATTAAGAAGTTCCTTTTTTTGTTTTTTAATATTCCATTTTATTCAATTCAAAGCCCATATCACATAGCATAGATCCTAATTAATTCTGCACACATTGTTTCTTTTGGAACAATTGTGCTTTCCATAATTACATTTCCCCATGCCCCCAGAGAGTACTCATTATCTAAGAGCTTAATATCTAATTTATTGGCTATTCTAAACTAAAAATTAGAAGATTTGGGGATTTGGATCACTACCTTGTTGTGGTGAATGGGCTTGTGTACATCAATTAATCTGTGAACTATACCATGTAGGGTCACCCAAGGTGGGCAGGTCATAGCAGAGAGATCAGACAAATCAAGGTCAACTGGAGAAGGAACTGTCAACCCACTGCAGTATCTTTGCCATGAAAACCTTATGGATAAGCCCACCCAGACACAAGATGTGCCTGGTGTGCTGCGGTTCATAGGGTCACTAAGTGTCTGACTCGACTGAACAACTAAACAACAACAATTCATAGGGAGAGCAGAGTGGTCACAACAACCTCCTGCAGTATTAATTAATGAGGTAAACTGTGTTTTTAAACTATATTTTCTGGCTAAATATTTGATTTGCTGCTGTATTTTTTATGTAAATGCATGGTGTACTAAAATGATTTAACATCAAATTTGCTTACACTGGCCCTTTAAGAGAGCTTAAAACTGTTTCCTTTTGCTTTATGTTCAAATGTTTCCCAAAAATAAACAGGAGCAAGTAACCCCACACATTATGATATCTGTGTAAAAATAAGGGGTTATAATGATAACAAGGAAGGAACGGTAATTCAATATAATCTCAGTGCTAATATGTCAGGTGCAAGGTTGTACCCATTATGGCTGTAAGCTAGCCTAAAAGTAATTGCCAATATTAGTAATAGTACAGGCCAGGATTTGAGGATATTTCTGCTGTGTACAGGCAAAATTATTGCTTCTTCGGTCATCATCATCTGTGCACAAAAAGGAAATCCTCAAAACCAGGCCTTTGTGTAGCGCTCCAGGACGTAACTTGCCTACTGTGGTCTGTACTCAAATTGATATCTCTCTATTCAGATTATTCTAAAATCCCTATTGATTTGATGACTCTGGTGATGTTGTAAGGATATATTCTAAGAACAATATGCCAGTCTGATACTCTAATGTTTGAAAGTAAGTGTACAGTTTAATACCTTGTTTATAAATCATTGAATAGGTTTTTTAAAAATAGTAAATGCATTAATAAAATAACAAGCCCCACTTTTTAGGGCATTAGAGTGATCAGAAATTAGGGAAGAATTTATATACTGGTAAAACCTTGTGTACTGCATAGGTAGTATGTGTCACAACCTACAATGATGATGGAGTCTAGAGGATCCTAGTCCTCTTATCTCCTGTAGATTTTAGACCTAAGATTTGGGTGACTCAGACCAATGGACCTTCCTTGTGGATGCAAGAGCATAAGTCCCAGCTTAAGGTAGTGTGTCTGGGAAAAACCTGGAAGGGAGTCAGAAACGATCTCCTATTCCAGCATATGCCCTTGGGTCAATAATACACCTGCACACAAAGTCTTGATGAAAATTATGAACAACTTCTTTATTTTTACACAAGTATTTAAACACCTCACAAAAACAGTACAGGGAGTGGCTACCCCTTTGTCCAACCCTTATCTTCCTCTTGGCCAATGGGGTAATCTCCAGAGTAACTTGATTACCTCTAGCCAATGGACTAGAGGTAAGCTCTGGGAACTTCCAGACCCCTCCCCTGGGCCGCCCACTAGGTGTGGCTAACAGAGTCATTTGGATGCTGGCAGTCAAGAGAGACACATCTCTTTGCTATGGCCCAGGCCCCTGGATCTGGGCTAGGGAGACCCCAGAGGCCCCCTGGATAGATGGTGCCCCTATGTCTGTTGGGACCCTATTGTTCCTGACTTAAGTATGTGTACTTAAAGGATTAACCTTGGTGGCCAGCTGGGGTCCTTCTCCTGTTGCAAGATGTATGTGGCAATGTATCCAGCATGACTACCCCATACTATCATATACATATGTGTACATATTCCACACACTGTCAGTCTATTTAAATACAAGCGTAAAAGCGCACTCCACATAAAACCACCTAATGTCCTCATAGTATATGGGATTGGGGCAGGGTTTCCACATCAATCCATCTCATGCATTATGATGACTTTTATTGATGGTGATGGGAACCCTGCTCATTTCCTTAGACAATAATCATAATAATATAACAGTATAACCGTATAACAGTATAACAGGGTGTCTGGGAGCCCCAAACCTTTTGTTCCTCCCCATGGCAACAGCATGTGGAAGACCACCCAGCCCAAAATGGCCACCGCTGCCAGTCACAAAATGGCCCCAGCATAGTTCACACCAAATCCAATATGGCCACTGGCTGATTCATGACAGTATGTATATCACAGGGCATTTCTTATTAGAGGGATAAAGTATTTTTAAGGGTATTTTAGATATCTAAGTTCTGTCCTGGAGAGTCACACACAGGCCAGGACACAGGCCAGGATTTGAGAATATCCCAGATGAGACTATCCCTTCTTCAGTCATCCTGATTGACTCAAATGTGTACTGAAAGGAAATCATCAAGTCCAGGCCTCTGTGTGTCTCTCCAGGACTAATGTTGCCTAAACCTGATATAGGGCTTCATTCAATTCCCTATTTTGTAAAGCCACACAGGCAAAACGTGCTCAGTAACTTTCCCTAACTATTCTATACACCCCTGGCAGCATGATTGTGAGTGAGCTACCCCTGATGACAATGGACAAGCCAGAGCCACCACATATGGTAAGCTTTCCCATTGATTTTTTGACATTGGTAATATTACGAGTGACTCTTGCTTACTTTTACATTAAATCGGTATTCAGATGAGACTTTACTGATCACTTGCAAATTACTTTTGACTCACAATATCAAATCTAAACACCACTCGCAAATGGTTTTAAAACCATTTAAGAGAGCTGGAACAGCAGTTCAAAAGACAGTAAACACTAAAAAAACAATAAAAAGGCATGGACGTTCATCAGAATTTGAAGCTTAACATTTCCATAGGCACATATGTGGAATTTAAAAATATGATATTTTTATTATTATGCTCATGTCATTATTCAACATCCAGAGTAACATAGAACCCAGAACTCAAGAGGTTAATATGTATGTTAATACATATCAGGAAACCCACATGGACCAGAAACACATACTCAAATTAATTGTTTATAGAAGGGCTAGCCCTATGGGCAGATTTATTTAACTATTCGCAAAATGCTTACTCGCATTTATAGGTGATTATTCTTACTCATTTGTACTTATGTATACAATATTATGAGGTTCTCATTTTTTATTGGTTCCTTGAGCTGTATCTTATCAGTAATGTAAGAAAAATTCTTGATTTGGTGTAATATTACAAATAAATACATAATTCTACCCCTAGTACGTTACTGGCAAGAGAAGATTTATAGATGTTGGCTGAGATACGTAATATTGCGAGTGAACTGCATTGAATACGTGTGTATTTTTCCCTCTCTGAAGAAGCATTTTTTTTTTTGTGAAACAGTGTTTGAGGGAGAAGGTATTCATAGCAACAGCTGTTATTACGGCTAATTAGCTGCCTTCCTGGCCTTTTGGGATTTTTAAGGCATATTGATTTATTTTTTTACTCAGGACCTTGGGAATTACACTATTTTAGAGCAGGGGTGCCCATATAACACCAGCCTTTCTCCACCCCTGTGCCCCTTTCCCCTCTCCTTCCCCTGTGTCTTTTTGCCCCCTCTTCCTCCCCTGTCTCTTTCCCCCACTCCCTCTCCAGAAACTCTTTCTTCCCACTCCCTTTTCAGAGTCTCTTTCCCCCCTCTACTTCCCCTTGGTCTCTTCCCCCCCCCCCCCCCCCCCTCTCACTCCCCTGTGTCTCTTTCCCCCTCTCCCTTCCTTCTCTCATTTGCAGGATTGGAGGCGGTTGAACCTTTAATTTTTTTTCAAGCCTGCAAGACTTGAAGCTAAAATCGGTATTGCTTCCAGCCTTGCGGGCTTAAAAAAAACTTACAGGTTTGGCGTCTTTTGGCAGCCTCCCAATGACTTACGAGTTAAGGGCTTGAAAAAAATGGCAGCTTTTTGTGAGCCTTGCGATGAGTGCCTTCGGCGATCATCGCTGGCCATCACGGGCCTTTGACGCTCATTGCGAGTTGCCCCCCCATCTAAGTTGCGGGCCTCGTGATGAGCGCATGCGCACACCCGTAACTTTTAACATTGCGTGACGACAACTTGCAATTACGACAACTATATATGTGATATATATATCTATATATATATATATATATATATATATATATATATATATATATATATATATCACATATATATATTAGCGAATTGCCCATCAAAAAATTACGACAATAAAGTTTTAAGCCATGGCAATGCTGTTTGCCACACAATGTAAGGCTTTTGCTCCTCTGAGGACCTTCGGCGCTCATTGCGAGCCTCTCCCCTCATGTAGTTCAAGTTTCCTGCTTTGCAACGATTACCTTCGGCGAAGACAGATATATAAGTACAGTGTAAAATAATTTTTTTATTTAGTACAGTGAATTAATAAATTAATATGAATTAATAAATTAATATACTTTACCTATTTATATTTAATATGCAGCAATCAGTATCCTGAAGAGCTAACAATCTCTTTGGATTTTCCTCCATGTGAAAATGTACAGTTGGACTGCTGAGGAGAAAGTGTCAGCAAGGTGGCAAGTGTGCAGTGTAAATAGGCTGCGTGCGCAAGGCCAAACCGTTTGGTTAGGCGTGTAAAGTGTTATTATTTGCATATATATATAATCTGTATATATGTTGGGAGGCTAGGGACAATAAGAGTTTAAACAAAGAAATTAACAAAAAAGTTTTTAAGGGGCACTTCAGGAATAGGCAACCCCAGATCAGCTCCTGCTTCCTGTCCTAAGAGTAGAGTTGAATTATCACCTCCAGATTTTTGGGGGCTCCTACGCCAATGATGTATATGTTGACCCCTTAGGTAATTTTTATCTGGCAGTGCTTTTGTTCCAAGAGACTATTTTTACATAAAGTTTTATTTTTAATATAGTTCAATAAAAGTTATATCTTAATTGTTACATAGTAAGTCATGAGAGTGCACCAATCAAAATATATTTTCTTCCTCTTTTGTGTATTTGTCTACATTTGAATACGTGAAACATGACTGAAAAATAGCTCCCTTAGACAAAATTACATTTGCAAGTAGTTTACTCAAATTGAATAGGGCTCATAGTCATATGTTCTATATCACAACATAAAAATAGAGCAGCTCTTCAAGATTTCACTAACATTTTACTCTTCAGTACATCTGGACATTTGCCTACTCATTTTCATTTCCTTTCATTTATTTCTACAGCATTTTCAGAAACAAAGGAATCTATCACAAACATATTGGCTGTTTCTAAAATTATAATGCCATCCAAAATACATCTAAAAAATAAACTGGATTTGCAATTTACTATACATAGCTACTGCACAGCACACTCCTATTAGCATCATTCTTCACCAAGTGATAATATTGAGATTAATATAGAGGGAATCAATAAAATTGCTAGTCTTCCTTTCTATAAAAAGGAAAGCAAATGTAATAATGTAATTACACTATTGTTTCCAATGCAGGGAAAGCCAGAGCAGTGTTGAATGTCAGAAAGGGGGAAGATTTGATGTCACGTTTCTTCTGGTTTTACAGTAGATAAGGGTCACTGTAATCAGATTTTTTTCTTTTTGGTCTTTTGAATACCAAAACTTCATAATTCAGATTTTTTTTTAATTTTTTACTTTTGTATGCAACCATGTTTTACTGTGGGGTTCAAGTTTCTTTTCTAATCTGAATCTGTCTGCTACTTTCTTAGGGCCTCATTCAATTGCTATTTGGCCAATTGAATAGTGCTATAAATAAGCACATAGCATATATTTTTGAAAGAAGTTTTTAGTTAGTGAAAACCTTGCTTTTGGATAGATGTTTACTAACTAAAAACGTCTTTAAAAAATATATGTTATGTACTTATTTAGAGCCCTATTCAATTGGCCAAATTGCAATTGAATGAGGGCCTTAGGGTGTTGTGTAAAATAATAGGTTTACCATTAGACCTATTGCAAGCACTGACATTGAACAGATAGAAGCTTCCTGTGCATTCAAAGTCTCCTCCCACCTCAGGAGGTTGATCATCAGAATTGGTACAGCAGCAACAGTCATAATATACAGTGGCGGAGCTTTCTCCACTCCGGGCTGTCCCTGATTTTGCCTCCCCCCATGGTACTATATATATATATATATATATATATATATATATATATATATACATATATATATATATATATATACTATAATAGTTGCCGTCAATCCGATTTGTCGGTCACGCAATGTTAACCCATCGCAAGGCCCATAAGGCAGAGGGGTAGAGGCTTGCGAAGAGCGTCACTGCAGCTCTCGGCCAGCACTCTCCACGCTAAGGCAGCATTGAAGGGTAGAAGGTGCCGTTGCTTTGCTGGATGGAGATCTGAAGCAGGAGACCACTTGGAACCGGTGGATGAAAAGAGCGGAGGCTGAGCCGTGTGTAAGCCAAGGCCGGATGTACTACACATAGCTCAGTGCAGGATCAGCTGGGGGCCCCTCAGTGCAGCTGCTGCTAGGTGAGTGCTGCACCCCGGGGGCCCGAGCCTGAGAGAGACACCTGGTGCTCTTGAGCCTGATAGCCTGAGAGAGACACCCAAACAGTGACTGAGACACAGTGCTGGGCCTAGAAAGCCTGAGAGTGCTGGGCCTAGAAATCCTGGGCCCGGAGAGCTTGGACTGGCAGTCACCAGGAGCTGCGCCACATACAGACCCCATGACACACGCACCCTGGGCCCAGCATCCATTTACCGGCCCAGGCCCAGTGTCCACTCACCGCCCCAGAAATAAATAGACAAGCAAGGTACACAGAGAGATAGTACATAAATAGACAGAAAACACAATAACACTATACCATGCCATCATTTTTGACAGGCAAGTTGCTAGTATATAATTTCTATAATCCTGGGGGCACCCTCATCCAGACCACTTTTTGGTTTCCCTAGCAAGGCCCATTTTGATCTCACTTCAGCTCCTCTTGCTCCCCCCATCTTGACCCACCCTGATTCCCAGCCCCTCTAGGCCTCCCCAGACCAGCATCTCCTGGCCTTGCCCAGCCCGGCCCCTTTAGTATCACCTGTTGGCAGGGAATCCCAAACGATGTCACGTGTGTGTGATGTCATTCAGGATACCCTGCCCTGGCCGGAAGACGTTGACAGG
Source organism: Discoglossus pictus (assembly GCA_027410445.1). Lineage (NCBI taxonomy): Eukaryota > Metazoa > Chordata > Amphibia > Anura > Alytidae > Discoglossus > Discoglossus pictus. The sequence goes on along the minus strand of CM050173.1, from coordinate 54,970,791 downwards.
GGAGGCAGCATTGCTGTAACTGGTGTGTCTGAGGCGGTCACACTAATAAGGGTCAGAAGGGGCCAATTATAAATATAAAAAATATAAATTATTTTAATATCAAATGATCACAGAAGTAGTTTTAAAAGTGCAGATTTTATACAGTTTTTGGCAGGCTATTCAGTTCTTATAAATTATTATTCTGTTTAAATGCACAGCAGGTTTGTGTGTTGTACTGAACTGATGACATTGTAAATTCTACATATGAATATTTAAATCAGTCTATTTTAATTGCATTTTTGGGAATGCAATATTTATTGTATAATATAAAAATGATTTTGCAAAAATTGTAATCATCAATACTGGAGTCTCAGTTTACCTAATACAAAATAAATAATGCATATATGGAGTTTCCATAACAGTGTAGGGAAGATTTAGAGAAGAACTAATTAGTAAACCATAGCTGTGGTTTACAAACACTCATTGATTAACAGCGCCATTACATTTGAAGCCTGTAGCGGCATCGGCACACCCGCAAAGGCTGCAGGGTTGAAATTCGGCTGCGTTACAGAGCTATAGATTTGAACCATGACGCGAGTTACGGGCTGTAGACGCAAACCTGTAAACCATTCTTGTGCACGTTGGATGTGCGGACGTGAACATGATCAATTAGTTAAACCCGTAGTTACGTGTTTAGACGGAGGCCCTGGCAAATTAGTCTTTCATCATTACGTCACTGAAAAATAGAGGTTAGATTTCAAAGCCTTACAGGTTTCAATTACGAGTTTCGATCGGACCCGCATTCCAGAAATAATGCAATATTTATATTATTAATATTAATACTATTACTATTAATAAATCAGTAAATATGTTATTCTAGTCCATGCAAGTTCCATTATATGTATTAAAACATTGATTGCCGGGATCGATATAACGCAGAAATTAAACAGAAATAAAAGTATTTTATATTACAGATTTGCGAGCTTGAGAATGTTGTGCTATCAATTTTAATACCTAACATCACTTTCCATTTAATTGAAAATACAGTAGTGTGTGTATATTTGCATTTACAGTGCTAGGGATAGGACTTTAACCCCCTTGCGGGTCCTCTCAAGTACCCGTTGGCTTTTTGACTCCATTTGCGGGTTACGGGTTTGAACGCCAGTGGGTTCGTAGCAATTTAATATTGATTTTCGAATGTGACGGGCTTTACAGATCAAAGGATTTGTGGCCGCAGATTTCAAGTTTCAACGTCCTGTACGTTTTTTCCGCCTACAACCCGCAGATAGTTAGCAGGTTGTGTTATGGGGCCAATTTAATAGCCGTAAGTCTTGCAGGCTACATTACGGTTTTAGACGTTGAGGGAATTTAATCGGGCTGTTTGTATACCATATAATACCTAACATGATAAACATTTCTCCCACCTCCTCTTACAATAAAATCACCAATAGAAAAACAACATCGTAAGTCATAAACATTATGGTATATATAGGTTTAAAAGTGAGGATATAGAGAGTTAAAAGGAGTGAGTTCATATTCCCAGTTCATAAGTTATTTAAAGTGCCTTGCAAAAGTATTCACCCCCCTTGGCATTTTTCGTGTTTTGTTGCCTCACAACCTGGAAATAACATGGATTGTTTGAGGATTTGCATCATTTAATATTCAGAACATGCCCACAATTTTGAAGATGATTTTTTTTTTGTGAACCAAACAACAAATAGGACAAAATAACAAAAAAAATTAATGTGCATAACTATTCACCCCCTAAAGTCAAAAGTTTGTAGAGCCACATTGTGCGGCAATCACAGCTCCAAGTTGCTTTTGATAAGTCTCTATGAGCTTGCCACATCTTACCACTGGGATTTTTGCCCTTCCCTCCTTGCAAATCTGCTCCAGCTCCTTCAAGTTGGATGGATTACGCTTGTGAACAGTAATCTTTAAGTCTGACCACAGATTTTCTATTGGATTGAGGTCTGGGCTTTGACTAGGCCATTCCAACACATTTACATGTTTCCCCTTAAACCACTCAAGTGTTGCTTTAGCAGTGTGTTTGGGGTCATTGTCCTGCTGGAAGGTGAACCTCTTTCCTAGCCTCTGGGGCCTTTCAAAAAAGGTGTGTATATGTAATGACAGATCATGTGACACTTAGATTGCACACAGGTGGACATCATGTCACTAATTATGTGACTTCTGAAGGTAATTGGTTGCACCAGAGCTTTTTATGGGCTTCATAACAAAGGGGGTGAATAAATACGCACATGCCAATGTTCTGTTTTCTATTTGTAAAAAATAGTTTTATGTACCGGTATATATTTTTCTCATTTCACTTCACCAACTTAGACTATTGTGTTCTGATCCATCACATAAAAATCAGATTAACAAAACATTGAACTTAAGGCTGTAATGTAACAAAATAGGTAAAAAGTCAAGGGGGTGAATACTTTTGCAAGGCACTGTATGGAGCCTGTTTAAGTGCAAATTACTTCCCTCAAAGCCTTTGATCTTTCACGGCCGCAAGAGTCCCGACCGCAAAAATGGCCACTTCGATATTCAGTTGCTCCGATTGCCCCTTCCTCCAAGCCTATAAATGGCAAAAAGCTATCTCAAGCTTAGTTGACCCAAGGAAGTGTCGCAAGGGCTCGCAAAGCCCTTATGTATCCTCCCCACCACTCCCAAATCAAACCCCCATGATGCGGGGTCCCCACATTTACCCCTTGCTACAGAGGTCCCGATTGGGACCCCTGCAGCATTTAAAAATATTAAATTCCCCGCTGTGGGTCCTTAAAGAGCCGCGGCACACTAATTTTTACCCCCATGCTGCAAGGGTCCCGATCAGGAACCCAGCAGAGTCTCCACATCAATGCTTGCATAATTTAAAAATATTAAATTCCCAGCTGCGGGTCCTTAAAGGGCCAGCAGCACACTAATGGTAACCTCCATGCCTTACTTGCTGTACCCCCTTAAAGGGCTCCCAGCACATTAACAGTAACCTCCATACCTTACTTGCGTACCCCCACAGAAACATTCTGCGGGGTCCCCACATTAACCCTTGCAGCGGGGGTCCTGATTGGGACTCCGACTGCATTAAAAAAATCAAATGTCCCGCCGCGGGTGCTTAAAGTGCAGGATAGTGTAAGTACCACCATGGCACCTAAAATGAACCATAGGGACCCCCACACCGTGCCTACATTGACCCTTGCAGCGGGGGTGCCGATTGGGACCCTGCTACATTTAAAATGCAGAAATTCTGCCTTGCGGGTGATGAAAGGACCTTAAAGGACCCACGCTAAATAAAACAATTAACCCCATCACATATGGGGTTCAATATAAACTCTCATGAGACTAAAATTAACCCCCTCTGACCAATAGGGGTCTATATAGACCCATATAGGAAACTATTAACCCCTCCTCCAGGACCCCCATGACACAAAGTATAAGCACTACACAACACTATTAACCCTAACTATACCCCATGAACCCATTAACCCTAACTCTACCCCATTAACACTAACTAAACTCCATTAACCCCAACTGTCCCCCTTTAACCCTAACTAGGCCTATTTAACCCCATCTATCCTACTTAACCCCATCTAGTCCTATTTTACCCTGTCTAGTTTTATTTAACCCCATCTAGTCCTATCTAACCCCATCTAGACCTATTTAACCCAATCTAGTGGTATTTAACCGTATCTAGTTCTATTTAACCATAACTAGCCCTATTTAATCCTATCTAGTCCTACTTAACCCTGTCTAGTCCTATTTAACCCCTATGTAGTCCTATCGAATCCTATCTATACCTATTTAATCACATCTCATCCTATTTAACCCTATCTAGTCCTATTTAACTAAATCTAGTACTATTTAACCCCATGTAGTCCTATTTAACCCTATCTAGTCCTATTTAACCCTAACTGAGCATATTTAACCCTAAACCCCTATCCTATAAACCCCCTCCTACCCTAACCTACTCAACTACCTACTCAACTCATACCTAACCTATTAACCTAGAACCCTATTAAACCCCTCATCACCAAACTAATTACAAAAAACAATAATCCCCCACTCATTACAAAAAATAAAAAAAGCTAGATTACAGAAAACAAAAAATAGAACAATACAGAAAATCTAGTTCTAGTCTGCGGCATGGTTTTAATGTGTTGACAATGCGGGGGTAGAGATTTGGCCCCCCAGGATTGGGGGGGTTAATTTTAGGTGCCGGGGGTTATTAATGGTACCCCAGCGGCCTGGATTGCAATTTGGTTTGCCACGGGCCCTTTAAGCAGCCGCAGCAGGACCCTTGCATTATATTAATATGGGGACCCTTAGTTGGTCCCGATCGCGACCCCGCAGCATGGTGGAGGTTAATGTTTGTTGTCACGGGGGTACTTACAGTACCCCCATGGCATGGGGGTAACCATTAGTGTGCCGCAGACCATTTAAGGCCCAGAGGTGGGGAATATAAAATTGGGACCTCCGCAGCATGGGGTTAATGTGGGGACACTGCGGGGGTCCTGATTGGGACGCCTGCAGCATGGAGTTAAAGTGTTGACACTGCGGGGGTCCTGATTGGGACCCCCGCATCATGGGGATGATGTGGGGACACTGCAGCAGGGTTGCAGGCTGCATTTCACCAAGTCCTATTGACTTGAGGGTTGGAAGCATTGATGTCATGATGACAATCTCTGTTTCCAATGGCTGTTTCGATAGGGGGCATTACGGGCTTCATGTTCAGGCCCGTAGATGCTACTTCCGATGGCAGGGTTTGGGGGACTATCTTGCTCGCCCGGCCAATTGAATAGGCATGTAAAAGTAGAGCTACTGGAGTAAGTAGCCAAAAGTAGCAAATCAGAAAGTTACTTGCAAGTAACAGCCCCGAATTGAATGAGGCCCTCAATATCTACATGTCCCTCAAATTTATAACCACCACCAGGAAATCACAGAGATGCTTGAAACGCCTTTTGAAAATCACACTACTAGTGTCTAATACTGCTCTGCTTCAAACAGACAGTGACATGCTGTGTGTCTGAGCATCACGTCAAGGTCCTACCTGCGGGCATAGCCTGGCATCCTGCAGGAGAGAGAATTGGAAGATATGAGGAGGTTCGTGAAGGTGAGAATCTGCAATGTAATTATTGTAGTGGATATTTACATTGATAAAAAAAAATATTAACCAAAATTAAACATTTATTTAAAACAAAGAAGAGCCTCATTAAGACAAAGTATTGTTTTGAGGAACAGCCTTCATTCCATTGTTGGCTTTTAGAGTAGTTGACTAAAGCACCTCACCAACATCTGAATACATGGAAATAACCCTGAGGACAAAGATACCATCACTCTTTATCCTATTAGCCAATCAATGACACCACATGGAACATTATTTACAGTGATAAATGGATAACAAACTGCAGTGTCCAGTGCTCACAGGTTTGGTAATCATTTACTGCAATTTGTAGAAAAGGGCAAAAATGGCCAAACCCAACAGCTGATTCACACTGAAAATAATGATGATCACAAGAGAACAATGAACAATTACAAGCATGACAAATACTCTTAAATTACCGACAAAAAACATTTCACGTAAATAATGTTCTCATAATGTGTCAGAGAATCTGAACAGCCTTGTTGGTCCAGAATACAAAAGAATATGACTAAATATATAGCTTTGGAATACATTTGTTTTCAAATAAAATTATCAGTTGGTTTTATAATATATTTAATTAATGTGTGGAATTAATGAAGATTAATTGAGTGGAAAAACTTCAGTTCATGACTCCTGGAACTCTACAGCCTTATTAAATTGCGATTCAGCCAATTGAATAGGGCTCTCCATAAGCACAGAGCATATTTTTTTACAGAAGTGTTTAGTTAGTCAACCTCTATCCAAAAGCAAGGTCTTCACTAACTAAACACTTCTGTAAAAAAATATGCTCTTATATAGAGCCCTATTCAATTGGCCGAATCGCAATTTAATAAGGCTGCTAATGTTTAGTATGTGAGCTTTAGGGATAAGAACCTCTACTTCTTCTGTATCAGTATGATAAAACTTTCTGTTGGTATTTCTTATGCATTCATTATATTTATCCATGTAATTAACTCTACTTAGAATGTTGGTTCATAATTAGTGATTAATTAATAATAATATTATTATATTATTACTATTAATAATTCAATTAACTAATATTAGTTAGGCAACTGGGGGTACATTTTTATCTTTGATCTCATTTCTCATCCATGAAAACAGTTTGTCCATTCTTGTCTTCCACCTCTTCTTTTCTTAAGGATATAAATATTTCAAATAACAGCGTAATTTGTTAAAGGTATATATAGGTTTACTAAGTTTTCAAATGTTTGGTAAGAAACAGGCAGTGATTTTCAGAAAAATATGTGTTTTATATATATATATATATATATATATATATATATATATATATAAGTTCAGTACATTTACAAATTATAAGCAGGAAAGTAAAATCCAGCTTTGCACATCCACAGGTATTTATTTTTCATGCAAAAAAAGGTGTACATACTACTGATCCTCCTCTATCTGATGCATTCATAATCCAGGAAAATTAGATATGCCCTTAATTTGTATTCTTACATTTTCAGAATACTTCCACTTAGTCTGAGCATATCTGACTAAGACAAATATCTATAGAGTAGGTTTGGCAGTTTTAACCTACTCCATAGATGCCTAAATAAATAGGAGAATATATAAATGTAAGTACAACACCGATGCATGTTATATTAATAACATATACAGTGGATATAAAAAGTCTACACACCCATGTTAAAATGTCAGGTTTCTGCGCTGTAAAAAAATTAGACAAAGATAAATCATTTCAGAACTTTTTCCCCCTTTAATGTGACCTATAAACTGTGCAACTCCATTGAAAAACAAACTAAAATCTTTTAGGTAGCGGGAAGAAAAAATATAAAAATAAAATAAAATGGTTGCATAAGTATGCACACCCTTAAACTAATACTTTGTTGAAGCACCTTTTGATTTTATTACAGCACTCAGTCTTTTTGGGTATGAGTCTATCAGCATGGCACATTTTGACTTGGCAAGATTTGCCCACTCTTCTATGCAAAAACACTCCAAATCTGTCAGATTGCGAGGGCATCTCCTGTGCACAGCCCTCTTCAGATCACCCCACAGATTTTCAACCGGATTCAGGTCTGGGCTCTGGCTGGGCCATTCCAAAACTTTAATATTCTTCTGGTGAAGCCATTCCTTTGTTGATTTGGATGTATGCTTTGTGTCGTTGTCATTCTGAAAGATGAAGTTCCTCTTCATGTTTAGCTTTCTAGTAGAAGCCTGAAGGTTTTGTGCCAATATTGACTGGTATTTGGAACCATTCATAATTCCCTCTATCTTAACTAAGGCCCCAGTTCCAGCTGAACAAAAACAGCCCCAAACCATGATGCTACCACCACCATGCTTCACTGAGGGTATGGTGTTCTTTTGGTGATGTGCAGTGTTGTTTTTGCGCCAAACATACAGTATCTTTTGGAATTATAGCCGAAAAGTTCAACCTTGGTTTCATCAGACCATAACACATTTTCCCACATGCAAAATGTAGCCTGGCTTGGATGTTTTTCTTCATAAGAAAAGGCTTTCGTTTTGCCACTCTACCCCATAGCCCTCTTGGTAGCCTCCCAGACCATTTTTCTTCTCGTCTTTTCATCAATTTTGGAGGGAGCTCCAGTTCTGGTTAATGTTACTGTTGTGCCATATTTTCTCCACTTGATGATGACGGTCTTCACTGTGTTCCATGGTATATCTAATGCCTTGGAAATTATATTGTACCATTCTCCTGACTGATACCTTTTAACAATGAGATCCCTCTGATGCTTTGGAAGCTCTCTGTGGACCATGGCTTTTGCTGTGGGATGTGGCTAAGAAAATTTCAGGAAAAACCAACTAGAGCAGCTGAACTTTATTTGGGGTTAATCAGAGGCACTTTAAATGATGGCAGGTGTATGCTGACTCCTATTTAACACGATTTGGAATGTGATTGTTTAATTCTGAACACAGCTACATCCCCAGTTATAAGAGGGTGTGCAGACTTATGCGACCACATTATTTTTCTTTTTCTTCCCTCCACCTAAAAGATTTCAGTTTGTTTTTCAATTGAGTTGTACAGTTTATAGGTCACATTAAAGGTGGAAAAAGATTTATCTTTGTCTCCTTTTTTTACAGCACAGAAACCTGACATTTTAACAGGGGTGTGTAGACTTTTTATATCCACTGTATGTGCTAAAGGGGTCAACACCTGGGTATGTTAACTTTTAGTGTATATATCTCATAGAAATAAAACAACAATAGAAATGTTCTACAAATCTTCAGATACATATATCAATGTATTATTTAATATATATGCCTAATGATCTCTATATATAAAATGAGAGAATATTGTAAACATGGAGAGAACATGTTGAGCAATATTATAATACTCATCTGATGTTTTATATTATTGTTATTCTCACAATGAGAATTTTTTGAATTGTAGAAATATAAATGTCACATGGGACCATTTATATATGAACCATAAAACTCATATTAATATCATCCTTAATATAATATTAATAACTAATATTAAGAATGGAGCCCATTCCTGTATACTAAATGCTGCAATAATTATTATGATTAAATGGTTGGAAAAAATACAACCATAAAGTTAACCTTTTTTTTACTACATTATATTCATCTGTTATTACAATATGACTGTTATTACACCATCTTTAAGAGACATAAAGTATTGTCAATATGAAAACACAACCAAAGATTAAAAACTAAATAAAGGGCAATGAAAAGATGCAATAGTAGTAACTAGAATAAAGTCAAAATGTATTTTGTATCAAGTTATATTCATTTTTTTAAAGTTAATAATTGTTAATACGTCTCAAAATTTCTCAATCCTAAGAGACTATAGTTGTCAATAATTGACAATAAGCAATATTTCTCATACTATATTATGTTAATTTTTCCAGGCTAATGTCATTTAAATTGATGCACTTTTCACGCAGGGACTGATTCTCTACTGAATCGTGTTTAGTTACAGTTATACAGACCTCAATATATTGGTTTTAACAGAGTGTATTTGTTAGATTATTTTAGTAACAATTAGACAAGTCACAATATTGTCTTTCTTTTTTTCTTCGCACATACTTTTGCAGCTATTGTTACAGTTCTACTCAAAATGCTTATAATGATTTTTAATTATCAAGGTATCCAATTCTGAAATTAATCATGTGATACTTCAAAAACAAAAGTCTGTATTTATCTTGTTTTAACAGCCCCACTAAATTCCTTGAACATGTAAAACCATAGGCCGTAACATAGCCCACAAGAATTGCAGCTATTAAATTGGCCCCGTAAAACAACGACTTCTGGCTTAAGGGCAAAAAAACCTTTGAACTGCGCCGCCCGCAAATCCTTTGTTCTCTCAAGCTTGTAACTGCTATCTTCCAATTTCGCTATTAAATTGCTATGAATCCACTGGCGTTCAACCCAGTGACCCACAAATGGAGCCAAAAAGCCAACAGGGACTAGAGAGGACCCGCAAGGGGTTTAAAGTCCTATCCGTAGCACTGTAAATGCAAATATACAAACACTACTGTACTAATAATAAAAGGAAAAAGTGATGTTAGGTATTAAAATTAACAGCACAACATTCTCAAACTCGCAAATCTGCAATATAAAATACATTATCTTATGTTTAATTTCTGTGTTATATCGATCCCAGCAATCAATGTGTTAATACATATAATGGAACTTGCATGGACTTGAATATCATATTTACTGATTTATTAATATTGGATTCTTTCTGGAATACAGGTCTGATCTTAACTTGCAACCTCAATTTCTCAGTGATGTAATGATGACAATCTCATTTGCCATTGGCTCCGTCTTAACCCCTAACTACGGGTTTGACTAATTGATCATGTTCATGGCTGCACATCCAACCGGCACAAGAATGGTTTACGGGCTTGCGTCTACGGCCTGTAACTTGTGGCATGGTCTAATTTAATAGCTCTGTAACACATCCAGATTTCAAGCCCGCAGCCTTTGCGGGTGTGTCGATGCCGCTACAAGCGTCGAATTTAATGTGGCTGTTAGTATACAGTGCCTCGCAAAAGTATTTACCCCCCTTTTTACCTAATTTGTTACATTACAGCCTTTAGTTCAATGTTTTGTTAATCTGAATTTTATGTGATGGATAAGAACACAATAGTCTAAGTTGGTGAAGTGAAATGAGAAAAATATATACAGAAAACAATTTTTTAGAAATAGAAAACAGAAAATTGGCATCTGCGTGTGCATTCACCCCCTTTGTTAAAGCCCATAAAAAGCTCTGGTGCAACCAATTACCATATATACTCGAGTATAAGCCAAGTTTTTCAGCCCTTTTTTAAGGCTAAAAAGGGCCCCCTCGGCTTATACTCGAGTCACTCTCCACACCTGTCTCTCTAACCCCCCGTGTCTCTCTAACCCCCCCCGTGTCTCTCGGCACCCCGTGTCTCTCTACCCCCCGTGTCTCTCTAACTCCCTGTGTCTCTTTCCCTCCCCCCTCCTCATCCTCAACCAGCCCTCCTCATTCTTAACCCCCCTCATTCTAAACCCCCCCCCCCTCATTCTACCCCTCACTTACCTGCATCTGAAGCTCCTGCTCCGGCCTCCGCTCCTTCCTGTGCGCATGTGACGTGGCACGCATGTGAAGTCACAGCATTAGCATATACCGGGTGCCGCACCCGGGATATGTTAATGACATGATGTCACATGCGCGACACATCATTAGCATATACCGGGTGCCGGCACCCGGTATATGCTAATGACGTGACGTCACATGAGCGCCACATCATTAGCATATACCGGGTGCCGGCACCCGGTATATGCTAATACCGTGACGTCACATGCGCGCCACGTCACATGCGCGCCGGAAGGAGCAGAGGCCATGGCAGGAGCTTCAGATGCAGGGAAATGAGGGGTAGAATGGGGGGGGGGGGTTTAGAATGAGGGGGGTTTAGAATGAAGAGGGGGGGTTAGAATGAGGGAGGGGGGTTAAGAACGAGGAGGGAGGTTGAGGAGGGAGGTGGATGGGGAGGTTGAGGTTGAGGAGGGGGATGAGGAGGGGGCTGAGGATGAGGAGGGAGGATGAGGAAGGAGGTTGATGAGGGGGTTGAGGATGAGGAGGGGGGTTGAGGTTGAGGAGGGAGGTTGAAGAGGGAAGTTGAGGATGAGGAAGGGGGCTGAGGATGAGGAGGGGGGCTGAGGATGAGGAGGGAGGTTGAGGATGAGGAGGGAGGTTGAGGAGGGAGGTTGAGGAGGGGGTTGAGGATGATGAGGGGGGTTAAGGTTGAGGAGGGAGGTTGAGGAGGGGGTTGAGGATGAGGAGGGGTGTTCAGGTTGAGGAGGTGGTTGAGGATGAGGGGGTTGAGGATGAGGATGGGAGGTTGAGGAGGAGGGGGGTTGAGGATGAGGGGGTTGAGGAGGGAGGTTGAGGAGGAGGAGGGATAATGAGGTGGGAGGTTGAGTATGAGGAGTGGGGTTGAGGAGGGAGGTTGAGGATGAAGAGTGGGATTGAGGAGGGAGGTTGAGGGGGGGAGACACAGGGAAGGGAGAGGGGGGAAGAGACACAGAGAAGGGAGAGGGGGAAGAGACACAGGGAAGGGAGAGGGGAGAAGAGACACAGGAGAGAGAGGGGGACACAAGAGGGCACAAGAGGGACACAGGGGGCAGCACATTTCCCACCCTCGGCTTATACTCAAGTCACTCATTTTACCCAGTATTTTGTGGTAAAATAGGTGCCTCGGCTTATACTCAGGTCGGCTTATACTTGAGTATATACATTACCTTCAGAATTACATAATAAGTGAAATGATGTCCACCACTCTGCAATCTAAGTGTCAGATGATCTGTCATTACATATACACACCTTTTTTGAAAGGCCCCAGCGGCTGCAACACCTAAGCGGGAGGCACCACTAACCAAACACTGCCATGAAGACTAATGATCTCTCCAAACAAGTAAGGGACAATGTTGTTGAGAAGTACAAGTCAGGGTTAGGTTATAAAAAATATCCAAATCTTTGATGATCCCCAGGAGCACCATCAAATCTATCATAACCAAATGGAAAGAACATGGCACAACAGCAAACCTGCCAAGGGACGACCGCCCACCAAAACTCATGGACTGGGCAAGGAGGGCATTAATTAGAGAGGCAGCACGTAGACCTAAGGTAACCCTGAAGGAGCTGCAGAGTTCCACAGCAGAGACTGGAGTATCTGTACATAGAACATCAATAAACCGTACGCTCCATAGAGTTGGGCTTTATCGCAGAATGGCCAGAAGAATGCCATTACTTTCAGCAAAAAAACAAAATGGCACGTTTTGAGTTTGCAAAAAGGCATGTGGGAGACTCTCAAAATGTATGGTGGAAGATGCTCTGGTCTGATGAGACAGAAATTTTACTTTTCGGGTGAAATTTTACTTTTCGGCCATCAAAGAAAACTCTATGTCTGGTGCAAACCCAACACATTACATCACCAAAAGAACACCATCTTTTTTCTACCAGCCGGGACTGGGAAACTGGTCTAGAGCAAAACCTGTACCACTCTGTGAATGATTTGAGTCTAGGACGAAGGTTCACCTTCCAGCAACACACTGCTAAAGCAACACTTGAGTGGTTCAAGGGGAAACATGTATATGCGTTGGAAAGGACCTGCTCCACCACAGACAGCAACCTTAGCTCTGTACCATCAGCGCTGCTGTTTCTCTAGCTTCTAGAGTAGTTACAAGTAGTTACAAATCACTTAGGCACTGACTCATTCAAAGCTTCTACATCTGATTCTAATTAATATGCATTATGTTCTGTGAGGTACAGAGCTTATTACTTATTCAGGCAGAGACAACACAGTGAAGTATACTGAGTTCAGTTTATCATACCTCCATGAATGCAGGATCAATTAAAAAAAACAATTCACTTTTTAGCACATGCCTTTTCTCCCTCTATATAATGTGGCAGAACACATATGGGGAATTTTGTGGACCTTTAATACTGTGGTAAATGGAGATGATACCCTAGTTTCATGACATGCAAAATGGGTATGTTGAAATGACTCTCAATGTCTGTCCTTAAAAGGGATACATGTAGTATATCAGACAATCAGACCTGGAAATTTCGACAAGAAATTACATAGGGAGGCAGAGTGGATTTTTAGATTAAAACCCAATATCCCAATGGACTAAATGAAGACTTTACATTTTTACCATTTGTAAACTAGAATGGATGAAGTATCACACGTCTTGTCATTTTTTATCACATCAACTAACTAAAATTACAGTAATACAACACACAAATCATAAAGAAGGTTATTTTTCTGTAAATGATTAATATAAATAAAAGCATTATTTTTTATGAACATGAACTTTAAATGGCCAGTTAATTCAGTACAATTTGGACAACACCAGTGGAAAGATCTCATGAAGGCAGGTTGAAAAACTTTTTGCATTTTTGAAATACGTGCCTTTTTGACAAAAATATTTCATCTTTAAAAAATTCAGATTTTGGGTCTGTTTAATTCTCACAGCCTGCCCCCGCTCTACCTCACAGCACAGACAGAGTGACAGGGGGTGTGTGCCTCTGACATCATAGAGGCTGGACCTCTTTGTAGGAAGTTCCATCTGTGACTGCAGCTGCATGAGTCAGACAAGTGGTTTCTCTCCTTACCCCATAGACATACAGCACAACAGCCATTACACTACAGCCATTGACTGTCCCTCACACACCTTCATCTACCCTAGGATGGGGGAACAAGGGGAAACGGCCACAAAATGTAAAAACACCCATCAAATATGGCCTGCCACACTCTAATACAATTCTTTGAAAACCTGCACATGGATTTCTGGATCAAAACCAACCTCCTCTGCAACATGCTACAGAACAACCTATGAGAGGTTTATGACCCTTTAGAGCAGTGATGGCGAACCTTTTTGAGCCTGAGTGCCCAAACCGCAATACATGCCAACTTTTTTTTCCTCTAAGTGCCAACACGGCAATTAAACCTGAATACTGAGGTTTAAGTTTAGAAAAAACAACTCATACAGTTGTCCAAACTCATTAACATCTTTTATTTTAAAAGAAGAACATAACAACAGAGAGTTCAATGATACAAACCTTTCAATCCAAAAATAGCAATTTTATACATTGCTCCCTTAATGCATATGCCCGCTTTCCCTTGTCGCCCCCTTCTCCCTTGCCTCTCCCCTTCTCTCTTGACTACCACTCCCTCTTGTCTCCCCACATCATTGTCTCTCCCTCCACTCTTGTCTCTCACTCCCCCTTGTCTCGTACACCCTTCTCTCTCTCCCATTCTCCCTTGTCTCTCCCCTGCCCCTTATGTCTCCCCTTCCCCCTTGTCTCCCCCCCCCCTTGTATCTCCCCTTCCCCCTTGTCTCTTCCCCCATTTTTCCCTCTCCACCCACCCTCCTCTCTCGCCTCTTGTCTCTCCCCTCCCCCTTGTCTCTCCCTCCAGCCTTGTCTCTTCCTTTCTCCCTTGTCTCTCCCCCCTTGGATCATACACCCTTCTCTCTCCCCTCCCCTTGTCTCTCCCCTTCCTCCTTGTCTCCCACCACCCCTGTATCTCCCCTTCTCCCTTGTCTCTTCCCTCCATCCTTCTCTCTCTCCCACCCTTATTTCTCCTCTCTTGTACCGCTCACAATTGTCTCTGTTTTCTCCCTTGCCTCTACCCCCCCTTGTCTCTTTCCTTCCCTGTGTCTCTCCCTCCTCCTTTCTTTCCATTCTCTACCTCTCCCTTTTGCCTCTCCCCTCTCTCTCACTCCTCCCTTCTCTCACTCTCCCTTCTCTACCTCTCCCTTTTGCATCTCCTTCTTCCTTTCTCTCTCCTCTCCCTTCCTCTCATGTGCCTCTACCTTCTCTCCCATCTCACTCTCTTACTTCTCCCTTTCCCTTCTGCCTCTCCCTATTTTCTTTCTCTCCATCCTCCCTTCACTCTGCTCTCCTTTCTTCCTCCCTCCCTCCCTCTTCTCTCCCTCTCTCTCCGCTTATCTCTCCCCCACCCTTGTATCTCCCTCACTCTTGTCTCTACCCCCACCCTTGTCTCTCCTTGTACTTCACTATTGTCTCTCCCACCATTCACTCTCTCTCCCCCTTGTCTCTCCCCTCCCCATTGTCTCCCCCCTTGTCTCTCCCCTTCCCCTTGTGTCTCCCATTACCCTTGTCTCTCCCCCTGGTCTCTCCCACCCTGCTCTCTCTACCCCCTTGTTTCACCCAACCTTGTCTCTCCCATTCTCCCTTGTCTCCCACACCCTTCTATCTCTCCCCCACACTTCTCTTTCCCATTCTACACTGTCTTCCCCCTTCTCTCTCCCCTTCTCCCTTGTCTCCCCCACCCTTCTCTTTCCCCTCTTGTCTCTCCACTTCCCCTTGTCTTCCCCTTCTCCATTGTCTCTCCCCTTCTCCCTTATCTGTCCAACTCACCATTGGCTCCCTACACCATTGTCTCTCCCTCCACTCTTGTCTCTCCCCTTCTCTCTCCCCCTTGTCTCAACCCTCTTCTCTCTCTCCCCCTCTCCCTATTTTCTTTCTCTCCATCCTCCCTTCACTCTGCTCTCCTTTCTTCCTCCCTCCCTCCCTCTTCTCTCCCTCTCTCTCCGCTTATCTCTCCCCCACCCTTGTATCTCCCTCACTCTTGTCTCTACCCCCACCCTTGTCTCTCCTTGTACTTCACTATTGTCTCTCCCACCATTCACTCTCTCTCCCCCTTGTCTCTCCCCTCCCCATTGTCTCCCCCCTTGTCTCTCCCCTTCCCCTTGTGTCTCCCATTACCCTTGTCTCTCCCCATGGTCTCTCCCACCCTGCTCTCTCTACCCCCTTGTTTCACCCAACCTTGTCTCTCCCATTCTCCCTTGTCTCCCACACCCTTCTATCTCTCCCCCACACTTCTCTTTCCCATTCTCCACTGTCTTCCCCCTTCTCTCTCCCCTTCTCCCTTGTCTCCCCCACCCTTCTCTTTCCCCTCTTGTCTCTCCACTTCCCCTTGTCTTCCCCTTCTCCATTGTCTCTCCCCTTCTCCCTTATCTGTCCAACTCCCCATTGGCTCCCTACACCATTGTCTCTCCCTCCACTCTTGTCTCTCCCCTTCTCTCTCCCCCTTGTCTCAACCCTCTTCTCTCTCTCCCCCTCTCCCTTGTCTCTCCCCTACCGCTTGTCTCTCCCCTGCCCCATATCTCTTACCTTCCCCTTGCCTCTCCCCCCACCCTTGTCTCTCCCCTTCTCCTTTGTCTCCCTGCAGCGCTCGCGTTGCGGATCTCGAGGACAGTGTGTGCACGGCGGCAGCACGCGGACACTGTCAACGTCTGTTCGCCTGTGCCGCGCGCGCACGCTAGCACAGCCCTCCTTTTTTCAGTGACGGGAGAGCGCTCAGGCGCCGTTCTCGCGCACGATGAGCAGGCCCAGCATGCTGCCGGCGACCTATGGCCGCGTGCCCACAGAAGGGGCACAGCGTGCCACCTGTGGCACGCGTGCCATAGGTTCGCCACCACTGCTTTAGAGTATCACTTTCAAGAGGAAAAATATAAATATTAATTTCAAATTTTTTTTTGTTGTTAAATTTAAATTTAATTTAAAATGTATTTCCATTACACATTATTTCTAATTCTTTAATTTTAATAAATATTCTTACTTTAATTTTAAAAATGATATAACTCTAGATAAATCAACGACATACAGTATATCATGAAAATTATTAATGCATCTGATAGAGGAGAATCTGTAGTGTATGAAAAATGTTTTGCATAAACATCAAGGGCCCTATTAAATTCTCCCTCGTAGTTCTCTCGGTGCTCGCAAAAGGCAGTTTTCCTGCTGTTTGCGAGAACCGAATCTCTCGCAGCCTGCTTTACGATATGACTGCGAGAAAATGGCCGAGAATAGGCTCCGAGAGAGCTACGTAGCCTTAAATCTATGCACGAGTCTCGCATATCGTAAGAATCCCTACGTGGACAAAAAGTCCACGCAAGGGATCCGAAAGCCTCTACGTGCTGCCTCGGAACAGCCCGAGACAGCAGTGTGAGGCTCCCCCCTGCACCCTATACACATCCCCATGCTGCAGGGGTCTCTATCGGGACCCCTGCAGCACCCCCACATTAACCCCTTGCAGCGGGGGTCCCCGATCTGCATAGATCAGGCCCCCCGCTGCATTTAAAACTTTTAAATTCCCCGCCGCGGCTCCTTAAAGGGGCCGCGGCCCACTATTACCCAATCCCGGCCGCGGCACTTAAAATTAACCCCCCTCTATGCTGGGGGTCCCCATCGGGACCCCCGAAGTGTCCCCACATAAACCCCCTGCAGCGGGGGGCCCCGATCGGCACCGATCGTGACCCTGCTGCAATTCAATTTTAAATTTCCCGCCTCGCGGGTCCTCAAAGGACCGTAAAGGTCCTGAAAGGACTCGCACTAAAAATATTAACCCCAGGCAACTATAATTACCCCATTAACTCATGATGGTCAATCCAGACCACCATAAGGCCTAAATTAACCCATTAACTCATGATGGTCAATCCAGACCACCATAAGGCTCTATTTAACCCATTAACTCATGATGGTCAATCCAGACCACCATAAGGCCTAAATTAACCCATTAACTCATGATGGTCAATCCAGACCACCATAAGGCTCTAATTAACCCATTAACTCATGGTGGTCAATCCAGACCACCATAAGGCCTAAATTAACCCATTAACTCATGATGGTCAATCCAGACCACCATAAGGCTCTATTTAACCCATTAACTCATGATGGTCAATCCAGACCACCATAAGGCCTAAATTAACCCATTAACTCATGATGGTCAATCCAGACCACCATAAGGCTCTATTTAACCCATTAACTCATGATGGTCAATCCAGACCACCATAAGGCTCTATTTAACCCATTAACTCATGATGGTCAATCCAGACCACCATAAGGCTCTATTTAACCCATTAACTCATGATGGTCAATCCAGACCACCATAAGGCTCTATTTAACCCATTAACTCATGGTGGTCAATACAGACCACCATAAGGCTCTAATTAACCCATTAACTCATGGTGGTCAATACAGACCACCATAAGGCTCTAATTAACCCATTAACTCATGGTGGTCAATACAGACCACCATAAGGCCTAAATTAACCCATTAACTCATGATGGTCAATCCAGACCACCATAAGGCTCTATTTAACCCATTAACTCATGATGGTCAATCCAGACCACCATAAGGCTCTATTTAACCCATTAAACTCATGGTGGTCAATCCAGACCACCATAAGGCTCTATTTAACCCATTAACTCATGGTGGTCAATCCAGACCACCATAAGGCTCTAATTAACCCATTAACTCATGGTGGTCAATACAGACCACCATAAGGCCTAAATTAACCCATTAACTCATGGTGGTCAATCCAGACCACCATAAGGCTCTATTTAACCCATTAACTCATGATGGTCAATCCAGACCACCATAAGGCTCTATTTAACCCATTAACTCATGATGGTCAATCCAGACCACCATAAGGCTCTATTTAACCCCATCAGTCCCATAAGGGTATATTATTACCATTATGGGCCTGTTACAACCCAACATTAACCACATAAGTGCCATGATGGTCCTCAAGGACCATCATGACACTAACTACAAACACTACACAATAACCCCCAATAAACCATTTAATCTAAACTAACCCCCCTCTACACTAATCTATTAACACTTACACTACCTACCTACACTACCTACCCCCTAATAAACCTTCCCACCACTCTAATTACAAAAAATAAAAAACCTACAGCACAGAAAACAAAAAACCTACAGTACAAAAAACAAAAAAACCTACAGTACAGAAAACAAAAAACAATTACAACCCCACCCCCCACTACAGAAAACAAAAAAATACATTACAACCCCACCCCCCACTACAGAAAATAAAAAAATTACACACCTGAAAAGGAAAGACAGATAAACACAATACAATACATACATATAATACATTACATACATTACATACAATACATGACATTACATATAATATATTAAATATAATATATTACATATAATATATTACATATAATACATTACATACATTACATACAATACATGACATTACATACATTACATATAATATATTAAATATAATATATTACATATAATATATTACATATAATACATTACATACATTACATACAATACATGACATTACATACATTACATATAATATATTAAATATAATATATTACATATAATATATTACATATAATACATTACATACATTACATACAATACATGACATTACATACATTACATATAATATATTAAATATAATATATTACATATAATATATTACATATAATATATTACATATAGTCCTAATCAAATACCCCCTATCTATCTAACATACAATCTATTTAATTTAAAATAAATCCTAACTATATCAAATACATCCCCCTATCTATCTAATATACAAAAAATCCTAACTACATACACAGACCCTAATTCTAAGCTAAAATCAATAAATTAAGACCACTTACCTTTAAGATGTTGCTTCAGATCACTAACCTATGGGTCAAACAAAAAATAAAAATTAGTACAAAACATTAACATCAAATAAATAAACATTCTATACATTCTAAATATTCAACTCACCTTTACAGCATGTCCAGTCACTGTTTAGCTCTTCCGGCGCGGCCCTGTTAAAAAAAAAACACAATACATGAATACATGAATACAATATATAAACAATAAATAAAATACACAAATAAACATCTAAATATACATTTAACTTACCTACCCGCGATGTCCCCGGCCTTCTCTCCTTCAGCCCCGGCTGGGCCGCGGAACCATTCGCGCTCTAAAAAAAAAGAAGAAAAAAAACTAACGGAGGTCTGCACTGGCAGACCTCCCCGACGCTACTGAACCTCCCGGAGTCGTTTCCGGGAGGAAATTGGCATTGGCGGCTTGTGATTGGCTGAAAAAGCTGTCTATCAATTTCAGCCAATCAAAAGTCGTCAATGTGTGAGCCAATCAGGATGGGATACACCCCAATATCCCACCCTGATTGGCTTAAACACTTGTCTATCTTTCTGGGAACCAATCACAACGCTCAGATGCCTTCAGCCAATCACTATGGGATACACCCCCACGGAGTGATTGGTAGAAGACATCTGCGCATCCTGATTGGCTCCTACATTGACGACTTTTGATTGGCTGACAGCTTTTTCAGCCAATCACAAGCCGACAATGCCAATTTCCTCCCGGAAACGACTCCGGGAGGTTCAGTAGCGTCGGGGAGGTCTGCCAGTGCAGACCTCCGTTAGTTTTTTTTCTTTTTTTTTTTTAGAGCGCGGATGGTTCCGCGGCCCAGCCGGGGCTGAAGGAGAGAAGGCCGGGGACATCGCGGGGAGGTAAGTTAAATGTATATTTAGATGTTTATTTGTGTATTTTATTTATTGTTTATATATTGTATTCATGTATTGTGTTTTTTTTTTTAACAGGGCCGCGCCGGAAGAGCTAAACAGTGACTGGACATGCTGTAAAGGTGAGTTGAATATTTAGAATGTATAGAATGTTTATTTATTTGATGTTAATGTTTTGTACTAATTTTTATTTTTTGTTTGACCCATAGGTTAGTGATCTGAAGCAACATCTTAAAGGTAAGTGGTCTTAATTTATTGATTTTAGCTTAGAATTAGGGTCTGTGTATGTAGTTAGGATTTTTTGTATATTAGATAGATAGGGGGATGTATTTGATATAGTTAGGATTTATTTTAAATTAAATAGATTGTATGTTAGATAGATAGGGGGTATTTGATTAGGACTATATGTAATATATTATATGTAATATATTATATGTAATATATTATATTTAATATATTATATGTAATGTATGTAATGTCATGTATTGTATGTAATGTATGTAATGTATTATATGTAATATATTATATGTAATATATTATATTTAATATATTATATTTAATGTATGTAATGTCATGTATTGTATGTAATGTATGTAATGTATTATATGTAATATATTATATGTAATATATTATATTTAATATATTATATTTAATGTATGTAATGTCATGTATTGTATGTAATGTATGTAATGTATTATATGTAATATATTATATGTAATATATTATATTTAATATATTATATTTAATGTATGTAATGTCATGTATTGTATTATATGTATGTAATGTATTGTGTTTATCTGTCTTTCCTTTTCAGGTGTGTAATTTTTTTATTTTCTGTAGTGGGGGGTGGGGTTGTAATGTATTTTTTTGTTTTCTGTAGTGGGGGGTGGGGTTGTAATTTTTATTTTTTCTGTACTGTAGTTTTTTTTGTTTTTTGTACTGTAGGTTTTTTGTTTTCTGTGCTGTAGGTTTATTGTTTTTTGTAATTAGAGTGTTGGGGAAGTTTATTAGGGGGTAGGTAGTGTAGGTAGGTAGTGTAAGTGTTAATAGATTAGTGTAGAGGGGGGTTAGTTTAGATTAAATGGTTTATTGGGGGTTATTGTGTAGTGTTTGTAGTTAGTGTCATGATGGTCCTTGAGGACCATCATGGCACTTATGTGGTTAATGTTGGGTTGTAACAGGCCCATAATGGTAATAATATACCCTTATGGGACTGATGGGGTTAAATAGAGCCTTATGGTGGTCTGGATTGACCACCATGAGTTAATGGGTTAATTAGAGCCTTATGGTGGTCTGTATTGACCATCATGAGTTAATGGGTTAATTAGAGCCTTATGGTGGTCTGTATTGACCACCATGAGTTAATGGGTTAATTAGAGCCTTATGGTGGTCTGTATTGACCACCATGAGTTAATGGGTTAATTTAGGCCTTATGGTGGTCTGTATTGACCACCATGAGTTAATGGGTTAATTAGAGCCTTATGGTGGTCTGTATTGACCACCATGAGTTAATGGGTTAATTTAGGCCTTATGGTGGTCTGTATTGACCACCATGAGTTAATGGGTTAATTAGAGCCTTATGGTGGTCTGTATTGACCACCATGAGTTAATGGGTTAATTTAGGCCTTATGGTGGTCTGGATTGACCATCATAAGTTAATGGGGTAATTATAGTTGCCTGGGGTTAATATTTTTAGTGCGAGTCCTTTCAGGACCTTTACGGTCCTTTGAGGACCCGCGAGGCGGGAAATTTAAAATTGAATTGCAGCAGGGTCACGATCGGTGCCGATCGGGGCCCCCCGCAGCAGGGGTTTTATATGGGGACACTTCGGGGGTCCCGATGGGGACCCCCAGCATAGAGGGGGGTTAATTTTAAGTGCCGCGGCCGGGATTGGGTAATAGTGTGCCGCGGTCCCTTTAAGGAGCCGCGGCGGGGAATTTAAAAGTTTTAAATGCAGCGGAGGGCCTGATCTATGCAGATCGGGGACCCCCCCTGCAATGGGTTTATGTGGGGACACTTCGGGGGTCCCGATGGGGACCCCCAGCATAGAGGGGGGTTAATTTTAAGTGCCGCGGCCGGGATTGGGTAATAGTGTGCCGCGGTCCCTTTAAGGAGCCGCGGCGGGGAATTTAAAAGTTATAAATGCAGCGGGGGCCTGATCGGTGCCGCTCGGGGACCCCCGCTGCAAGGGGTTAATGTGTGGGGGCTGCGGGGGTTCCTATGGACCCCTGCAGCAAGGTGTTCATGTGAGGACACTTCGGGGGTCCCGACAGGGACCCCCGCATTGAGGGGGGGTTCATTTTAGGTGCCTAGGGGGGGGTTTGGAGTACCCCCCACGGCAGGGCTTATGTGGGGGACTGCCGCGGAGGTCCCTTTTAGGACCCCCGCAGCACTTGATGAGGAGTGGGAGCCTGCGATATCATCTCGCAGGCTGTCACTCCTCATGTACATTTACGCAGTGTAGATACGTACGGGCCTGCTGCGTAGCTCATACGTTGCTCGCAGCAGGGCTAATTTAATAGCATTGTAAGTTAGAGAAACTTTGCAGTACGTAGGGCTTAAGTAGAAGCCTCTTATTTACGAGGCTGGAATTTAATGAGGCCCCAAGTTAGCAAGATTTCTTCTATTTTCTGGCAGCTGATTTTGAGAGTGAACACCCCTGGAAACCATAGCTAAATTAGCATAAAATTCATAATTTGGCCAATCAGAGGAAGCTGCAACATTGCAGCAAAGTGTGGCGATTCTGTTTCTGCAGCAAAGCATCATGGGATTTCTAGTCCTGCTTATACCCATGTAAGAAGGTGCTATGTATTTTCATATAAGACTCTCTCTCTCTGAAACACATTCTACCTCAAGTCTCTGTAGCTCATTTCAACTCTCATACTCACTCTGAAGTTTATTGCACCGCAGTATCTGCAGCACATTCTCACAGTCCCTGCAGTATTTCACCTGAGTCCCTGCAGCACATTCCATCCACTCTGTGCCGCACATTTCACCCCAGTCCCTGAAGCACATTCCACCCTAGTTCTTGCAGCAAAGTATAGCATAGAGTTTACATATAAAATGCACTCATAATGCTATACCAAACTCTCTCTGCAGTGCCAGGATTCAGCCTTGGTTACTTCTTTTAACCTTCTACCACTCCTGCTGGAAGTAAATTCAATGTATCAACAACTGTTGCAAGTCTATTTTTATTTGAATTGCTGATGGTGGGAGGGTCCTATGGTGTTTGGCAGAGCTAACAAACCCAGCTGAGCACAATTAGCTGTTTGTGTGAGAGATAGAATTAATCTGCAGAGCTAAAAGCAAACATTTCACAGGCAAATAGTACTGCACTGCCATTTGGTAAGTAACTAACGGGTTAAATTCTGTACTTGAATGCTGTGCTGTAATAGGCTAGTATGGGTTGCTGACGTAAACAGCTCTGCGGGTGTGGAAATCCGGATTTCAGTTTACTACAAATAAATCTGTAAGTATATTGAACTTTTTAATCTAAGATGACACATGACATAATCCAAGTTATTTAAAAAATATATATATTTAACATACTGGTTGACCATTGCAGGTTTTCACCAAATTAGATAACATTGCAAATGGAAGGACAATTCTATCTCTAAATCTTGGTGCTCCTTTTCTTCCTCAGCTCTTATATCCTCTTTTCTGTCTTCTTATCTGTCTTATACTCTTCTTCCTTTCTGTATATTAGTCTTGTACATCTTTGCATCTATTTCTCATTTTCTCTAACCTTACTTCCCAAACGAATGTTCTCTGCCATTAATTCCATGGATTGTATGTCTCTCTTAACATTGTTTTGTTGCACTTCACCTTTCTCCATTCTCTACCTCTTGTTCTCTCTGTTGTATGACCATAGTTTTTTCATCATCTACCCATAACTCCTTGCTTCTAATTCCATCACACACCTTTTTCACATCCCACAGCTGAATGCTAGTATTTAAAGACATCTTTAAAAGAAAATATTTTAACTGGTATTTCTGCTTCTTATGTGAAGGTTTATCTAGCCATCTATCAATCTATCCTTCTGACTATCCATCTATTCATCTGACTATTCATCAGACTGTCATGACACCCCAGGACATATGGACTTTTAGAACCAGCAATTTGGACACTAGTCATGTGGCTACCTCAAGGGTTATTATAATGGCCATAAGAACATTTGAAAAGAGTAAGTTACAGAGTGATTAAATTAGAAAAGGCCGCAACGACATGGCCAAAATCCAAATCTGTAAACCATGCTACGGGACGTAGCATTTCCGGGGCGGGAACACGTTAAATTATTCCAACCCATAGTTACGGGATTAGACAGAGCCAATAGCACTAAAATATGGAGGTTACATTTCAATCACTTATAGGTTTGAAGTCCAAGTTGCGATCGGGCCCGCAATCCAGAAATAATGCAATATGAAAAAAATATATATATAATATTCTAGTCCATTCAAGTACTATTATATGTATTAACACACTGATTGTCGGGATCGATATAACATGGAAATTAACATGACATTTTTTTTTTATTGCAGATTTGCGAGCTGGAGAATGTTGTGCTATTCATTTTAATACCTTTCATCGCTTTCCCAGTAATTTAAATACAGTAGTGTGTTTTTATTAGCTTTTACAGTGCTGCGATCAGGAGTTTAACCCCCTTGCAGGTCTTTTCTAGTACCTGTAAGATTTTTGGCTACATTTGCCATTTACAGCTGTGAAAACAATTGTGGGCTTGAGGACTTGTAGCAATTTAATTGCGATTTGAGATTGTAACATTTACGGGATTGAAAGATCAAAGGCTTAGCTGGGTCGAGTTCAGATATTGACAGCCTGTAGGGATTTTCAGCCTGTGACCCGCAGATTGTTTGTGGGTAGCTAAAAGAGGCCAATTTAATACCTGTAACTTTTGAGGGCTCCTTTACTGGCTTCTGGAACTACAAATCTGTGAATTTTGTAGGGCCCTATGTCACTTGCTGGCTTGTGTGATTATGTGATATTTCCTCCAATGCCCTGATTATATACCTTGGGTCCTTACGATCCCTTTTTACCAGGCTATTTGAGCCTAGGGGTCTCTGGGCCGTTTTTTCATTTTATGAACATCTGTTTTATGTGTAAAGTGTGTATAACTATTACATTGGTTTAATAAATATATTTTGAGGTTAGTACCACTTTAACGGCAAGTTCCAGTTCGCTCGCAGTACCAGTGCTAGGCCATTATGTCCTGGCTTAGTTCAAACTCTTAATAAGTGGAAGATTAGGCTGTCAAAACAGCAATAAAAACGTTTTACTTGAAGATCCAGTCCCCAAGAATTGTAAACTTGCACACTCCAGGTCTGTGGTTCTGCATGTGGGTTAGACACAGACCCCCTCACTCAGACACTTTGTCTCCAACAGTCACACTACTTAATCAATCCTAGGAGGTAAGTGATAGTGAGGGCCTTAGACCCCTTTGTTACCTAGTTGGGGAAGGAGACCAGACCCTTGGAGAAAGACCTAGCTAACGTGGGGTAGTTCAATTGGGGCAAATGGTGTTTACCAAGGGAAGTGGCTCATTGGGCTCATTGGTGATTGGTGCAAAAACTTTTTAAAATGTGTTCTATAATATAAATGTCATGCTCTGTTTGGGACAAATACACACGGTGTGTTTAATTTAAAGGGAAGGCGTTTAATATTTTTTAATCAGAAATTAATTTGTGCAACTTGTTTTGGTACCTGATAACTTGTCCAGAGACTCAGCAACTTGGACCTGAAACTGCAACTTGGTCTGGAAAATTGGCAATTTGTTCTAGCCTCCAGTTAAGCTATCCTGTGTTTGCAGATAAGCAACATATACAACCTGCGAGTAGGATTGGTTTTCTTGGTATTTTCAAGCCCACCAAAGAGTGGGTTGTGACACTGATTATCTATATACCTAAGGATTTTTTGTATGGTAGTTCTCTTTTTCTTTTAGAACAGTAATTACTATTTTAGATGATTTTGTTGATAGCACACATAATCTCCTCTCCATTAACAACCTAGATCTGAATGCATGTTGTGGTGTACTGCCCCCAGGTGGATGGTGCAACTCACACAGTAAGGAGGAAATCCGCTCCAGGTAACTTTGAGTTAAGTCCATGGAGCTATGCTAATTGAAGCTTCAGGTGTGATAAGCCTTTTAAGAAACACACACATAGGGAAAGGAGAATTGATTAGGCTCTGGCCTAAGCAGTGAGAGCAGTGTGCGGAGTCTGCTGAAAGAGGCCCCAGTTGGTGTGCTGCTGCTAGCAGCTACAGACAGCAAACAGAGAAAGGTTTGTATGCTGTTCCTGTGTGGATCTACAATCTGGGATGGATGCCGCTGGCAAAAAATCAGTAAGGACACAGGAAGCTGAGGATCTGTGGAGTGAGAGAGAGGATCTCTAGCAGACAGAGGAAGTGCAGCTGCCTTTGTGGAGCAATAACAACAGAGAGAGAGTCTTTAAGTGTGGTAATCAAAGAGGACCGCAGTCCTATTAAATTAATGTTTTATGCCATACAAACTCTACTGGGGGAATGAGAGGAAATCATTGTTTCAAGTACCTGTGGGATACTGCTGTGATACTATACCTGAGAGAACTGTGCTTCATACTGAAGGTTCCAGAGAGACGGACCCTCCTTTACATTAGGTCAGAAGACCATTAACATTAAGTTACCCCCCGCCAGGGAAAAAGACTGTGTTAATATAAGAGTGACTTTTTCTCATTTTGAGTACCTGTGTACTTTTTATACGGGTCCCTGGGGGAAGGACACTCAGAGAGTAGGAAGGGGCCAGTGTCCTTGCCACAAGGTGGCGCTATATCACGAGAACTACTCCATACAGAGTTGATAAGGAGTTTGAGTTCCTACCAGAAGACAGCTCTGTGTCTTGTTTTCCACCTGTAGCAGATGAGTTGCTCAGGGCTAGTCCGGGTTTTCTGTATGTCAGTCAGTCCGTTTATGTAGATTTTTATTTTTTAGGCAGAGTTACTGCTTCAGGTTATTTTTGCACTTTAGTAAACTGGTTCGCTGCACTATACACTATTATCTACTGATTTTTTCAAGATACAACAGTCCTACACGGCCATCCTTGTCACAATGTATAAATTTAACAACTGTTTTATGCAAAATGAATCTCAGTGGAAATCCCTTTTGGATAATATGTTTGAGATATACAGTTGTGCTCAAAAGTTTGAATACCCTTGACATATTGGTAATATATGTACCAGTTTTAAAGAAAACTTGAGTGAGCAGGCAGAACACAATTATTTTATTTCCTATGGCATTCATATTTAACTGTGGGTTATAACAGAATGGCACAATCATAAAACAAAACATGGCAACAATGAAAACAATGAAATGACCCTGTTCAAAAGATTGCATACCCTTAGTTCTTAATACTGTGCAATGCCTCCTTTAGCATCAATGCATGCAGTAATTTGTAATAGTTGTCTTTGAGGCCCCTAATTCTTGCAGGTGGTATAGCTGCCCATTTATCTTGGCAAAATGCCTCTACGTCATGCAAAGTCTTTGGTCATCTTGCATGAACCGCACGCTTGAGATCGCCCCAGAGTTGCTCGATGATATGAAGGTCAGGAGACGGTGATGGCCACTCCACAACCTTCACCTTTTTCTGCTGTAACCACTGAAGGGTCAACCTGGCCTTGTGCTTGGGGTCATTGTCATGCTGGAAATTCCAAGAGCATCCCATGCACAGCCTTCGTGCAGAAGAATGCAAATTGTCTGCAGGACTTTTTAATTACATGCTGCATTTATCTTGCCATCAAATTCACAAGGTTCTCCATGCCTTTAGAGCTCACCCCCACCCCCTAAAAAAAAAATAGTCCACCACCACCATGCTTCACAGTTGGGGATGGTATTCTTTTAACTATAGGCCATGTTGACCCCTCTCCAAACATAGTGCTTATGGTTGTGACCACAAAGTTCTGTTTTGGCCTCGTCACTCAAAAGTGTGCCAGAAGCTGTGAGGCATGTCAAGGTGTTGTCGGGCATATTGTAACCGCGCTTTTTTGTTGCATTGGTGAAATAAAGGCTTCATTGTATTGTGCTCATTGAAACAACCACACCCTCTTTTTCCAGAGCAGCCTGTATTTCTCTGGAGGTTACCTGTGGGTTTTTCTTTGTATTCTGAACAATTCTTCTGGAATTTGTGCCTGAAATCTTTCTTGGTTTACCTGACCTTGGCTTGGTATTGATCCCCCAATTTTTCACTTCTTAATAAGTGATTGAACAGTACTGACTGGCATTTTCAAGGCTTTGAATATCTTTGTATATCCTTTTACATCTTTATTAAGTTCCATTACCTTGTTATGCAGGTCTTTAGTTTTTTTCTGCTCCCCATGGCTTAGTATCTAGCCTGCACAGTGCATCCACGTGAAAGTGAACAAACTCATTGACTATTTATACACATACACTAATTGCAATTTATAAAGCCACAGGTGTGGGAAATTAACTTTTAATTGCCATTTTAACATGTGTGTGTCACCTTGTGTGTGTGTAACAAGGCTAAACATTCAAGGGTATGTAAACTTTCGATCAGGGCCATTTGGGTGATTTCTGTTATCATTATGATTTAAAAAGGAGCCAAGCAACTATGTGATAATAAGTGGCTCATATGGTCACTATCCTTCAATAAAATGTATATATTTTTTTTTGCATGATATGTCTTATTTTCAAAATAAATGCCAAAATTTCACAATTTCTGCCAGGGTATGCAAACTTTTGAGCACAACTGTATGTCCAATCTACAGATAACATCCAAGCAAAATTATTTTCAATTTTTTCAACTTTGATATGTTGAGCGAGGAATATTTTGATAGTGACCAAGGGCATAAGTAGGTCATATGTTTAGTGATTATTACTGCAACTTGCTTTAAGGCAATTATAAAAACAAGTGGAAACGTCTGCTATGCTAGAATGGAAATGTATTGCTTTACAGCTTGTCTGTAAGAGTTAGAAAGGAAACCAAATAAAGGTCACAATTACACTGTGGTTGGGGTGAAAGGAACAAGGAATTTATTTCTTGCTAACTTGACATTTAGCTAGAATAACACCAAGTTAGAACCACAATTAGTTAGAAATTGACGTTAACAAGTAAAACTGTCTATACAGTACATACTGGGCACTGTCTATAAGGAAGAGCCGAAAAATATTGATGAAGTCTGAAGTGTATAAAAACCTCCAACTTTTTTTGTTTAATCGGAAGCTCAATCAACCTTTTTAGCTGAAACTTAACAGGGACAGGGAACATCCACCTTTATCTTGCACAAAAGGTTCTGATGGATTAAGAGCTTCCCACCACTGCATGATGCTGTACCACGCTACCACTGTTATTTGCTGTGATTTGCTACTACTCAAATCTAAGTAAATTCTATTGAATATAACGTTTGTGTGTTCATTCTCCTTCATCCACAACTCACAGAAACCACATACTATTTAGTAAGAGGTGATTTATTTCCATTAGTGATTATCTGTTATTCCTTCCTAACACATATGTGAATGAAGATTACAACATGTTTTGAAATATTTGTAGCTAATTACCTGTAGTATCAAGGCAGTTTAGTTGGTCCTTACATAGGGCCCAATGACATCCTGAGTCCTAGTTAATCGTATCAGTATAGCAACTTCCTACAGAAGTCTGCAGCCAAACATGTTGGCGCCAACTCTGCAGCCAACTTGGCACTGCAGTATTCTCCACAGGGAGTCCTATTGTTAGTGAAACTGGACATCCCAGACAAATCTTGCTTTTTCTAACCAACTGTATCAAATAAATTTTTTGTGTATTGACAAATACATACAATGTTACTCTGTTAAAGAAGTGTGTGTTCTTGTTGTTCTAGTTATAAACAGGGTGTGGTCATGTCCTTCTGCTACTTTCCTCAGTGGAGGTTCTGACATGCTCAGTACCCTGTTACTAGAATATACAATCTACTCCTCCCTGACAGAGTGCAGTACAGCTTATCACTGATAATTTGCTACGACCTGCAGTTCTTATGAATTATTGATAACCTATACCTTTGATTCTGTTGACAGTGGTGCAAATGCACTCCCAGGCATTCACAATTGGTCCTACGCCTGGATAACTGGAGTTATCCTTAAGATGGTGGATATTTATGGACACTTCTTCTGGATACAAGATAGTGTCTCTATAAATTTGGTTGCACCAAGAATGGTCTCTTATAACTTAGCTGAAGCGATCAATGAAATAAGGGTGAAATAAACCCTAGGGTACCAAGTGTATTGTCTAAGGATCATGATCAGCCCAAGGTAGCCAGATCATTCTTGGAGAGACAGGCCATGTTATGTATAAATGTTAATATGGACCTCCATTGGGATCTTTTTACCAGCATAGTAGATTAGGTTGCCAGAGAGAACTAAGAAGCACCAGAGGAAAGAAAGAATCAATTGATTTGAGCAAAGCCATAGTCCATACCCTGTCCAACAGTAGTGTGTCATCTATGCCCAAGATAAAGATTATAAATTCAAAGCCTTTAATGAAGCATCAGTAGATATTGTTGGGTTTCTGTTGTACTTTAATACCCCTTGGTGGTTTAATAAAATCAAGCATTGTGACAAGACCATTGTACCACAGCACCCCTAGATTTACCTATACCAAAAGGTCAGGCTCCTGTTCTGATGCCCCTAATACATTAGCAGTCTCAGTGCTCAGAGGGTATCTGATGAACACCACAGGCAAGTCCTACATATTCCTAGCAGACCTCACCAAGAAGCCTAAAACCTGCTAGGTGCATGATCAAAATGTGTCAAGCTGCCCTCAAACAATTCCCAGAAATCATCAGGGTTGTACTCATTTGTTCTAGTAACTTTAAATTCCAAGATTGTCAAAGTTTGTCAAAAATAAACTTTTTTGTTGATGTTGTTCAAATAAATGAATTTCAAGCCAGTACATTCTATTTAAAGTCTTGATACTTGAATTTGTATACTACGCAAATTCCCTGCTGAACAGACGATCTAAAAGTCCATGCTGCTCCATTTGCTGCTCCATACTGGGTCTTTGTGTTCAAGCTCCCTAAATAAACCAAAGCTGTGGAAAACAAAATCAATTGAGGGTTGCAAACGATTTCATCTTTCACGTCCAACATACAGCATCACAGTTTATATGCTTTTTCATACCTTGATTTATTTTTATATATATATAACTGCTTCCTGCCAACTGATACATAAAAATTAAGTTTGAGGTTCCATTGGACCCCCTCTATACTCAAGTGGACATCAGGCCCCCTCCTTACGCCCACCGCTTTAGAGTGCACCCATTAACCCCTGACTTCCTCAAAACATATTTAATTAATATTAATCCTTTCCCTGAAATGATAGCAGCAACAAAGGTTGCACATTTAGTAATAGTTTAGGGCCCTTATATGTACTCTCTAAAGATGTTTTAAATTCTGATCACTTTTTGCGCAGTGAAAAAAAATGAGCAATAATTAAATTCATTAAGTTCTTTTAATTGTACAAAAATTATGAGCCATGTCATAATTACAGTACTTTAGCTTTCTTTTTCTTCTCATTTTTATATTTATATTGTAATTGCACTTTTGCTTAAAAAGAAACAGTTACCATATGCTTGTTCCGTACTGTACATCATGCCCCACTTCATGTATATTTTAGTAGCATTTCCAAGAATTACAGTACTATTTATAATACTACAGTTCAATGACTAATTAAACCACACATTTTTAAAACATCTCTTATAGTTCATCAAAGAAAAATATCTTAAATCATCACAATGTTTTTAAGATGTAGATGTACAGAAACGTCTGTATTGAATTAAACCCAAGCAGTAATAAAACATAAAAATGTACCAAGATATTGCTTCAAGCGGGCATCCCACGTCCCCGCAAAAGCAGATACTCGCCGCATTTGCGGTGGTGGAAGGTCCAACGTCGGCTGTGTTGTTAACACACACACGCACGACTTAAAAAAAAAAAAAATCAAAGTCGCCTCACACGCGGGTAAACACACATAAACACGACTTAGAAAAAAATCAACTGCGTCGTACACGTAAAAACCAACTGCGTCCCTCGCAAAAAAAATATGTCTGCCTCTCAAAAAAATACTGCCGCGAAACGACCCATTCCCAACACGCAAAACCGGCCAAAAACGGCGAGCATGAAAACATCAGAAACACAAGAAATAAACACAACAAACACATAAAAAGCTTACTTACAGCAAGGGGCAAGGGGGGGGGGGGGGCATCCAGCACCTTGAAAAGTTAATTTACATGTCCATTTAAGTCCAAAAAAACGAGTTTAAACTGCCGAATATCACCTAAGCAAGAGAAAAAATGGCCGCCGAACAAAACGAAAACGAGGCTTCAGACGTAACTATACTACAGTGACTCGCAAAACTGAAACACATACTATGCGGCACGTACCACACTGATATTAACCACCATTTTGAAAACTACTACGCATAAAATGGCAGATGGAACGCAAATTGTAAGCTGGAACGCAAATAGCGCATACGTATTGCGTTCTAACGGTCTGAGGCACTTGAAAGTTTATAAATACTGCCTACTTTCCAGAAAATTCTACATTTCTACTACAGTGATGAATGGAGTGACTGGATAGTTAACTGCTGCTGTTACTTGAGAAGAGAATTGTTTCCTAATTTCCTACTTTACATTGTGCAAATTACAACTGAGAGGTAAGCTATAATATATTAAATTTTATTATCAAGACAGGAAAAAAAAAAAAAAAAACTTTAACTATGAAAATGTGATTCATCTATAGTGACATGTGACACGCACATTTATGTGTATAGCCCCTACAACAAACTAATCTTAACCCAAACTAATTAAACAAGTATATTTAAATGACATAAAAATAAAAAAAAACTTTAACTTTTAAAATATGATTAATGTATAGTGATATGTGACACTCACATATATGTGTATCATGTATAGTGACATGTCACATGCACATTTATGTATGTAGGCCCTAAAACAAACTAATGTTAATTGAAAATAATTAAACCAGTATATTTAAATGACATTCATTTATTGCAATTCAATATATAACCTAAAGCTCAATCTTTCTCCTTTTTTTTACAATTCAAACAGACTCTGCATCAACAGCGTCACTCAAGAATTTGCACCATGCATTGTGAACCAGAATCCCTTTTAAAGAACACAAAGAAAGAAGAATAGGTAAGACAGAAAAATACATTACATGCTGAAAAAGACCATGCTTTCCTAAATCAAAAAGAAGAAATATACAATTAACCATTTCACATACTTTTTCAAACAGACACTACAAGAAGACCGGCGGATTAAGATTGGCAGGAGGGGACCATCTGTCATTCGACACTTCAATCAAGGTAAAGTATAACAAGTAGAAAAAAGAAAGGAACTATATATGTTTAATGGCCGCCACTATAACAAATGCAGCAACCAAAAAGTGGTGAACACAAAATAGGATAATGCTAAAAACTTTGCCATAATATCCAAAGTAGAAAAAACATTCATTTTCACTGTAGAAAAACATTTAACCTTGATAAAAAAGACTAATTAAGCAAATAAAGTATGCTACATATGGGGGACACAAAACAGTATTGTACCAAAAATCACACAAACACATAGAAAAGTAAATTAATATTCTTCTTTAATGTTTAAGAACCTATAAGCCTTACAAAGAAGCCTAAATAAGCATCCCAAAAGTGGTAGACACAAAAGAGGATTGGACCAAAAATCACACAAAGACAAAGGCAAAGTAAATTAATATTATTTTGTAATGCTTAAGAACCTATAAGCCTTACAAAGAAGCCTAAATAAGCATACCAAAAGTGGTGGACACAAAATAGGATAATGCTAAAAATATAGCCATGATATCCAAAATAGGAAAAACATTCATTTTCAATGTACAACAACATTTAATCCTCATAAAAAAGACTAATTAAGCAAATAAAGTATGCTACATATGGGGGACACAAAACAGTATTGTACCAAAAATCACACAAACACATAGAAAAGTAAATTATTATTCTTCTTTAATGTTTAAGAATCTATAAGCCTTACAAAGAAGCCTAAATAGGCATACCAAAAGTGGTGGACACAAAATAAGATAACGCTAAAAACATAGCCATCATATCCAAAATAAGAAAAACATTTAACCTTCATAAAAAAGATTAATTAAGCAAATAAATTATGCAACATATGGTAGACACAAAATAGGACAACAACATTTAATCCTCATAAAAAAGACTAATTAAGCAAATAAAGTATGCTACATATGGGGGACACAAAACAGTATTGTACCAAAAATCCCACAAACACATAGCAAAGTAAATTAATATTCTTATTTACTTTTTAAGAAGGTATAAGCCTTACAAAGAAGTCTAGATTAGCATAGCAAAAGTGGTGGACACAAAACAGGATAATGCTAAAAACATTGCAAACATTGCAATCATATCCAAAATAACAAAAACATTAATAATTAAAGTATAAAAAAAGGATAACTGGAATATACAAATACAATTAAAGTATTTTAAAAAGGTTGCACAAAAAACAGCATAGCAGAAAAATTCACCATAACAGATACAATAGAACCAAAATAATGAAATATGTTATTCATTACAAATACATTCAAATCAAATAACATTTTCATTTTTCGTTTACAATAGACACTGCGTGACCATCGGACGAAGACTTTCAACGGAGGACCAACAAAGATTCTGCTTGAAATCACACTTTAACCAAGGTACAGTATAACAAGTAAAAAAAGAGAAAACTAAATAAACATGTTTGCTCTGCATCCATGTCAACAGAAAAAAATAAAAAATAACAATCACTAACTATAACTTTTACCAAAATATAACTGGCACATTTCTTATTTACTTCTTATTTGTCTGTTATAGACAATGATGTTTAACAGTAAATCCAAACTTCAATCTAGCCAAAAAAAAAGAAATAAATGACTAAATAAAATTTGTCATTCTAAATTATCAGTCGTAATGTACAATATTAAGCATAAAACCTAAACACACACATAAAATAGAATACTACAACAAATAGTACTAACACCCCAAGACAAAATTTTAAAAAAATCATTGACCGAACATATAAGCTTTTAAATAAAACATCAAAATACTATTTTGACAATCCCCTGTAGTAAAAATTACAAAGACTAATTTTTGCCCTCTACTATGCCTGTAAGTTAAAAATACAACAAAAAAAGAACTGAAACATTACATTAAATTTTCCTAAACCAATAAAAGATATACCAAGAAAAGCCACAAAAAAACAAAGCATTTAGAACCTGTTGTTGAAACATCACATGACATTTCACCTGATGAATATGAAAGTCAAACTGCTATATGCTTTGCAAATTGTCCTTTACTCAAGTCTTTAGCAGTAGAGGTTCATAGTTGTGGGGATATGAATACTCAATGTCTGCTTTGTGAGGCTTATTATTTTAAACAGGAGAGACCCAGAGATGGCCAATTTATTAGTTGCTGTCAAAAAGGCAAGTTCATACTTCCAGAAAGAAAATAATTTCCTATCTATTTACAAAACATTATGACTGAACCTACTTTTCCAAACTACAAAAATTTTAAGACAAACATAAGGTCCTACAATAGTGCCATATCCTTTGCATCTATGGGGGCAAAATTAGCTGTTAATGTACCAGGACATGGTCCTTACGGTTTTAAAGTCCAAGGCCAAATTTATCATTGGACTTCAAATTTACATCCAGAGGAAGGAGAGGAAAGAAAATTCGCTCTTAAGTCCAAATTTAGATCCAATGACATATCCCATTTTTTCCCCACACGGAGAGGCAGGTTGGCAACCAAAAGGAACACTTCCCAGTTACCCAAATGCTAAAGCCAGAATCCGAAATAATGTTTCTATGCTTGAATTTAAAGTAGCTCAAATTGCCATTCGAAATACATTTAATCCAATTTTATGTGGTGGAAAACTAACACAACAATGGATTATTGATTCCTACTTGCAAGTTGAGGCCAATAATTTAAACTTTATAAAATATCAACAAGATAAACTACGTGTAGAACAATATTCTGAACTAATGGACTATGTTGCTGAGGTGGCTACAAGCAGAGACATGACAGCTGGCAAAGCCATCATTTTACCATCTACCTTTCAAGGATCTCCTCGAAATATGAGAGAAAGATACAATAATGCTATGGCTACTGTCACCAAATTTGGTAAACCTGATTTATTTCTTACATTTACATGTGATCCCCAATGGCCAGAAATTACACAAAATTTACTTCTTGGCCAAAGTGGCTACTAAATCTGGTCTATCGGAAGCAGAGTTTTTAAGATTAAATTAAATGAATTAATACGTGACATCACTATAAGTCACTTATTTGGCAAATGTCTTGCTTATGTATATACCATTGAATTAAAAAAAAAGACGCCTTCCACATGCACATCTTCTGATAATACTTCAAGAAAAAGATAAATTAGATACTTCTGACAAAGTGGATGCAGTCATTGTTGCTGAACTACCAGATCCAGAACTATATGGTAGACTATATGAGATTGTTACTCATCGCATGATTCATGGACCCTGTGGTGAGCTTAATCCACAATCACCATGTATGGAAAATAATAAATGTTCCAAAGATTTTCCAAAAGATTATAGAGACAAAACCTATGCCAATTGTGATGGCTATCCACTTTATAAAAGAAGAGAAGGAGATAGTGCCATTATTCGTGGCAAAAAAGTTGACAATAGATATGTAGTACCCTACAATCCACATTTACTCATGAAGTATAACGCCCACATAAATGTAGAAGCCTGCACTTCCATCAAATCCATTAAATATGTCTACAAATATATTTACAAAGGCTATGATGCAGCTACTGTAGTCGTCAAAAGTGCAGACAACCCTGAAAGTAGTGAGTTAGTACATGATGAACTTGCATCTCAGGTAGATGCTCGCTCTGTCAGTGCGCCAGAAGCTATGTGGCGGCTTTTAAAATTTGAAATGCATGATAGATCACATGCAGTATATAGATTAGCAGCATATTTGCCACAAAGACATTTAGTCTATTTCCATGCTGGAAATGAAAGTAATGCATTGGCCCAAAGTGAACTTCGTCACACTACACTAACTGCATGATTTGAATTAAATTCCACTGATTCAGAAGCAACACAATTCTTATATATTGAAATTCCATATCACTATGTTTTTGTGAATGGATTATGGAGACCTAGAAACAGCAGAGGAAATAAAATAATCCCAAGAATTTACACAGTCAGTCCAAGAGATGTTGAACGTTTTGCTTACGGATATTACTTTTAAATGTTCCTGGAGCAAAAGTTTTGAACACTTAAGAACTGTTAATGACATAGTATATGAATCCTTCCATTTAGCTGCAAGACATAGAAACTTACTAGCTGATGATACAGAGTGGGAAAGATATTTAGAAGAAGCAGCATTTTGAAACAACATTGCAACCTCATTTGATGTTGTCAAATGCCACAGCAGATGAGAGAACAATATGCATTTATTTGTATTTTCTCAAATGCTCCAAATGCATTAGCTTTGTGGGAGACATTTAAAAGTAATATGGCTGAAGACTTTATGCAACGATACAATGAACCCATTGCACACTTAAAAGCGTTAATGGAAATCCAAGAAGTATTTTTAACTCATGGATTAAGTTGTGCAAGTTTTAATTTGCCTGATCCAGGTCTTATATATAACATAAACTTTGAAGACTATGACATTCAATTACAAGTAGAAAGAACAGAAGAAAGACTTGCAACTTTAAATACGTTACAATTGCAAGCATTTAATGCCATTTAATAACATTAAAAATGCAATAGCTGTT
This sequence comes from Discoglossus pictus, assembly GCA_027410445.1. Taxonomy (NCBI): domain Eukaryota; kingdom Metazoa; phylum Chordata; class Amphibia; order Anura; family Alytidae; genus Discoglossus; species Discoglossus pictus. The sequence goes on along the minus strand of CM050173.1, from coordinate 54,932,500 downwards.
GACAAGGCGACTGTACATAGTGGCTTTAAACTGCTAGTCCCTTTTTTAGAAACTTCTTGACATCATTACAAGCAAAGAAATTGAAAAAAAGTAAATTAATTATAATAGATGAGGCCACAATGATGTCATGCTATGCCCTCCAATGTATTGACCGTTTGCTTCGTGAAGTCATGGATAATACTTTTCCATTTGGTGGAAAGGTAATGTTGTTAGGTGGCGATATTAGACAAACATTACCTGTCGTTGTACATGGAAATCGAACTGACATTATCGAAACCTGTATAAAGTCAAGCACACTATGGAAACATTTTACCCATCTTCAACCGCAACAAAACATGAGATCAGAAGGCCAAACTGATTTCAATGATTGGCTTATTAAAATTGGAGAAGGCAGAACAGAAAAAATAACACATTTACCTGAGGACACTGTAGAGATCCCACCTCATGATTTGTCACCAAGATATTATATCGGCTATATTTGAAGGTAGCATAAATAACCAGGGATATTCAGAGCTTGCCAACCAAGTCATACTAACGTGTAAAAATAAGGATGCATTAATCCTCAATAATAAAATCTTTAAAAAAATTAATGCACCACAAAGAAATTATCACAGTGCTGATTCTGTACTTGCTGATGACATTGAAAGTCCGGCTAACTTTTCCACTGAATTCATAAACTCACTAACTCCTTCTGGAATGCCACCACATATTTTGCAGCTAAAGAAAGGTGCAATTGTCATGTTACTGTGAAATATGAACCCCCAAAAAGGCCTATGCAGTGGGACAAGATTAATTGTTCAACAATTAAAGGACCATTTTATAGATGCTGAAATTCTAACTGGTACACATAAAGGAGAGTTTTCATACCAAGAATAGATTTAGCACCAAGTGAAAGTAGTCTCCCTTTTATACTTCAAAGAAGACAATTTCCCATCATTATGGCATTTGCAATTACCATTAATAAATCACAAGGACAAACGTTCAAATCTTTGGGTATTTTCTTACAAGAACAAATGAAATCACAGTCACTGTCACTGGGATGGAATTTTGGCTTATTTGGAAGCCTTAAATGATACATCCCCAAGTTGATCTTCAAATCGGCTTTACATATATACATTTTGGAAACGCAATTGACACCTGGATAATGAAGCCAGTGGCCTATTAAGGCACAAACACTTATCTGGTACCCTCTGCGAGGTGCTGTAGGTAAGAGGGGAGTTGCACAACCCCCATTTTCTTCTTTCACCATTTAAAATCATTGCGTTATATTATGTTCTAATCTATAAACAATATACTTAGGAATCACCTCCTTAAGCAATCCTTAAATATCCATACCCAAGTGCATACTGTGATTTGTTCATTTTTAATAGCATTTATATGCATTTTTATTACTTGTGTTACTTAAAGCATATCCAATGATTTGCATGTGCATAGATGAGGATTGCTTTTATACATAATTCCCCTCGTATTTTCACTTATATATTTTCTTTACCTGCCTGGAGACATTTTGTCTTCCTTCATGTAATAGGTGGTCTGTTATAATTATTAATATAGGTTAATACAGACAATTTGTGCATATTTTCTCTTCCTATATTATAAATGTCCACACTAGAAATTAGCAATTATTGGCCAACATTTCTAGGCACATAGATGTGCAGGATTAGATCAGAACAATATCATATGCTCTGATAGGGGTGAAGTACACTAGCATTATTTTAATTTCAATTTTTTTCTTATTTTTGCGTCGTGGTCTGTCTAAATAAAGGAATACAGTTATGTATTATTATTTTCTTACAAGAACCAGTATTTGCACATGGCCAATTGTACGTTGCGTTATCACGGTGCAAAAATCCACAAGCTATTAAAGTTTACATTGAAAAGAATGAAAGTCAAGGTGATTTATTAGAAGATGGACGTATTTTTACTAAAAACATTGTCTACTATGAAGTACTATAACTTTTCATTAAAGAAATAAAACCCATGCAAAACAAATTTAAAAGCATTCAAAAATACAAAACAATAAACAATTCAGTCATAATTAATGGAAGTACTGTTTATAGATGATTAGCCTCACAAAAGACTGGCCTTGCATTATTTTACAAATTATGTTACAATGTTAATTAACTATGTTACTGTTTCTAATGTTATAAGTTTGAAAACAATATTTTCAAGTTCATTACTTGACTGATAAGAAACTTCAAGTTTCAAAAAATATACTTTCAAGTCCTTTACTTCAACATATTACAAAGTTCATGTTAAGAGCTCAACAACGTTTTAAGTCACAATGTAAATATTGTCTGTTATGTTAAACATTAATCCAGGGAGTAATCTTATCGTCCATTCATGGGGTCAGGAAGGAATTAATTTAATTGGGTACGTTTCAAGTAGGGTTTTTACTGTATGCCTTCCTCTGCATTCAATGTATATTTAAGTTAACAATTCTTGAGTTAAAAAAATATTACCTCAAGTTTACAATACTCATTAATTCAAAGTTCAACTGTTTTTACATTCAAATGTTAATACTTTTATTACAAAATTATGTTAAAATCTTAATTCACTATGTTACTGTTTATAATGTTCCAAGTTTGAAAAACGTTTTTTTCAAGTTCCTTAGTTACAAAGATAAGAAAGTTCAAGTTTAAAAAATATACTTTCAAGTTTCTTATTTAAATATATTACAAAGTTCATGTTAAAATTGGGTACGTTTCAACAAGGGTTTTTACTGTTTGCCTTCCTCTGCATTCAATGTATATTTAAGTTAACTATTCTTGAGTTAAAAAAACATTACCTCAAGTTTACAATACTCATTAATTTAAAGTTCAACTGTTTTTACATTCAAATGTTAATACTTTTAATACTAAATTATGTTAAAATCTTAATTCACTATGTTACTGTTTATAATGTTCCAAGTTCGAAAAATGTTTTTTCAAGTTCCTTAGTTACACAGATTAGAAAGTTCAAGTTTCAAAAAATATAATGTCAAGTTTCTTACTTAAATATATTACAAAGTTCATGTAAAAATGGGGCACGTTTCAAGGAGGGTTTTTACTGTTTGCCTTCCTCTGGATTCAATGTATATTGAAGTTAACAATTCTTCAGATAGAAATTGCATGTTAAAAAAACATTACCTCAAGTTTACAATACTGATTAATTTAAAGTTCAACTGTTCTTACATTCAAATGTTAATACTTTTAATACAAAATGCTTTAAGAGTTACTGTTCACCAAGAGAACATTTTACAAAACTAAACATGTTTAATATCACAATATTACTTATTTCATCATAACTAAAATCTTACAAGTGTCAAATACGTATATTAATAACTAAACAATTTTTCAAACATACACATCTCATTGCCGTCATTTTTTGACGGGCAAGTCGCTAGTATAAATATAATTTTATGTAATTTTATTTTAAATACTTTGCTGTCACTATTCTCTATTTGGAAGAGTCGAAAGAAATGAAAGAATGAAGAAAAACTGAAGATGCATAAGAAGTGATTTTAAATTAACAATTTATCTGTCATTATTTGTCATTAATAAAATTAATATTCAATGTTATATAAAAGCATTATACAATTATAAACATACTTTCAAAGATGTATCAGGCTGTGTGAGGGTTTTGCTTGGAGGCAAAAAGAGACTGTTACCCCAAAATAAAGTTGTTTGTTTAGATCATTCTTAAAAAGCATGAAAATTGTCTATATGCTGTGTTATCAATTTTTTCTAAAGTGAATCAGTCCATGTTTTTGTTGCTGTATTTAGATGCAAATGAGCAGCTCATGCATATGAATTAACCAATTTAAGTTGCTAAGTAGGATTACATCCTTCCTGTCTGATATACCTTAAGATTGCATGGTATTTGTTACTACGTTCAAATATTTACCCTTGTGACACATGCAATATTGGTGTTGCCAAAATTCTATTTTATCCTTTTAATTGTAGTTTTGGTTAGGGTTTTAAATAATAGCAATAAAATATTTTTTTAAGATATGTCACTTCTCCATTTTCTATTGACAGTTCAAGAAAATAATTAGATAGAGTGTCTTTTTCTATTTTTTTCACAAAATAAAGACCTGCAATGCTATCTGGCACATGTTGCTCCTGAAGCACCAGCAGTAGCTACTCCACTGGTTTCTATACCCAAAGCTAGAGAATCCTGAAATAGGTTAAAATAGTCTCTGATATCATGTGGTGGGTTAAAATGCTCTGATTTTTGCTGCAGCTGACTAGTAATAGTAAAATAAACAGTACAGATATCAATATATGGAAACTGTGATGATAGGTTCAAAAATAACACAATTACTGTATATACTCGAGTATAAGCCGACCGGAATATAAGAGGCACCTATTTTACCTCAAAATACTGGGAAAACGTATTGACTTGTATAAACCATGACTGGGAAACGTTCTGTCCCTCTTGTGCTCTCTGTGTCCCCCTCCTGTGTGCCCTCTGTGACCCTTTCTTGTGTCCCCCCTCTCTCTCCCCTGTGTCTCTTCCCTCCTCTCCCTCCCCTGGGTCTCTTTCCCCCTCTCCCTCATGTCTCTTCCCCCCTCCTTTATTATCGTCCTCATCCTCCCTCCTCAACCCCCCTCCTCCCTTCTCATCCTCAACCCCCCTCATCCTCCCTCCTCATCCTCTCTCCTCATCCCCCCTCTTCAACCCCCCTGCTCATCCTCAACCCTCCTCCTCCTAATTAACCCCCTCCTCAACCCTCTCCTCATCCTTAACCCCCCCTCAACCCCCCTCCTCATCCTCAACCCCTCTCCTCATCCTCAACCCCCCTACTCAACCTCCCTCCTCAACCCCTCTCCTCATCCTCAACCACCCTCCTCAACCTCCCTCCTCAACCCCCCTCCTCATCCTCAACCCCCTCTTCATTCTCAACCCCCTCCTCATCCTCCCTCCTCAACCCCCTTCCTCATCCGGAACCCCTGTCCGCATCCTCAACCCCCCTCCTCAACCTCATCATTTTACCCCTCTCTATTTACCTCCCCCTCTCCCTTTCCCCTCTCTTACCTTCCATCAGCTGCTCCTCCACTCCTCCGCGCGTCTTCCAGCTGTGTCGGGACCCGGTCAATGCTAATTACGTGACGCACATGTGACTTCACGTCATTAGCATATGCCGGGTCCCGACACAGCCAGAAGACGCATGGAGGAGCGGAGGAGCAGCTGATGGAAGCTAAGAGAGGGGAAAGGGAGGGGTAAAGTGATGAGGAGGGGGGTTGAGTATGAGGAGGGGGGTTGAGGATGAGGAGGAGGGTTGAGGACTGGGGTTGAGGAGGGAGGATGAGGAGGATGATAAGGGAGGGAGAGGGAAAGAGACACGAGGGAGAGGGGGGAGAGACACAGAGGAGGGAGAGGGGGGAAGAGACATAGGGTGGAGAGACACGGGGGGGGGGGAGAGACACAGGGGGACTGAAGTAGAAGCAGAGGAAGCCTTTTTCAGCCTTTACAAAAGGGAGGTAGCATATATATTTTTAAAAGATGATTATAACAAGATCATGCATATATACATATACAATTAAATATGAATGAGATAATCAATCACTATTTATTATGCTAATAGCTCTTTAATATAGCTGTAAACATAAATCGGTACTAATTTAATATCGTAGTAGTACAATTTCATTGTCAATCAGAGCACTTATAGTAAAGTGATGGTTTGGATCTTATTTATCTAAACGAATAAAATAATATATTAACACATTTTAATTAATATGTATCCTCATGTCCATTTAACTTTGTTGTTGTTAGGTCATTCAGACATGTCTGACTCTCTGTGATCATATGGACTGTAGCATGCCAGACAAAATTGTTAAGTCTCTGGTTGTGCTTATCCATAAGGTTTTCTTGGTAAAGATACTGGAGTGGGTTGCCAGTTTTTTCTACAGTATACCTTGATTTGTCTGACCTGACTGTGACCTGCCCATCTTAGGTGACCCTACATGGTTTAGCTCAAGGTTCACTGAAGTACCCAAGCCCCTTCACCACAACAAGGTAGCAACCCAGAAGGGGCCATTTAACTTTAAGAAAGGCCAATTTATAAAAATAAACTTAGAAGTAGTCCTGCTTCAAGTCAGGACTGCCAACTTCCTGTTTTTATGCATGAAAGTTCAAGCCAATCTGTTTTTCATCCGAAACATTGCAAGCTCTAATCTGGGCTAGCATAACTCATAATTACAAACAGGAAGTTGGTGGGTTAAGCTTGAAGCCAATTATTTGCTAGGCTCTCATGCTTCCTCTGATGATCTGAAGTGTAGTATCAGTGACCTTCTCACATCAGCATTTTGCAGAATATTGCTGAGAGATTGTCACCAATTGCCTAGTATGAGGCATTGTACACCCAATTTGACTGTAAACAAAAAAGTTTAAATTGTTTAGCTACTGATTAGCAATATCATCATTATAAATTCAATGTAGATTTTAAAATAAGTACATTTGAACTTAACATTAGTAGCCTCTAGCATACATGCTTCTCTACCTCTCCTGTTGGCTGCCCACAAGGGGAAATCATTCTCAAAAGTGGCAAATAAATACATGATTTAAAGGTTCAAACCCATTTCACATACAATAGTAAATTCATCATCATCATTCATTAAGTATTCATATTAATTAAAAATGTGCACATGGACAAATTAAAGGACCATTAACCTTACTGGAAGTACTATTCATGATTTGAAATAACACAGGATTGTATGGTAAAATTACACATTTTTTAAATTACATTAATAACTGCTAAAACAAATCTAAATATTTAAGTGTGTTTACGTACAAAGTCTCTCTTGCCTGCTGACTGTTGCATGAGTAAAAACAGACAACTGAGCCACGTCGTCGAAGACAGTGGTTAATAGCAGTTTTCCCTGCACTCAAGAACGCACTGAAAAGTTAACCCATAACTGACCTGTTTAGGTGATTCCAGCATCCCATGCTCTGAACATATGGATTTGTTATAGGTCAACCTTTTGTTTACTTTTGCTCACTACACAGAGCTGTAGCTGTTGATCTATTGGGGGCAGTCAGTGACACATGTAAACACAGATTTAATAAATTAGATTGTTCCGTGAAAAATTAACACATTTCAAAAATTCAAAACGTTTTTCAACATTATTTCTGGAGATCTTTACTGTGATGAGGTCCAAATTATGCTGAATTAAGTTACCCTTTAATCAAGATGGTAAAAACAAAGAAAACAGAGTAGAAAACATAAAACAGATTTAAAAATCAATCAAATAACAATTAAAACTATAAAAGATACATATAGAAAATGATGTATCATGGTTTATTTTCTAAACCATACTTAAAAAGGAAGAAGAGATACTTTAAACCATAAATGCTGAAAAAGTGCAAAGAAATATTAAGGTCTTAACTGATTATAACTTATGCATCTAGAATATCTCTCTTCTCCTTAATTCTAAAACTCTATCACCCCCCCTCCCCTGAACTTATGTAGGTATCCAGTATATAGCTTTAAATTTCATATGAATATATCGAAGTCATTACATTTAAAAAAAAAAAAAAAAACATTCAGATAGGCCATGTTTTTTTCTTTTAAAATAAGTTTAAACTTTGTAATAAAACCATTTCACTCGATGAAATTAATTTATTGATCATTTGCACCAAAAATTAACCCTTATGAATTTTAGACACTTATAATTTCAAAGAAATTTCTATGAAGCCTCATGTAAAGAGACGTTTTTCCAAAAAGCAAATCATTCAAAACCTCTTGCAGTACATGGCTTCATATACTATGGATGATATGCACAATCTCCAGAGTTTACAAATACTTGAAGACGAAAAAAAATGATCACTGTACCAGAGTAAGAGGATATCCCAGAAAATCCAAATATTTGCATATATAAATAGGCAATGAATTAGAGCTAATTAATGTGGTTAACCCCTTGAGTACTAGGTTGTGTGTTACCCTTGATATCACATATTATATTAGTCCAACTCTGATTCGTCGTCACGCTGTTTGCGTAGTACGTACGACTTATCAATAAGCGCCGCATGCGCTCATCGCCCGGCGAACCTCGTGTAGCGAGGCAAGCCGTAGAACCGTAGCACTTAGGCAATGAGCACCGAAGGTGCTCATTGCGAGCCGTTAAACCGTAGTACTTAGGCAATGAGAGGCAATGAGCGCCAAAGGCGCTCATTGCTGGCGAGCCTGGGGTAGCGAGGCGAGCCGTTAAACAAGTCACACGCACGACTTAGAAAAAAAAAACACCTCGGAACCAACCTTAACGTAACAAACACCTACACGCACAAAAAATACGACCATAACGGCTGAACCGCGCACACCTAAAAACAGTCAAAACACACCAAATACTCACAAAAACTACATAAAAAGCTTACCCATAGCAAGGGGGGCACCCATGAACTCTGAAAGTGAAGATACACCTCCATTTAAGTCCAAATTCCCGAGTTCAGACACATGAAAATCCCCTAAGCGAGAGAAAAAATGCCTGCCCGACGAAAAAAACGAAAACAAGGCTCACAGCCCAGCCACGTACAACTTACCCAAGAAGGAATCCGAGATAAGCTCGGAAACCCGCATTAACCCCACGGGATCCGAGATAAGCTCAGAGACCTGCATTAACCCCACATTAACCATCACAGTGGGGGTCCCGATTGCACGCGATCGGGGATCCCAGCTGCAATGAAAATTCAAAATTCACGTGTTACAGGTCCTTAAAGGACCCGTTATAAAAGAAAACAAATATACACTATCACCCTGTCACTCATGGAGGTCAATACAGACCCCCATAAACCACTAATTAACCCTGTCACTCATAGGGGTCAATACAGACCCCCATAGGCACTTCATTAACCCTGTCACTCATGGGGGTCAATACAGACCCCCATAGGCACTTCATTAACACCCTCACTCATGGGGGTCAATATAGACCCTCATAAGCCCTTCATTAACCCTGTCACTCATGGGGGTCAATACAGCCCCCCATAAGCCCTTAATTAACACCCTCACTGATGGGGGTCAATACAGACCCCCATAAACCGCTAATTAACCCTGTCACTCATGGGGGTCCATACAGACCCTCATAAGCCTCTATTTAACCCCATCAGTCCCATAAGGGTATATTAAGACCACTTTGGGCCTCTTACAACACAACATTAACCACATAAGTGCCAGGATGGACCTCAAGGACCATCATGACACTAGGTATTAACACTACACTGCACTATACCCCCCCCCAATAAAACATTAAATATCAACTAAACACCCTCTACACTAACCTATTAACACCTACACTACCTACCTACCCCCTAATAACCCCCACCACTTTAATTACATAAAATAAAAAAGCCTAAAGTCACAAAAAAAAACAAAATCTACATTACATAAAATAAAAAACCTAAGTCACAAAAAAATCTACATTACAGAAAATAAAAAAACCTAAGTCACAAAAAATAAAAAAAGGAACATTACAGAAAATAAAAATAAAATAATTACAACGCCCCCCCCCACACTATAGAAAAAAAAATTACACACCTGAAAAGGAAATACATATAATACAAATACATACAATAGAATACAATACAATTAAATACAATACAATACACCCCTATCTAATATACATCACACAATATATCTAAATAAAGACCATAATCTAATATACATCCTATCTATATAATATACATCCCCAATCTATCTAAAGAAATACCACAATCGAATATAAAATACATTCTATGCTATCAATAAAAAAAACATACCCCTAGCCAACATACAATAAATGCTATCTATATATAAAATAATCAAATTCTAAGATAAAATAAAATAATTAAGACCACTTACCTTTGCAGATGTCCATTTAGATCAGCCACCTACGGACAAAAAAATAAAAAAGAATAGTGCGACACATTTACAGTACATAAAGAAACATTCTAAACATTCTAAATATTTTACTCACCTTTCCGGCATGTCCCGTCCTTATTCTTTTACCCTACTATGGAGCGGCACCTGTTAAAAAAAACATAACATTAATACACATACATAAAAACAAAATAAAATAAACATAATCTACATTGTACTTACCTCCCCGCGATGTCTCCGGCCTCCTCCGCCTCCTCTTCTGCCACGCCCTGTAAAAAAAACAAAAAAAAGAAATTACATCCGCACTCACGGACATCCCCGACGCTAATGAGGCTCCTGGAGACTTTTCCGGAAGAAAATAGGCAATGGCGCCTTCTGATTGGTTGAAAACGCTTTCTATCAAATTCACCCAATCAGGAGGAGCCAATCAGTGAGCCAATCAGAAAGGGATACACTATAAAATCCCACTCTGATTGGATAATGCACCTGTCAATCTTTATTTAAACCAATCACAAGGCGCAGATGCCTTCAGCCAATCACAATGGAATACACCCCCACAGGGTGATTGATTGGAGCATCTGCGCATTAGCGTCTGAGACATCCGCCAGGGCGGATGTGTGTCGTTTTTTTTTTCTTCTACCACGCTGATGCTTCCAGGGCCCATCCGGGGCAGAACACCAGGAGGCCGGAGACATCGCCCGGAGGTAAGTACAATGTATATTATGTTTATTATCACTTTGTTTTATGTTTATGTATGTGAACTAATGTAATGTTTTTTTTTAACAGGGGCAGCCCCGCAGAGGCAAAGATGAAGGAGGACAGGACATGCTGGGACGTGACATGCTGGGACGTGACATGCTGGGACGGGACATGCTGGAAAGGTGAGTATAATATTTAGAATATTTAGAATGTTTAGTTATTTTATGTAAACGTGTTGTATTAATTTTTTAAATCTTTTTGTCCCTAGGTTGGTGATCTGAAGAAACATCTCAAAGGTAAGTGGTCTTAATTATTTTATTGTAGCTTAGAATTAGGGTTGCTATATAGAGATAGCATGTACTGTATATTAGATAGATAGGGGGATGTATAGTATATAGATAGTATTTATTGTATATTAGATAGATAGATAGATAGATAGATAGATAGATAGGGGGATGTATATTACGTAGATAGTATTGTATATTAGATAGTGGGATGTATATTACATAGTGGGATGTATATTACATAGGGGGATGTATATTACATAGGGGATTTATATTAGATAGGAGGATTAATTGTATTGTATTTAATTGTATTGTATTTAATTGTATTGTATTGTATTTAATTGTATTGTATGGTATTTAATTGTATTTAATTGTATTGTATTGTATTTAATTGTATTGTATGTATTATATATATTTCCTTTTCAGGTGTGTAATTTTTTTTACTGTAGTGTGGGGGGGGGGTTGTAATGTATTTTTTTATTTTCTGTAATGATCCTTTTTTGGGGGGGACTTATGTTTTTTTTCTGTAATGTACATTTTTTATTTTTGGTGATTTTAGTTTTTTTATTTTATGTAATGTAGATTTTTGATGACTTTAGTTTTTTTGATTTCTGAATTAAAGTGGTGGGGGTTATTAGGGGGTAGGTAGGTAGTGTAGGTGTTAATAGGTTAGTGTAGAGGGTGTTTATTTGATATTTAATGTTTTATTGGGGGGTATAGTGAAGTGTAGTGTTTATACTTAGTGTCATGATTGTCCTTGAGGACCGTCATGGCACTTATGTGGTTAATGTTGGGTTGTAACAGGCCCATAATGGTCATAATATACCCTTATGGGACTGATGGAGTTAAATAGAGGCTTATGAGGGTCTGGATAGACCGACATAAGTGACCGGGCTAAAATGGTGTAGTGCTTACACTGGATGACCCTCATGGCACTTATAGTGTTATTACATGCGTTCATTAGTGTGTTAGAGGTGTCTATATAGTTGAGGCACACAGTACACTCACATTGTGTGGCAAACAGCATTTCAACACTTTCTTTTATTGACCATCATTTTTTGACGGGCAAGTCGCTAGTTATATAATAAAACAGACATAATTCCACATATATGTATATTTGAATTATGATGAACTTTAATGTTTTTTTTCTTATTTTTTGGTGCTGTTCTGTCTCTGCACTCAGCAATGGTTTTAAAACCTTTTGCAAGTTGTGTCAGCTATGCGTAAAGTCTCTATTGAATAGAGTTTTGGTGTTAAAGTGAAAAGCGGTAACTTAATATTTCAGCAGTGCAAAAATCAGTAGAAAAGTTTTCAGTTATTTGCCATTTTGTCTTTCTGCAGTTGCTTGTACCAGTTCTCTCACAATGTTTCTGGGATGGGGGAATAGAAAAGCTAGGTCGTTTTATTTTGCTCTTAAACATGGTGTAAATTGAGATTCAGGGGAATAGAATAGGGCTCAGCATTGGGGAACAGCCAGGGTGATTTTTAAAAGAAGCAATAGCTTAAAAAAATCTGTTTGCGCCATACATTTTTTAGACCGAAGCAGCAAAAACAGTATTTAAGTTCACAATGTAAGGGATGTATAAATGATAGTTTCTAAAACATATAGTGGTCTCTCTGGATGTAGTAATTTTGTAGATCACAGAAAAACGTGCATTCTACGGTAGTCAAGGGAATGCTTTTTAAATTAAATATTTAGTAAATTGTAATTCCACACATTTTGTTTATATGATCAAATGTAGTTGTCATCTACTCTACATTGGAAGAACCAAACAAGGTTTAAAAATAAAAACATATATATTGGTAATATTAACAAAGGTTTTAAGAAACACAGCCCATCCAAATTTTAAAAAAAATAAAAGTCATGATTGTGATTCCACATATATGAAATATAACTGAATACCTATATATCTATTGGGGCGGGTGCGATAGAGTTATACAATTAAGGATAAATAAACTACAGACCATAATGCCAAGTAGTCTTGAAATTGTTTATGCTTTAAAGCCTCTCCTCTTCCTTTTTAAGTATGGTTTAGAAACTAGGCTACCATACTTTTTAAATGCTATATTTTTTTACCATTCCCATTACTTTTATTGATTTTTAAATGAGTAGATTATTTTCTCTGTATTTTAAGATCTTGATTAATATTATGTTTGTTCTTGAATGTCTAATTAATTATTGAATATTAATATATGTAAAAAAATGGCAAGCAATAATATTACAATGTACACCGGAGGTAACCTAATTTAATAACAATTATTGTTTTAGACGTTTTAGACAATTTAAGTATTGTTTATGATACAGGTTTGAACTTTTAGATCATTTATTTATATGCCATTCTTTAGAGTATTTCATCCAAGTTTAATTGAGATAGACATAATTTACATTATTATTATTCCTTTATTTTTAACTCACCAACATATTCCGTATCGCTAATTTACATTCCATAGAAATAGATCTACATGTATATATTTATTTTACGTACACATTTATTTATTCTTTCATGGCCTGTATTAGGTTTAAGATAGAACATTGTTTACAAACAACTATTATTATGCATGCATACAGACATTTTTATCACCTTATGTGGTAATGAGTGTAAAAATATATTTAAACATGGATTATTTTCTAAACAAGATTAGACATCAGCTCTTAAAAAAAGTACCATTTTGCAGGATGAAGTGAGTTTTGGGCAATCTAATGATAGATAGCTTCTGCACCTAGACTCCTGTCAACCCTACCTAGCAATGTACACCTGACCATAGGAGTGGGAACTGGGGGGGCAGAGGAGACATACCCCCCCCCCTTTAGATTTTATGATTTGAGGGACTGAGGAGGTAGAATCCCCCTGCCTCCCTCTGTGTGTCACTTTTTCCCAAGCCCTGTGTCACTGCTCCTCGCCTGTGTCTCTATCTCTCTGCCAGCCTCTCTCGCCTCCCAGTGATGATGTCATCATATAGAGCCTGCGAGGAGCTGCAGCAGCTGCATGAGTATGTTCCTCATTGTGTTTTCTTCCCCCTTTGTCAGTGACCTCCAGCTTCACCCCCCTGCCAGTCCTCCTCATTCTTCTCTCCTCCCCCCTCTATCAGTCCTTCCCTGCTTCTCTCCCCTGTCAGTCCCCTCCTGCTTCTCCCCTATGACAGTTCTCCTCATTCTTCTCTCCCTCCCTCTGTCAGTCCTTCCCTGCTTCTCTCCCCCTCTCTGTCATCCCCCTTCATTCTTGTCTTATGTCACTCTCATCATCTTCTGTCTTTATGTCTCTTTCCCTTCCTTTCTGTATCCTTCCTTGCCACCTTTGTTTTTTTTCCTCCCATGTCTCTCACTCTATCTTTTTTTAACTCCTCTGTCTGTTTCTTCCAATCCTCTCCCCACCCCACCTCTTTCTCCCTCCTCCCTTTCTCATTTTTGCTCTGAGCCAAATTATTTCACCCTCTCTTCTTTGATCTCCCTTTTCTTATTCACTTCTATTCTCCTTTCCTCATCCTTCAGTTCTCTTGCTCTTTCCCACACTTCTCTTTTCGTCTGTCTCACTTCCTTCTCTATTTTCCTCCTCTTTATGCTATATCCATTTGACCTTTTTTCTCTCATTTTTTCTCCCTCTGTGATCTCTTTTCCTCAATCCAAATTTTCTCCTCTACTTTTCTTTCATATAATCTTTCATATAATCATGCTCCATCTCCATCATCTTCTTTCCTTTCCTGCTTGTACTCTTCTGGTTTCTCAGTTTCCTTTTTTCTTTTCTCCCTCTCACCTTCTCTCTTCTGCCTCTCATCCCTTCTTGCTCCCTATATTTCACTTGCTCTTTTATCTTCCTTTATGTTTTTTCCCTGTCTATAATTTTTTTTCTTCTGCTTCTTAGCTTTTGTCTTGTTCTCCCTTTTTTATCTGCTTTTCCCTGGTGATAGAATTATCTCTTCATCTGTTTCTGGTTCTTTCGTCCTTTCCATGCCCTTTTCCCTTCCTCTTTTTTTTCTCTCTCTCTCTTTCTCTTCTGTCTCTTTTCCTCTCTCCCTTTTTTTTTCTTTCTTTTTACCTTTCCCTTTTCCCCTCTTTCTGTTCTCTTTCCTCCCTCACTTTCTTCTCCTCTTTTCTTGACTACTCCCGCTCTACTCTCTTTACTCTCCTTCTCACTCGCTCGGTCCTCCTTCTTGTCTTGCTCTCAGTCTTCTCTATCTCTACTCTCATCTTCTGATACTTAATTCTCCCCTATTTCTTATAAAGAGACTTGTAAGGGGGATGGCATCTGGTCTGCAGAGGTATCAGCATGTTATAGAAGCGAAGAAGACCCAGGGAGCTGGAGAGGAGATGGCAGGTCAAAGCAACTGACGTCAGACAGGTGAACAAGTTGGGTAAACCGGGAGGGAACTATGTTAGGTAAGAACAAGCAAGAGGTGTAAGAGAGTGCATGTTAATTACTTGAGAGAGTGTGTAAAGTTAATATATTTGCACAGTTCAGCAACACACATTAATTATAGACGTACACCACCATTTTTGTGGCAAGCCTCTCAGGTCCACAAGCTTCATCCTCCCCAGATTTTTTGGGTCTTCTATGCCCCTGCACCTGACCGACCCATTCTGGAATTTGAGGTATGAAAATCCAATACCTATCTGTGAGTCTAGGGAACCAGCATAAGTGTGCCCTTTGTCACCTTAAGTTGTTTTACAGAATCTTGAATGTAAGTTTACAGGTTTATATACTAATTAAAAAATGTGATTTTGATGATGCGGAAGATGTCCACCTGTCCCTGAGTCTTCATGCTTTCTCATTCATTGCTATACCCTGAAGAATTGTGGAACAGATCTTGTTTTGGAATACAGCAGCTATAATCTTTCTTTAAGACATTTCAGACATAAGTCATAAGTGGGAATACCAACAGAGGCATCTATGTGGTGAACTTATTTCAGGTGTAGCTTTTAAAAAAGAGGCTGCTTTACATTTTTGAGAATTGTGATTATTTAACATTGCGGTGTCCTTTTAACCCAAATGTATGGATTGTCTTGGATCTCATTCCGATCAGGTATCCATATTTTATAATAGCAATACAAGGCATTGTTCCTTATTACTTTTATAATGCTGTGCCCAGAGATAACAGCTAGAAAACCATGGTCATTTTGCAAAGTCTTTTCACCTTAACATTTTAAGCTTGAGCAGCTTTGTAGCCTTCAGGGGATCACAGTCATCATTACCGTTCAGCAGACAAGTTATAAGAGAATCAAATGGTTTCTGCTTCCTTTACAAAAAAACAGGTAATATATTTTAAGACTGAACTCAAATGACATTGACTGGGATATGAGTATAATGAATCCCTGCACATGTCCTCAATTATTTCAGAAATAATATTAGTGTCTTAATTACAAACAGATATGGTGCATGGATTATTTTACCAGACATAAAACATTTTTTTTACTGTTACATTTTATTATAAAATATTTATATGGTATACATTATTTTTTTATTTTTTTTAATTTTATTTATTACAAAGTTTACAAACATTAAAATCCAAATATAAAAACATCAATATTTATAGACAATCAAACAAAAAAAGAAAAGTGAGAAAAAAGAAAGAAAAAAACACAACAATATGGAACCGTAACTAAATTTAAACATTTCAGGATATGTCGTAAGGAAAGGAGTTATTTTTCAGAATATCAGTACATACTGAAATTCAATTCTAGGGAGGAGAGGAGCAAAAGGTTTTCCTTTTTTCATAAATGGCTCACTATGTCTTCCAAAGAGACCATTTTAAGCTAGTTTTTTTCGATGGACAATGTGAGTGTGTTTAGTACTCCAATTCTATTTGTTTATTTCTCTCTACAATGGCCACAAGTTCCATCCATGTCGGTAAGGATTATTTTTTTCCATCTTCTGGCTATAAGCCACTTAGCTGCCATTAAAGTATTTATAATCACATTACTTTGTGTGTAATTAATTTTACTTGAAAAAATATCAGGCGTTGTTTCTAGTTGAAAATTGATTATCTTTGATATATGCCTTAGACATAATGTCCAAAATTCTTTAATATTAGAGCAATTCCACCACATATGTTCATAGGTTCCTATTTGGTTTTCACATCTCCAACAATAACCTTGCTTTTTTTGTGGGGCATTTTTTTTTTTATTTAATTGGGGTTATATACTATCTTTGCACTAATTTAAAGTATGTTTCTCTTAAGGACGAATTTGTTATACTTTTCTCTGTTTTTAGAAATGCTTTATAGCAATGGGTTGTGGACCAAGTTATCCCTAAATTTTCTTCCCATTTTTGTATCCTTTCTGTTTTTTCTATTTCTAGTTGAGATTTTATTACTTTATGATATCTTGATATTGTACTTTTCTTATCAATTTAATTTAGAGATTTTTCAAATTGAGTCAATTCTCTATTAGGTAATTTTCCATACTCTGTATTTATTATTGATATATATAAAATATCATAAAGAAACCATTTTGTAGATGGTATTTGATATTCAGCAGATATTACTTTAAATGTTTTCAGTGTTTGTCCCTGAAATAAGTCCTTGAGAGTTTTTATACCCCATTTCTCCCATGATATATTTAAAAAGGGAGTTAGTTCTAATGACAATTTATAAATTGGCATATTTGGAGATGGAAATTTTACCATTTTTTTTAAAATTATAATTAAACCACCATTTTATTAAGGTTTTTGGAATAAGTGGTAATTTATTAAGAATCTTATTATCTATCTTCTTATCCCAAAATATATGATGTAGATTAATATTTTTAGCTAATTAATTCTCTATAAGTAAATATTTAGGTTTATTTTGTTTTAAGATGTATTTTGATAAATGTACCAGATTAATAGTATTTGAGTATTGGATAATGTTTGGTGCTGCCAGGCCTACTCTAGAGAAAGTTCTTGAGATGATTTCTTGTTTAATTCGTGATTTTATATTTCTGTATATAAATGTATCCATTATTTTCTGAAATTGTTTTACATTTTTAATTGAAATCTTTAGAGGAAGACTTCTCAAAATATATGTTATCTTGGGAAGTATATTCATCTTAATTAGTGATATTCTACCGAAACAAGTTAAATTCAAATGTCGCCAACTTGCTAATGTAGAAGAGACCTGAAAGAATAACTTATGCATATTATTATGAACCATGGTATATTACATAAGTATTGTTAGATACAATAAGTTATTAAACATATATAGGAACACTACATTGATAAAACAAGCTGTAGCAATTTCAAACTATACATTTCCACCAAGCATAATGAAAGAATTGTGTCCCCAGTTACACAAAAATGATGAATTTTACTTTTATTTTTATTTTCTCCTTTGCCCTGACAATGCCACCACACAATACAACTTGACTCTAACTTCCAACCTTGACACTCTTGAACCCATAACTAAAGGCAGAAGTGCTTGCTCTCACCTACAACCATGGCACACTACACAAGCACGCTATATCCAAAGGTACTCTTGAGCTACTGAACGATTATGGAGGAAATCTCGCACTTAGGCAGACTTCACTACAAGTTTATTCTACGCTCCTATCATTATGACCCCAAACTTGCCAAACAGCCATACTTCTCATCATTAATACACAATTTGGCCTCCAACCCCAAACATTCGTTCACTACTATCAGCACTCACCTCTGCCCTCCACCACCCCCCTCCCTTGGTTTCTCATGGCTGAAGCCACTTTAAAAACATTCACAGCAAAATATTTCATAATAATAACGCTCCTCTCACCCTTCCCGTAACAAACCTTCCCCTGCCTTTATGAAGTCCTCTGAATCTGTAATTGTTGATGAAGTCTTCTATCAACCTCTCATCTGACAGCTTTTTCACATGTTATTCCATCCCAGCTGATCCCTCCACTCTCCACCACAACTATCCCAGCTCTCACACTTCTATTCAACCTTTCCCTAAGTAAGTCTCTATCACTTTTAACACACACCATAGTTACACCCATTTTTAAGAAACCCTCATCTAAACCAGCTTCTGCACCTAACTATCGTCCTATCTCTTCACTTCCCTTGGCTTCTAAACTGCTTGAGCGTGTTGTTTTCAATTGCGTTATCCCTTCCAATTTGGTTTCCGGTCCCAACACTCCACAGAGGCAGCTCTCACAAAAGTCACTAATAATTGCTCACCGCCAAGTCAAAAGGCCATTTCTCCATTCTATCTCTACTGGATCTCTCTGCTGTCTTTGACAGAGTTGACCACCTTCTTATCATCCAAACTCTGCAACACTTTTGCTCTCTCATGGTTTATATCTTATCTAGAAAATTGAACATTTAGTTTCTCCTTCTCCGGCTCTCCTCTTCTCCTTGCTCTCTAACTGTTGGTGTACCCCAAGTTGAATACTAGTCCCCTTCAAATTTTCCATTGATACATCCTCCCTTGGTATCCAAACAAAATATTATGGATGTTAGCACCATCTATAAGCAAATGACAACCAAATCTACATTTCAGAACGGTACAATCCCTCTCTATTCTGGTTCAAGTTGCCAACTGCCAGTCTAGCATATCCTCCTCAATGTCCACCTGTCAGGTCAAACTCAACATGTTAAAGACTGAGCTCTTAATTTTCTCCACCCTTTACTACAGTATCCACTCTTCACATTTCCTTCATTATTGACAATGCCATCATCATTCCCACCCGCCAAACCCATTGTCTTGGGGTTCTACTGGACGCTGCCCCCCCTTTATTCCTCAAATACAATCAAAAGTATTTTTTGTGTTTTGTTGCCTCACAACCTTGAATTAACAGGGATTGTTGCAGGATTTGCATAATTTAATTGACAGAACATGCGCAAAACTTTAAAGACGTTTTTTTTTTGTGTGTGAAGCAAACAACAAATAGGACAAAATAACAGAAAAAGTCAATGTGCATAACTATTCACCCCCCCCCAAAGTCAATTCTTTGTAGAGCCACCTTTTGCTGCAATCCAAGTCGCTTTGGATGAGTCTCTATAAGCTTGCCACATCTTACCACTGGCATTTGCCCATCACTCCTTGCAAAACTGCTCCAGCTCCAAGTTGGATGGTTTGCACTTGTGAACAGCAATCTTTAAATCTGACCACAGATTTTCTATTGGATTGAGGTCTGGGCTTTGACCAGGCCATTCCAACACATTTACATGTTTCCCCATAAACCACTCAAGTGTTGCTTTGGGGTCATATTCCTGCTGGTAGGTAAATCTCCATCCTAGCCTCAAATCACACACAAGAATATCCCTGTATTTAGCACCATCCATCTTTCCCTCAACTCTGACCAGTTTCCCAGTCCCGGCTGCTGAAAAATATCCCCACAGCATGATGCTGCCACCACCATGTTTCACTGTGTGGATGGTGTTCTTTGGGTGATGTGATGTGTTGGATTTGCGCCAGACATAGCGTTTTTTTGGGTGGCCGAAAATTTTAATTTTAGTCTCACCAGACCAGTGCACCTTCCTCCATACATTTTGGTAGTCTCCCACAGGCCTTTTCGCGAACTCAAAATGTGCCATTTAGTTTTTTGCTGAAAGTAATGACTTTCTTCTGGCCATTCTGCCATAAAGCCCAACTCTATGGAGCGTACGGCTTATTGTCGTCCTATGTACAGATACTCCAGTCTCTGCTGGGGAACTCTGCAGCTCCTCCAGGGTTACCTTAGGTCTCTGTGCTGCCTCTCTGATTAATGCCCTCCTTGCCGGTCCATGAGTTTTGGTGGGCGGCCGTCTCTTGGTAGGTTTGCTGTTGTGCCTTGTTCTTTCCATTTGGTTATGATAGATTTGATGGTGCTCCTGGGGATCATCAAAGATTTGGATATTTTTTTTATAACCTAACCCTGACTTGTACTCCTTAACAAAATTGTCCCTTACTTGTTTGAAGAGTTCCTTGGTCTTCATGGCAGTGTTTGGTAAGTGGTGCCTCTTGCTTAGGTGTGGCAGCCTCTGGGGTCTTTCAAAAAAAGGTGTGTATATGTAATGACTGATCATGTGACACTTAGATTGCACACGGGTGGACATCATTTCACTAATTATGGGACATCTGAAGGTGATTGGTTGCACCAGAGCTTTTTTGGGGGCTTCATAACAAAGGGGTTGAGTACATACGCACATGCCAATTTTCTGTTTTCTATTTATAAAAAAAATAGTTTTATGTACGGTATATATTTTTCTCATTTCACTTCACCAACTTAGACTATTGTGTTCTAATCCATCACATACAATTCAGATTAACAAAACATTGAACCTAAGGCTGTAATATAATATAACAAAATAGGTAAAAAGTCAAGGGGGTGAATACTTTTGCAAGGCACTGTAAAAAACATCTCCAAAATACATCACTATCTTAGAAAAGACACAGGTAAAATTATAATTCACTCTCACGCCCCAACTACTGCAACTCACTACTCGCTGGCCTTCCCCATCACCCATCTGTCCTCACTCCCATCCAAACTGAATGCATCCGCTAGACTCCTCTACCATACTCAACACCTCTCTGTCAGTCACTCCACTGGCTTCCCATCACCTTAAGAATACAATTTTAAATCATGATCCTAATGTATTATTATCAAATACTTCAAAACCTCACTAAAGAAACATCTATTTAAAGTAGCTTGTCAACTCCATCCTTGATATGCACAATGCATCTATTTCCGCTGTACCCCAAACTGTACCCTTTAGACTGTAAGTTTGCAAGTTTTCAATCTTGACAGTGCTTTAGGGAAAGTACTGTGTATATCTCATTCTCAAAAATAGGGCCCTTCATTATTTTGCAATTTGTTAAAACTGTTTTGATTTGTACTCAACCCCTGTATAGAGCTACAAAATAAAGGATAATAAAAATAAATAAAAATTAGCTTTTTTTCTCAATTTCAGGATGTTGTCATGTTATATACCTAGTAAATCACAAAAACCTTCCATGTCCCTTTAAAGAATTCAAAGCATGCAAAGTTTTTTTTTTTTTTTTTAATTAGGTACTAAGAATAAACATGGGATTACAGAAGACAAGTTCATGTCTAAAGTGGAATAAAGCCACAGCAGGGCTAGGGTGTAATATGTATTATTATTGTTCTTTCCTGCTGCCAATTATATGACTCCATGTTAAGACCTGTATACACCACTGTATTTTAGGCATCTATTATCTGTTGCTTAAAGGGGCACTTAATTCATCACAATTTGGACCACACCACAATAAAGATCTCCTAAAAGCATGCTGAAATACTTTTAGTATTTCTGAAATAAGTGCATTTTTATATATTTATATATTTCAAATCAAATCATTTACATGTGTCATTGACATGCCCTCAGGCAGACCTGCAGCTACAGCTTTGTGTAGTGAGCACCAAAAAAAAAAGAAGAGGTTCATCATTAACCAATCCATTTATTATTGAATTATTATTAATTATTGAATCACCTAAAAAGATTAGTTATGGGTTAAATGGTCAGTGTTGTCCTCAGTTCTAAGAAAACTGCTATCAATCAGTCTTCAGCTGTCTTTTTTTACTCATGCAACAGTCAGTGAGCAGGATAGACTATGTAAACAGACTTATGTAAACAGACTTAAAACTTTAGATTTTTTAGCTGTTATTAGTGTAATTGAAAAAAAAATAGGTCATTTTATCTTGTGCTTTTTTACACTATGACAAGCACTTACAGTGAGGTAAATGGCCCTTTAAAATTAAGCACCAATCTCAGGCACTGTCTACCTGTTTAAGTGTTTTTCATAGACTTTTGAATAAATCTGTATTTCTTATGAGCGTTGATATTCACATGACATTACTTTGCTGTGACACACCCTGTCATCTGGAAGATAAAGGGATTTGTGAGCAGAGGAGCTGGTACACATCACACTGTGATCAGACAGTGAGGCAGAATAATGCAGTGATTTGAGGATGAACAAAAACCTTTAAAAGAAGGCACAGGGTTCAACTATCAGAGTCCAGATGTCTCCATGAAAAGGAGACAAACTATACAGGAAATATCAAAAAGGAATAAAAGATTACTATCTAATAGTTTTAAAAATCTTATCTTTTATGTAAGGGGGCACAGAAAATATATGTTAATATGGCATACTTATACACAGCAGATAAATTGCATAAATATTTAAAAAGCAATATTACTATTTTATTATTAAAGTATTATCAATTAATAAATATTTATAGCATTATTAAATTGTTATTCGGCAAATTGAAAATCGCTCTATTTAAGCACATAGCATATGTTTTTTACAGAAGTTTTTAGTTAGTGAACTTCTATCCAAAAGCAAGGTCTTCACTAACTAAAAACTTCTGTAAAAAATATGCTATCTGCTTAAATAGAGCCCTTTTAAATTCACTGAATCGCAATTTAATAAGGCTGACTGTATCCTGCCTACTGACTGTTTCATAAATAATAACAGAGCTGCACAGTGATGACACTGACTGATAGCAGTTTTTCTTTGCACTCAGGAATGCATTGAAAAGTTAACCCGTAACTGACCTGTTTTTTTTGTTGTTTTCTTTTGATCACTACATAGAGCTGTAGCTACATGTCTGGCATACTTTCATTTATTTAACTCTCAGCTAACAAAATGTGCTTATTTTAATAATTAATTCAAAAAGCATTTCATGCTTAAAAGAGATCTGTACTGTGATGTGGTCCAAATTGTGCTGAATTGATTGACCCTTTAGGTTACTTTTATATAAAACTAGCAAATTGCCCGTCAAAAAACTACGGCAATGAAATTGTAAGTGAGCTAATGCTGTGTGGTGTATAATAATGAAATAAATAATACATTAATAAATTAATATACTTTACCTATTTTGAAGTAATATATACAGGAAGCATTCTGTTGAAGAGCTGACAATCTGTTTTGATGTTGCTGGAGTATTAGTGGTGTGGAGCTGGTGTGTAGGCGTGATGAATGTGTGCAGTGTAATAGTGTGTGTGAGCGAGACCAAACCGTTAGCGTAGCTGTGTACTTCCGCATTAAAATGGCAGCAAATGTGCGGTATGCGTCTGTAGCGCAATATCTGTAGGTGTTTTGTGGTGTTTTGGGTGTTTCTTGTGGTGTTTTGCGTGTTTAGAGTGCTGTAGCCTCGTTTTCGTTTTGTTCGGCGGCCATTTTTTCTCTTGCTTAGAGAATTTTTTAGTGTCTAAACTCTTTTATTTTGAGTTAAATGAAAGTGTAACTTCATTTTTTGAGGTCCTGGATGCTCCCTCTTGCTGTAGGTAAGCTTTTTATGTATGTGCTGTGTGTATTTATTGTGTTTTTTCATTTTTTCCTGTGCGCGGTTTGCGGCCGATTTTTGCGAGTCCGTAATGGGTGTTAACGTGTCTCGTATGTTGTTTGCGTTGCAACGTAAAGTTTGCGAGGGTCGCAGTTGCTGGCACGGTATATACATTTTTAAAGTAGATAGATGTATCTACTTTTAAAATGTGTAGCAGGCATAGTAGGGGAAGCTTCACCCATTGTACTCAAGACTTGTAAAGAATATATATAGACTGGGCCAGGAGTGTGTTTCTGCCTAGACCCACAAGACTCAGGCCTAGGACAACACATTTTTGGGCGCAGTGAAATATGTTTGTATATGCACAAAAATGTCTGTATCAAAGCAGGAAAAAAAAATTCCTTCCTGACCCCATTAATTGGCGATCGTATTACTCCAGGGATTAATATTTGACATGAAATTATACATTAATATTGTGTAACAAAACCTGCTTCTGCTGTTAACATAAACTTTGAAATATGTACAGTGAAGGAACTTTATCGATGAATTTGTGAAAGTTGTAACCTTGTAAACAGTAACATAGTTAATTGACAGTTGAACTGTATGTTTGGTAAACTGCAAGGTAGTGCGACTAATGAGTGTTGAATGTGCTAAGAGTTGTACATTGGCTTAATAAGTATTGTAAAGTTGACATAATGTTTTTTTAATATGCAACTTGTAGATTATGAACTGTTAAAGAATATATATATTGAATGCACAGTAAGGCAAACAATAAAAAACATCTTTGAAACATCTCAAATTGTATAACAGTTTTCAAAAAAAGAATTTGTTTCTGACCACATTAACAGGCGATCGATTGACTGACTGCATTAATATTTAACATGAAATGCAAAATTTGCAATGTGCAACCCCCCTCCTCAACCTCCCTCCTCATCCTCAACCTCCCTCCTCAACCCCCCATCTTAAACCCCCTCCTCAACCCCTTCCTCAAGCTCCCTCCTCAACCCCCCATCCTCATCCTCAACCCCCTCCTCAACCCCCTCTTCAACCTCAACCCCCCTCCTCAACCTCATCCTCAACCTCCCTCCTCATCCTCAACCCTCCTCCTCAACCTCAACCCCCCCATCCTCATCCTCAACCCCCCATCCTCAACCCCCTCCTCAACCTCCCTCCTCAACCTCAACCCCCCTCCTCAACCTTCCTCCTCATCCTCAACCTCCCTCCTCATCCTCAACCCCCCTCCTCAACCTCAACCCCCCATCCTCATCCTCAACCCCCCCATCCTCAACCCCCTCCTCAACCTCCCTCCTAAACCTCCCTCCTCAACCCCCCTCCTCATCCTCAACCCCCCTCCTCATTCTAAACCTTCCTCCTCATTCTAAACCCCCTTAAATACCTCCCGGTCTCCCTTTCCCCTCACTTACCTTCATCTGCATCTTCTCCTCCGGCCTCCACACTCCTTGCGGTGTCTTGACCCGGCCAATGCTAATGACGTGGCGCGCATGTGACGTCATGTCATTAGCATATACTGGGTGCCGACGCAGGAAGGAGCAGAGGCCGGAGGAGAAGCTGCAGATGAAAGTAAGTGAGGGTTAAAAGGTGTCTCTCTACCCCCCTGTGTCTCGCTAACCCCCCGTGTCTCTTTCCCTCCTCCCTCCTCATCCTCAACCCCCCCTCATTCTAAACCCCCCCCATTCTAAACCCCCCTCCTCACGTTACCCCTCTAAATACCTCCCCCTCTCCCTTTCCCGTCACTTACCTTCATCTGCAGCTTCACTTCCGGCCTCCGCTCCTTCCTGTGTCGGCACCCGGTATTGGCATTGGCCTTGGTCAAGGCCCCTGGAAGGATCGTAGGCCGGAGGAATCATATGATGAGTTACAATCTCATATAGTCTACCATGTATTTCTGGATCTGGTAGTTCAGCAATATTGACAGAATCTACTTTGTCACCAGTATCTAACATGTTTTTCTTGAAGGATGAAAAGAATGTGTGCATGTGGAAGTCCTCTTTTTTTAAATTCAATTGTATAAACATAAGCCAGACATTTTCCAAATAACTGACTTATGGTTATGTCATTATCATATTAATTCATTTCATTTTATTTTAAATACTCAGGCTACTAAATCTGGTCTATCGGAAGCAGTTTGGCCAATTAGGAAATGTTCTGTAATCTCTGGCCATTGTGGATTAAATATAAATGTAATAAATAAATCAGGTTTCCCAAATTTGGTGACAATAGCCATGGCTTCATTGTATCTTTCTTGCATATTGCAAGGAGATCCCTGGAAAGACGATGGTAAAATGATGGCTTTGCCAGCTGTCATGTCTCTCAGCTACATAATCCATCAATCCACAATACTGTTCTACACGTAGTTTATCTTGTTGATATTTAATGAAGTTTAAATTATTGGCCTCAACTTGCAAATAGGAATCAATAATCCATTGTTGTGTTAGTTTTCCCCCACATAAAATTGATTGAATCCATTTCGAATGGCAATTTGAGCTACTTTAAATTCAAGCATGGAAATATTATTTCGCACTTGCACTTTAGAATTTGGATAACTTGGAAGGTTTAATTTTGGTTGCCAACCTGGTTCTCTGTGTGGAAAAAATATTGGATATGTCAAGGGATCTAAATTAGTACTTAAGATATTGAGATTAATGAATGGTTGCTCCTCATTTCTTGGATATATTCTAATGTCTCTTTGAAATGGTGGTTCTCCATCATTTTGAAACACCATTGCAACCTCATTTGATGTTGGCAAGTTATAAAGTCGTTTATCAGTATGTCTATCTCTTTTAAGCACCATATTGACCTTTGGGATTGGCAATTGATGTATTTCTGCATGAAGTTGTTGTTCCTTTTCTACTTCTGCTAATTTTTTATAAGGTTGAGTGTACGGGCTATTTGCCATAATTTTATCTAGCTCTATAAAAACACTGGCTAAGCATATTTTTTTTCCTTGAAGCTGCATACGTTGGTCAACAGCTTCCATTGTATCTAAGACATATAGTTGAGCAAATTTTCTTGGCTTCCTCTGGATGTAAATGGGAAGTACGATGATAAATTTGTCCTTGCACTTTAAAGCAGTAAGGCCCATGTCCTGGTACATTATCAGCTAATGTTGCCCCCATGGATGCAAAGGATATGGCACTATTGTATCATCTTATGTTTGTTTGGAAATTCTTGTAGTTGGAAAAAGCATGTTCAGTCATAATGCTTTGTAAATATGGTGGAAATTGTTGTCTTTCTGGAAGTTTGACCTTGCCTTTTTGACAGCAACTAATAAACTGTTCATCTGTGGGTCTTTCATGTTTAAAATGATAAGCCTCACAAAACTGACAGAGAATATTCATCTCACCACAATTATGAAGCTCTACTGCTAAAGACTTAAGTAAAGGACAATTTGAAGAACATATGTCAATGTCAGTGTGTAAGTCATCAGTAGAAATAGTATGTGATTGTTCAGCAACAGGTTCTAAATGTTTTTGTTTTTTGTTGCCTTCTTAGGGGTTGTTTTTATTTTTTCAGCTGCTAGTCTTTTGGTGGCAAGTAGTTTGCGTTCTTTTTCTCTGCAAATTTCCTTCTGCTCAGGTGTCTGCTGCTTTGCCCATGTTTTTTGGCGTTCTCTATTTTGTCGTCTTTTCTTTTCCTGTGTCTTTTCTTTTCCGCCATCATTCTGTAAATAAAAACAATGTATTATTATTTTGTTGAGTAATTAGAATTATTTCAGTAAGTTCATTTTGTCGGCTTTTGTTGGCATGCTGTTTTCTGTGCAACAGTATTGTTGTTCGAGATTTAGGTTGTGTGTTGTAGTTTAATGTAGTAGAAAGTGTGTTGGTAGTATTTTTAGTGGTGTAATTGTTTTGGGGCTGTTATTTCTTCAATTTCATCTTTATAGGGTTGGCTTATGGTCCTATTAAGAAAAATTGACTATTTGCATCAAGTTAGTAAGTGTTAGTAATATTTTTTTCAGTAGGCTATTGTTGTCAGTGAAGTATTAGGTAGTACTGTTGGACTTGTAGGGTGTTGTCCCTAAAAGAGACTTGCTTGTATCATTTTGGCGAAGTTATTAAGATTTGTTGTAGTATCCTAATTTGTGAATCTCTTTAGGTTGTGGTTTTTATGTTGTAGTTTAGTGGCGATAGAAGAGTAATTTCTATTTCATTTGATATGTGTTGCAAGTATTAGTTGTAAGATTGTGTTTTGTGTGCAGTTTATATAGTGGTAATAGATTTAAGATAGGGCTTAATGTTATCAGTTGTTGGGGCTAAAAGATTTAGTTGAAGGATTGTTCTTTAGCTGTATTATTGTTGTTACTGTTTTATTCTTATTTCTTTGGTTTTTTATTTGTGACTTTGTTATTTAGCAAACATGCTGTTATAGTTTCTCTTTTTGTACTTGTACTATACCTTGTTATTGTACGTGTCAGTTGTTCGTTGTTGTCACTTTATCCGGTTCTGCAAATCTTCGTTCGACAGTCTTCCCGAAGTGTCTGTTGGACAAGATGAAGAGAAATTAGAGTGAAATATTAATTTGAACAACAACATCTTATTTTTTATAAGCGAATGTATTTGCATAGTTGTTTTCTTGTTTGTCTGTAAAACAGTGCATATTTGAAAGTGTGTGTGAAAGGTTTGAGCACTTGCAATTATTTAGTCGTATCCTGTTTTGTGCAGGGCACAGTTGTAATAGTGTTTTTGTTTTAGTCTTGTAGTTTTCTGCAGACAAAAAAGAGTTCTTGTTTTTTGAATTGTGTATGTGTTGTAAATGTTTGTTATACTATACTGTTTTGTGTCTCTCACTTTTAGAATGAGTAATTTGCGTTGTGGGTTAGGGTTACAGTTTGTTACAGAGTAAACAGGAATGGTTGTTGCATTTTTTTGGAGTTAGCAAGATTTTTTAGACTTTCCGGTTTTGTGTGCACCAGTTTTTGGCTTTAGATTATGCTTTAGGGTTACAGGTTCTTGTAGGGTAAATGTGAATCCTTCTTCTATTTAGTATATGTTAGCACTATTAGTTATAATATTTGCTTTGTGTCCGCCACTTGCATTTATATTCTAGTTTTGTCTCAGATTTTTTTAGCTACTAAAGATGTGTAATTTTGTTTTGCATGTGTTCTTGTTATTGTATGAATTGTGGTTGTTGCCTTTTTTTTGAGTTAGCAAGATTTGTTATACTTTCCTGGTTTGTGTACACCAGTTTTGTAATTTAGATTTGGGTTATGCTTTAGGGTTACAGGTTATTGCAGGATAAATGTGAGTTCTTCTTCTATTTTGTATATGTTAGCAGTATTTGTTTTAATATCCTGTTTTGTGTCCGCCACTTAGATTTGTTTTATGGTTTTGGCTCAGAGTTTTTTGCCTACTAAAGATGTCTAATTTTATTTTGCATGTGTTATTCTTATTTTTGGAATTATGGTGTGTTGTATTGGCTGCAATTAGTATTAGGGGCATGTTGTTTGTTATTATTTTCAATTTCAGATTGGCGGGCAAGAAATAGTAAATTTTCATTTCTCATTTGTACTTCTTATACTATACCTTGATTGAAGTCTTCTTGGTGTATTAATGAGAGGGTCCCCTCCTGCCAATGTTGATGATCCAGTCTTCACGCAGTCTCTATTTGAAAAGAGCAAAGTAAATTGTTAGTGATATATTTAGTGGTTGTTTTGAGAGCATGGTGTTTTAGTGAATGTAATGTATTTTTGTATCTTACCTCTTCTTCTTTCTTTGTGTTGTTGGAAATAAATCTGTTTTTACACTCCACGCTGCAAAATCCTCAGTGACGCTGTTGATGCAGAGTCTGTTGAAAATGGAGATACAATTATAGTAATTAGCTGCAGGCAAAATCTGTATTGCTCACATTTTCATTTGCTGAAATTATTCTATTTCTTGAAATGGCTGGGAGTTGAATCTATTTTGGCCTTTTTTTGCAGTTGAATTGTGATTGTGATAGGGCACTTAGACATACTGTATGTGTGTCTTTAAAAAGTAGACATTAATGCAGTTGTTTTTTTATTTTTTGCAAGTAATTTTTGAGTCTTTTTATTTTGGGTATTTCGTAATTAATGAAATGTATTATAGCTTACCTCTGTTGTAATTTGCAGACTGTAAAGTAGTAAATTCTGAATGAATTCTCTCCTGAAGTAACGGCAACAGTGAACTACCCAGCCACACTGTTTGTCACCTGAGGCGAAATGTAGAATTTTCTGGAAAGTGGGCGGTATTTATAAACTTTCAGGATATTGAAATCGTTAGCACGCAATACGCATGCGCAATTTGCGTTCCATCCGCCATTTTTCGTGTAATAGTTCTCAGTTTTATGTGAAATGGTGGTCTTGTACGTGCCGCATACTGTGTGTTACGCTCCGCATTAAGTGTTAGTTGTGTTTTGTGAGTAAGTGTAGTAGTTTTGCGTGCTTAGCCTCGTTTTCGTTTTATTCGGCTGCCATTTTTTCTCTCGCTTAGGGGTTTTCGGGCATCTAAACTCTTAAATCTCTACTTAAATTGCAGGGTAACTTCACTTCTAGAGGTGCTGGGTGCTCCCCCTGGCTGTGGGTAAGCTTTTTATGTGTTTGTTCTGTGTATTTTGTGAGTTTTGAATGTTTTAGTGTTTCGGGCGGTAATGTTGTATTTTTGCGAAGTCGTAATTTTTTTTTTCTAACTCACGCGGCTCGTATGTACGGATGCTAAGTCCGTAAATTTTACGGTCGCGATTGGAGCCTCCACCTCCTCAAATGCGGCCCCTCGCTTTGCGAGGGTCCGCATTTGCCGGGCCTAAAGTCCTCCATTGCTGAAAGTTCTAGATTAGTGATGGGCAACTCTTTCCTATGAGGGATATGCCAACAGTACAGGATTTCAGTCTCTCTATATATGAGCCCCACTGGAATGACACTGAATTATTCAGGTGTGCTGAACCAGAGAGTATCAGAATATTGACAGATATTCAAATCCTAGACTGTTGGTGGCCCTTGAAGGACTGAGCTATCTACTACTGTGCTAAATGTTTTCTACATTCAAGGATTCATCTTACTAACAGAAGCAGATAAACAGGATCAAAAATGAATGATCCCAGTTAGCTACTGTTATACACACATGATCATCTATACCAATCAACGGAAGTCCCACAAGCCTTCCAAAGCTGAATCAGTGAAACTTCCAGCCAATTTTTGGCCATCTAAGCAGGCAGAGAAAGCGTAGCGTTGGCCACGCCACCAGCTACTCATGGAGAGGGATCCGACCACAAATTACCTGTTTGAATTAACTGGAATTGTGTGAGGAGCCCTATCCCACATCCCCTTTATAAACCCCTCCTCACTCACCCACCCCCTCTCCCTGATTTTCATCATTTATTCTATCCCTTGGCCCTCTAAGTAGGCAGAGAAAGCATAGCTTTGGCCACACCACCAGCTACTCAGGTAGAGGGATCCAACCACAAATCTATATATCTATATATATATATATATATATACTGTATATATATATATATATATATATATATATATATATATATATATATATACACAATTTGTGAATATACAGTAAATAAATAGTACACTTGTACACTTCACTTTCGAACATCTAAAATAAGATAACAAACTTATTACCTGCATAGAATTATGAGAAATACAGTTATTGCACTGCATTTTGGGAACCTGGGCAGGAACATGCAAATGTGCCCACAAAGGCTTTGCTCTTTAATCAAATACCATTTCAAACATGGCTCCTTTTAAACATATGTCTGCTGTATTACACAGCTTTAAGCTAAGCCCAGGATGGATTATGCACAAGCACTTGTTCCAAGCATATTCAAGCATTGTGATTGTGTCTCATCAGTGTGGGGCTAGTTCCTGGCTTGTGCAGTAGATTTTGTGGGGAGTTAGTTTACTATAATAATCATTTATTTTACGGTGGGCAAAAGAGCAATAGTAGCACTCCATATAAAATCATTGACACTTTGATATTTGACACCTACCCCTTGCCTAGCATCTACACAAAAATGGGCAGCTTGCAAGGTTAACTGCAAGCCCTTCTGTCACAGAAGTGTATTCATCTTTCCTTTCTCATAAGTGTAACCTTTACTAAAGCATTATACTTTTTTCTCATCGCCCAGTGGTCATTTATGTTGAAAAAATATGTCTAAAAAATATACTATCATTTGCCCTTTATTATAATCTCAACAGAAATGATAAAATATGGCTCTTTATTTTTGACAAAAAATTTGAACAGAATAAATAATGTTGAAATTACGCTTCCATTTGACAAACAAATCATGTTTATTCTTCTGAAAAAATCATATTTATAGTTTTGCATATACATTATGTTTTATTCATATATGTTCATTATGAGCATTTAATCTGAGCTTTTTAACACATCTAATTTTACATGATTACAAGTGCGTTTCCGAACACTAGTGGTTTATTTAATCTGTTTACAGCAGTTCCAAGTATCAGCAAGATCAAAATGCATTTGATTTATTATTCCAAGAATAAACATCTGTGCATCTGCTCCCAGGAAAAGATCAAAACCATTCCCTATCGTACCACAATCTGTTTTAATAACTGTCAGTACAATTCTGGTTTGCATTAACTACTGGTTTATTCAATTTTGTTGTATAAGGAAGAACATACATTTTCACTGTGTATTTCACATTTTCACAAGCATATATCATGTGAAATTACTGTATTAATTTAAATAATGCAGTAAAACTTTTAGTAATGAAAGGTGTGTACTTTTTACTTGCATATGGTAAACGCATAATGCATTAAATAAGCCAACAATTAAAATGAATGCAATCATTATTTTTGTTTACGTAATTTTATCTTCTATTTAATTGTATGATGTTTAATAACCCCTAGGGTCTGGGCGTGCTCAGTTCTTTTTATTTGCATCATTATTAGCAATAGTAACCCATTAGAAAAGAGATTTCAATGTCATTACTATTGCTGGATCAGATAGACTAATTGACCAGTAAAGATTACTATATGAAAATGTGTTTGTTTATAAAATTAAATTAATAAAGTACTTACTATTACTTATAGTTTTAAATCATATTTTGTGAGAAAACAGTGGGAAACTAATTTTTGTTTGTAAAATAAAAGCAAAAACAACCTTTACATTTTGGTAATTTTTGTTTGGAAAAGTTGCCTTTTTATTTATTTACTAGAGAATACACACCTGCAAAACCAGCGCACGCAGACTCGGAGAGTCTGACATCATTTATTATTTTTTGAAGAAATCCCAGGATTTCTTCAAAAATAATGAATGACGCGTCTCCTCTTGTAAGTAAAACCTTAAGTGTGAGTTGATAAAACAGTGGTTTATATTACACCATAGATATTATATTGCTCTTCCATCCCCCTTCCTTTTTTGCACTTTTCATCCTTTTATGAGATGAAACTAAAACTTATACTCACAACAGTAGATTTTTTTACATGCATCAATCAATCTAAATTTCACGCGTTTAGTCCTGGGATTTCTTCAGGTATAATGAAGGGCATTGGACTCTCAGGGTGTCTTTTCAGGGTCCTCATATATACAGTATTTACATATATCACAGTCCTCATTGTTTGAACATATGAAATGATATCTGATGGCTTGACTGTGAATAATCATTTAGTGTGGGCGGAATGAAAACTAAAACCGTGGCGGTAACTGCATCTGTCTGTAGGTTTCCTAAAAAAACGATGAGCAGAATGTGCCATTTGTTCTGGATATGGTAGTATCTAGAAAGTTCACTTGTTCAGCAGAGTAATTCATCATTGCATATGTTCATACACTGAGGACCATGATAAACACTTAAAAACAATGACTTCTTCAGGCAGAAGGGTTGCAAACCCTGTGTCATCACCCAGAAAGTAACCTCTGCCATTAAAATACCCTGGGAACCACTGTTGCAATTCAAAACTAAAGAAACAACTTCATGTAAACCACCGGGAACCACGTACCATCCAGCTCTAGAAGAAATTAGCAAAATATTTAGGAATTTATAGCCTATAACAGAGGTAGAGTTTCTCAGTCAGAGAACAATCTAACCTTAATAGGTTAGTTATATGGACATGAAGACCCACTCTGAGAACAGCCTCTTTTAGCCACTTGGGCCCTTCACAGCGAGAAATATCCTGTAGTATATCAGTCTGGTCCCACTCACTAGAGTGACCCAGCCCCAAAATGCCAGGCAATTCTACACTGAACAAGGGAAACAGCAAACCCCAGATGTACGTTTTGGCCTTCATTGGGCCTCGTCAGTGAGGTGTAGCTGAACTCCCTAAGGCACATTGAACAAGGGGCCATGTCTGGATTTCCCCATCACCTTTTTTGCATAAAAAAAACAAGAACCAAAACTAGTAATGCAATATTAAGTTTAATTTTGCTATTTTTGGGTTCCCTATTCATATAATCTGGGGGGGGGATTTGGCCCCCCCCCCCCCCCAGTTCCTACACCCTTGGGTGCAGTCCTTTAGTACTGCTTCTGACTTGATAAAGAGAGGTTGTCTCTCAAAAGCTTTGTTACTATAATTATGAATGTGTTTGTCGGATAAAATGGTATCACTATATACTTCAATACTCTGATTATTCATCTAGATTACTGAACACTCACAACTACCTCACTCTTATATTTAACTATATATATTGTTGTTGTTTAGTCTTCAGTCGCGCTCGACTATCCCTGACAATATGGACCGCAGCAAACCAGGCATATCTTTCACTCACTGCCCATCAAGTTCATGTTCATTGCTTCAGTGACTTAATCTATCAATCTCCGCCTCTGTTGTCCCTTTCTTCTGCCTTCAATCTGTCCCAGCATCAGGGTATTTTCTAGGGAATGCTCATGATAGGGCCAAAATATTTTATCTTCAGTCTCATGATCATACCTTCTAGTGAACAGTTCATCTTGATTTCTGAAGTACTGATTTATTGGATCTTTGTGCAGTCCAAGGGACTCTAAGCAGTCTTCTCCAACAACACAATTCTACAGCGTCAATTCTACGGCGCTCAGACTTCTTTATGGTACAGCTCTCACATCTATATATTACTACCGGGAATACTATAGTTCAAACTATGCAAATCTTTGTTAATAGTGTAATATATTTACTTTTTACTATCTTGTCCAAGCTTGTCATAGCTTTCCTCCCCAGAAGCAAACGTCTTTTGCGTTCATGACTATAGTCACCATCTGCAGAGATCTTGGATCCCAGGAAAAAAAATTCTGTCACTGCCTTCACTTCTTCCTCATCTATTTGCCAGGAAGTGAGATTGCCATTTTCCATGATCTTTGTCTTTTTAACGTTGAGCAAGAGGCCAACTTTTGCACTCTCTTCTTTTACCCTCATCAATAGGTCATATAGTTCCTCCTCACTTTCAGCCGTCAAGGTAGTATCATCGGCATATCCGAGGCTGTTGACATGTCTTCCAGCAATATTAATTCAGGCTTTGGATTAATCCATTCTGCCTTACCCATGATGTTCTCTGCATATAAGTTGAATAAATAAGGTTACAATATACAACCTTGTTGCACTCCTTTTCCGATCGTGAAACATTCTGTTGTCCCATGTTCGGTTCTGACCGTGACCTCTTGGTCCACATACAGATTCTTTAGGATGAGGCTGAGATGATCTGGTACTCCCATCTCTTTAAGAACTAAGTAATATATGTAGAACATTTTGTTCCACACAGTCAGAGGCTTTAGAGTAGTCTATGAAGCAAAAGTAAATGTTTTTTTGAAACTCTCTTGCTTTCTCTATTATCCCGCAGACATTGGCAATTTGATCTATAGTGCCTCTTCCTCTCCGGAACCCAACTGCACATCTGGTAGTTCCTGGTCCATATATTGTTGTAGCTTGTAGCTTGTAGAATATTAAGCATTACCTTGCTGGCATGGGAAATTAGTGCAAGTGTTTGATAATTGGAGCATTCTTTGGCACATGCTTTTTTGGAATTGGGATGTAGACAGACCTTTTCCAGTCTATTGGCCATTGTTGAGCTTTGCAAATGTGTTGGCATAAGACAAGCAACACTTTCACAGCATAATCATGTAAAATTTTAATTAGTTCAATTGGGATTCCATCACCTCCTGCAGCCTTATTATTAGACAGACATCCTAGGGCCCATCTCACTTCACTCTCCAAGATGTCTATCTCCAGCTCATTGGAGAAACCATTGAGGTCATCACTGCTGTTAAGATCCTTCTTGTATAGATCTTCAGTGTATTCCTGTCACCTCTTCTTTATCTGATTTTCTTCTGTTAAGTCCCTACCATTTTTATCTTTTATCACGCCCACTTTGGCATGAAAGGTGCCTTTTAGTTTCACGATTTTCTTGAAGCGATGTCTTGATTTACCCATTATGTTATCTTCTTCAATTCCTTTATATCACTGATTGTAGAATCTCTCCTTGTCTGTTCTTGCAATCCTCTGGGATTCTGCACTCAGTTGCACAAATCTTTTCCTAGCTCCACTATGTTTCACTTTCCTTCTTTCCTGAGCTACTTTCAAAGCCTCATCGGATAGTCATTTCGACTTCTGACTTTTCTTTCTTTTACGGATATTCTTTATTGCCGTTTCCTCGATAATGTTGCAAACTTCTGTCCAAAGTACTTCAGGTACCCTACCTCCACTGAATATTCACAAGTGATTTTATTTATTTTGTACCTAATTGGTCTGATGATTTTCCTTATTTTCTTCAGTTTAATTTTGATCTTTGCAATAATAAGCTCATGGTCTGAGCTGTAGTCAACTCCAGGTCTTCTTTTTGCCGATTGTATGGAGTTCCTCCATCTTTGGCTGCAAAAAATATAGTCAATCTGATTTCTATGTTGTCCATCTGGTGATGTCCATGTGTAGAGTTGTCTCGGAGGCTGTTGAAAGAGGGTGTTTGCTACTACCAGACAAATATCTTGACAAAATTCTACTAATCTCTGACCTGCTTCATTTTGTACTCCAAGGCCAAACTTGCCAGTTATTCCAGGTGTCTTTTGGTTCCCTACTTTAGCATTCCAATCTCCTATGATGAAAGTAACATATTTTCTTGTGATTATATCTAGGATGTGTTGAATATCTTTGTAGAACTGGATAACTTCAGCCTCGTCAGCATCCGTGGTTGGAGCATAGACATGGGTCACTGTGATATTAAATGGCTTGCCTTGAATTTGAATTTAAATAATTTATTGGGTTGTAACTGAGCACTGCTTTGGACACTGATTAACTAGGATGGATACTCAATTTCTTCTGAGGGATTCTTGATCTCAGTAGAAGATCTGGTGGTTGTCTGATATGAAATGTCCCATTCCAG
Source organism: Discoglossus pictus (assembly GCA_027410445.1). Taxonomy (NCBI): domain Eukaryota; kingdom Metazoa; phylum Chordata; class Amphibia; order Anura; family Alytidae; genus Discoglossus; species Discoglossus pictus. The sequence goes on along the minus strand of CM050173.1, from coordinate 54,895,222 downwards.
TCCATCTAATATCACTAATTCCCAGGGTATCAATGTTTAACCTTGTCATCTCATTCTTGAACACATCTTGTTTGCCTTGGTTCATAGTTCTAACATTCCAGTTATATGCTAAATTGTTCTACGCAGTTGCAGACTTTCATTTCACCTCCAGACACATCCGCAGCTGGGTATCCTTTCGGCTTTGGCCCAACCACTTCATTAGATTTAGTGCTGTCTGTAGCTGCCCTCTGCTTTTCCTCAGTAATGTGGTAGATATTTTCTGACCTGAGGGGCTTGTCTTCCGGTGCCATATCGTTATGTCTCTAGTTTTGCCTGTCCATAAAGTTTTCTTAGCAACGTTACTGGAGTGGGTTTTGTGTATATACATTATATATATATATATATATATATATATATCACATATTATAATTGTCTAACTACGAATCGTCGTCACACTGCGTTGCATAGTGCGTACGACTTAGCGATGAGCGCTGCAGGCGCTCATCGCCCGGCGAGCCTCGCGTAGCGAGGCGAGACGTTAAACCGTAGTGTTGCGTAGTGCGTACGACTTAGCGATGAGCGCAGCGAGGCGAGCCGTTACACCGTACCACTTTGCCATCGCTTGGCGAGCCTCGCGTTGCGAGGCGAGCCGTTAAATCGTACCACTTTGGCAATGAGCGCGGAACAAAAACAGTAAAAAAAACACTAAATACACACTAAAAAATAAAACAAAGGTCACTTACAGCATGGGGAACCAGGCAGGACATCTGGATGTGAGTTGGAAATGAAATTTAGATGGATTTAGCCAAGTTACAAAGATCGAAAATCGGCTAAGCGAGAAAAAAATGGCTGCCGAAAAAAATGAAAACGAGGCTATACTACTACGAACTGCGTAAAACACAGCCACAGACGTATGTGTTTGAAAAACAACGAAATAAAGGATGCGGATTAACCGCGCAATGAGTAAAAAGACAGTAGCGAGTACATTTTACGAAACGATATTACCGATTTACGCATTAACACAGATTTCCCGCCTTTGGCTTGCGCCACATAGAATTTCCCACCGAAAACAATGCATTTGGCTCACGCAACTGCGGATTTCCCGCCTAAAACTATGAATTTGTCTCGCGCACAAACCCTATATATAGGGCACATTTCACACATGACTGACAATTTCTCCTCAGGTGATGACAGTCTGACTGGATGTTTTTTGATGCCGGCAAATCGCAAGAGATTGTTAGCTCTTCAGTATACTGCTTCAGCATTATTACATTAAAAAAGGTAAATATATTATTTATAATGATTAATTAATAAATTGGTACTTACTTAATAAAAAATAGATAAGAAATTTAATTAATAGAAAATTAATATTGTGCTTATTATTTATAATTATCAATTAATAAATTAATACTTACTTAATAAATAATAGATAAGAAATTTAATTAATAGAAAAGTAATATTGTGCTTAATATTTATAATTATTAATTAATAAATTGGTACTTAATTAATAAATAATAAATAATAAATTGAATTAATATAAAAATAATATTGTGCTAACCTGTGTGAAAGAATTGTTAATAACATTAATAATGTACATTAATTAATTAATTATTAATATCAAAATTAAGAATGTCAATAAAAAAAATGTATTAATTAATTATTAATGTACATTAATTTAACAATTCTTTTGTTATATGTCGTGATTACCTGTGTGAAACTATTGTTAATAACATTCATAATGTACATTAATTAATTAGGAATACATTGATTCATTAATTATTAATGTACATTAATTTAAGAACTATTTTGGGATATGTCGTGATTACCTGTGGGTAAGAATTGTAAATAACATTCATTACTAATCATTAATATTAAAAAAGGTTAACGTTTAAGAATGTGCATAAAAAATGGAACACGTTGATTAATTAATTATTAATGTATGTATATTATTTAAATAATTCAGTTCTTATATATTTTGTATACCACTCAAAAAAAAAAAAAAGGGAACATGCTTATGTGTTGATGTTATATTTAGTCAGACATTAATTTATTATTAATACACATTCATTGAATCTTATTTAAAGACTAACAGTAATATTGAGTGTATGTTTATAATCTATGCTTTCATATGTGTGTTCATGTTGATTTATTGATATATTTATTAAATGTTTTTTATCTATGCAAAAATAGGTATGTTAAGCCTCATTGATTAATACAGATGAAGTAACATATTATACATTAATTTTACTATTTTGTATAATTGCAGTGAATTCTACGTGAATGACCAGAGATAGTGACGTTTGCACAAATTGAACATCATAAAGATCATTTGGACAGGTATAGAATTTTACTATGGCAAAATATTAAAAAAGATGATGTTTTTAATGTAGACAAATATATGTCTGTTGATGTGAATTTAATGATGTTGATGAAGCAAAAGTTTAAAAATATTATCTATTTCATTTTACAGTTTATTCGGATCTGCAAGGGAATAAACAGACAGTGTGACGTTTGCAGCCTTTGAATAACATCAACATCATCTTCACAGGTATAAAATGTTATTTTGTAGTGACGCATAGAAGAAGGCTATGGGCCTCATTCAATTGCGATTTGGCCAATTGAATAAAGTTCTATATAATGTGATCGTTTGCTCCTTGGAAGTGATGACAAGCAAGTGGAGTGTGAGTTCTTGTCAGAAGTGAAGGAGTTAACACTTCTGAAAGAACTCCTAATTGGAGCAACTCCCCTTTAAAAGACTGGAAAGCAGGCATGGAAAGGGAAGGAGGGGCTGACTAGGCCCTAGGCAGCTGTGCTGCTGAGAGGAACAAGCACAGAGTGGAAGGTGATCTGGTGTGGAAATACAGTGAAGTTGTGAACTACCCTGTAAAGGATCGCCAAGTGACTGTACTGGGAGAATCGGGGACTACAGCAAGTCGTGTGAGCTGGAAGATTGACTTCAGACTCAGGAGGTGAAGTCACAAGGAAGCCACGTAAGTGAAGGGGATTAGTGAGGAATCCCAGGCAGAGTTTGCCTTAAAGGCCTAGGCACGGTTGTTGCTGAAGTATTATGCCCCAGGGAAGAAGTGAAGATAAAGAGTAGTTAATACAATTGAGTTTGTGTATGCAAGGGTCCCTGGGGTGAAGCATACGGGAGAGACGGGCAGGCCCTATGCTTCACCCGCAACCGTGTCCCAGAGAGGAGCGCTGTGTCCGAGAGTGGAGCGCTGTGTCCGAGAGAGGAGCGCTGTGTCCGAGAGAGGAACGCTGAGTCCGAGAGAGGAGCGCTGTGTCCCAGAGAGGAGCGCTGTGTCCGAGAGAGGAGCGATGTGTCCCAGAGAGGAGCGCTGTGTCCGAGAGAGGAGCGCTGTGTCCGAGAGAGGAGCGCTGTGTCCGAGAGAGGAGCGTTGTGTCCGAGAGAGTAGCGATGTGTCCGAGAGAGTAGCGCTGTGTCCCAGAGAGGAGCGCTGTGTCCGAGAGAGGAGTGCTGTGTCCCAGAGAGGAGCGCTGTGTCCCCGAGAGGAGAGCTGTGTCCCACAGAGCGAGGAGCTAGAGAGGAGAGCTGTGTCCCACAGAGCGGAGCTGTGACCCAGAGTGGAGCGGGGTCCCAGAGGTTGCTGAAGAGGGCGACCTAATCTCGCTGGGACCCTCACCTGTAAAGAGACTGTTTATTTCCTGGCCACAAGGTGGCACTACCCCAGTAAAGAGACTGTTTACTTCCTGACCACAAGGTGGCACTACTCCCAAGTTTAAAGGACTGTATATACCTGGCCACAAGGTGGCATTCTCCCACCTCACGGAGACATAATTGTTTGTTTTTCGTTAATTTAAGCAGAGCTACTGCTACAGCCGTTATTTTCTTTTCTGTAAATAAACCAATTTGCTGCACTTCCAAGCCGTATCAGCCCTCATTTCAAGAAACCACCGCTATACGCGGCCATCCTGATCACACTGGTGTCAGAAGTGGGATTGAAAAATGTCTGTGTTGAAGAAGACAGCCCACCATGCAGCATAAATATGGAAGAGGCCTTTAAAGCTTTTATAGAAGCCCAGCGGGGGTTGAACAAACAGCAAGCCGAGTTGAACAGAGTGCTGGCTGCTAAGCTTGGTCAGAGCCAGTCAGAAAAGAGAGAAATGATTGCAGAGCATAGCATCCAGGCCGCAAAAGAGGAAGATAAAGGTTTTGGAGAGGTTACTGCAAGATTTAGAGAGGCCACAGAGAAATGGCAGAGACAAATGGAAGTCGACAGGGTCCAAATGAGAGAGTCTTTAGAAGCACAGAAAGTGCAGCTGCAGCGATTGAATTCTACAGAGAACATTGTGGGTTCAAAAGCAAGCAGGGTTATGAACCCTAATTGCTTTCTAAAGAAAATGACAGCTCAAGATGATGTAGAAACCTACCTCCTGAATTTTGAGAAGATTGCTACCAGGGAAGGTTGGCCTAAACAGCATTGGGCCACAGTCCTGGGTCCCTATCTGTGTGGAGAAGCACAGGAAGCGTATGGGTTTTTGCCTGAAGAAATGGCAACCAATTATTGCACCCTGAAAGAGGAGATCCTTGACCGTATAGGAGTAAAAAAAGTACAAAGAGCGCACCCCTGGAATTTTTTTGCCAGACAAGCGTATCGCTACCCAAGAGACATACTTGTCGGGCCAAGTATAAGATACAGTTTCCCTGTTAAGGGAAGGCCAACCAAACCTCACCTAGTAGTAAACAAGGAGAAACCGAGAGTGGAAAAAGCCACCAGTTGCAGTGCCATGAGTGAGACGGCAGGAGCCGCGAGTGAGGCCGCAGAGTCGGAGAGAGTGCCCGCAGAGTCGGAGAGAGTGCCCGCAGAGTCGGAGAGAGTGCCCGCAGAGTCGGAGAGAGTGCCCGCAGAGTCGGAGAGAGAGCCCGCAGAGTCGGCCGATCCAGCCAAAGATATTGCTGAGAGCCCCAAAGAGGTCGCTGAGAGCCCCAAAGAGGTCGCTGAGAGCCCCAAAAAGCCTGCTGGTGCAGATAGAATGGCCTTAGAGGAGGAGAAACAGCGTTTTGTAAGGCTCCAAAGACAAGCCCACGGAAAAATGAGGCCCGAGTATATCCCTGAATGGCGGAGGAAGCCGACATTCGAGGACTACCCAGTGTCCTACAGGAATGAGAAATTGATGCCTATTTGGGAGCGGAGGATATGTCCCCCAAAGCCTAAGCTGAACGAATCAGTGGTGTGGGAGCGGCCACACAGTGATAAAGAGGAGAACATCTCTCAATTTCGACAGAAGCCCCGACGAATACCACTGTTGACCTTAGACAGTGGGGAAAGTAACAAAGAGGCGTCTAATGGAGACCAGCTAGAAAGTGTTGCTAGGCCAGTGTCCGATGTGAACACCTTAGAAAAGACTGTTCCTGTATCAAAACTGGAGCACACGCAAAACTAAATCTAGATATAGTAATGATTCAAGAGACTCACTTTAGAAAACAAGCAGTGCCAAAATATTGGGGGGGAGTCTTTACCCAAGCATTCCATTCTACCGCGGATACCAAACAAAAAGGAGTCACTATTTTGTTCCACAGAAGACTCAACTTTCAGTTAAGTAAAATTCAAAAAGACAAAGATGGCAGGTTTATAGCAGTACATGGGACAATACACGAACATAAGGTTTCATTCTTGAACATTTACGCCCCGAACACAGTACAAACGCCATTCTTTCAAAAGATACAGAAACTCACAGATAGCTGGGAAGACGGGCTTAAGATAATAGGAGGAGACATGAACGCGGTCCTAGACCCGCTCAAAGACAAATCAAACGACCTAGGTTCACAAAAAATCCCCACGGCGACCAAAACACTCAAAAATCTCCTAAAATCAAACTGCATGATTGATACCTGGAGAAACATGAACCCCACGGAAAGAGAATACACATTTTTTTCCGCCAGACATGGTTCGCTTTCCAGAATAGACTATATCCTGATCCCACAGAACATAACCGGGAACCTAACTGAGGCCTCTATCTGCCCCATAGCATGGTCGGACCACGATCTAGTCAAAATTTCCATAAGCAACCTCTTGCCGAAAGGCAATAACCCGAGGTGGTCATTAAATCCCAGTATACTGAATGATCCAATCACACGGGATAAGGTCAGAACTGCAATCGTAGATTATCTTGACCTCAACACAGTAGGAGAGATAGACATAGATGGAATTTGGGCGGCTCACAAAGCAGTGATCAGGGGAGTCTGTATACAAATTAGCTCATCCAAAAAGAAAAAGGACCAAGCACAAATTTTACTCCTAAACCAGAAAATTGCAGAAGCCCAGAAACTATTCATTAGAGATAAATCACGACAGACTCACGAGAATGTAATAAGATACAAGCAAGAACTAAACACTATTTTAAGAGGGAAAATGGTCACTATCCTACAGCGAACTGAAGCTAAATTCTTCAGATACGCAAACAAACCCGATAGGATGCTGGCCACAAGACTAAGAGAAAAAAGAGCAAACTCATTCATAGCCAAAATAATCACCAAAAATAGGGAGACAGTTTTTAAACCGGATCAAATAGTAAATGAATTCAGACACTTTTACGCAGACCTTTATAGCAAATCACCCAAATCAGGCACCCCAACCCATAAACTAGAAATTGAAAATACATTAAGCAAACTAACAATACCCCAATTAGACTCTACCAAAGCCGAATCACTCTTAGTGCCCATCTCGGTCGAGGAAATACAAGATGCGATCAAATCCACAAAAGCACACGGGGCCCCAGGGCCAGATGGCTACTCTAACCTCTATTATAAACACATGAGCGACCTACTTAGCCCCACCTTACACAAACTATTTAACAGCTTCTTAGCAGGTGGAAGAATTAAACCGGAATTCTTAGAGGCTAAAATAATACTTATTCCTAAACCGGGCAAAGATCCAGCCCAATGTGCTAGCTATAGACCAATATCTCTGATCAACACAGATTTAAAATTATACACCAAAATCTTAGCGTCCAGACTAGCGAACTTGTTACCTGAAGTGATACATCCGGACCAGGTAGGGTTCATTAAGGGGAGAGAAGCGCCAGACAACACCAGAAAAATAATTGACCTTATTGACATAACCAAAAGTGATGGAGGGCGGGCAATGGTGTTGGCACTTGATGCCGAGAAGGCATTTGATAGGTTAGATTGGACATTTATGGAAGCCACACTAAACAAATTCGGAATTCCGGAGGGTTTTCTACGAAGCATAACATCATTATATTCAGAACCGACTGCGCAGGTTGCATACCAAGGACACAACTCACTAAAATTCAACATCACGAGAGGGACAAGACAGGGGTGCCCTTTATCACCACTCTTATTCGCCCTTAGTATAGAGCCCCTAGCAATTGCCATTCGTCAGCACACGGACATATCGGGTATACGAGTCGGCACGATAGATCATAAAATAAGCCTTTTTGCCGATGACATCCTGCTAACAATATCCAATCCCCTGATCAGTCTCCCCAATCTATTCAAACTTCTGTCTAGGTTTGGCCCACTGTCAGGTTTCAAAATTAACACAAGTAAAAGCATAGCCCTTAATATATCACTTCCTCCCTCCACGGAAAAACTACTGGCCAATAACTTCCCAATAAAATGGGCCCCGAATTCTATCAACTACCTAGGCATACAAATAACAAAATCAACTAAGACCCTATATGAAGCAAACTACCCAACCCTCATTAAACAACTAACTAGAGACCTACACAGGTGGTCAGAACTAAAGATTTCGTGGTTAGGAAAGCTACATGCCGTCAAAATGAACGTACTCCCCAAACTGCTCTACCTGTTTAGAACTATTCCTATCTCGATATTAGCGATAGACCTGAAAAAAATACAAAAATTATTAATGAGTTTTCTGTGGAACAACAAAAAACCTAGAATTAACAGAGAAACAACCACTGCGACCAAGAGGGATGGTGGGCTTGGATTTCCAGACATTTCCAGGTACTTTAAAGCAGCTAGATTAGCACAACTAGTAAAGTGGTATATCAAGGACTCCCCCCCGGTATGGGTTCAATTAGAAAAACACATACTAGGGTCCAATGATTTAATCATGCGCCAATTACTATGGCTCTCAACTCAGCAGGGCTTCAAGTTACCCCAATCAATCCCATCCAGTGTGAGGCACTCAATTAACTTATGGAAGGATATAAATAAGAGGAACAGGCTACTTGGCCCAGAGTCAGGGCTCAGCCCCTTATGGCCACTGTCAACTAACCCCAAAATAAACTCTAATGCTCAATACAGATGGTGGATTGATAATAATTGCTCAATAGCGGCAGATTTACCGGTTGTTAACCAAAAATGGTCCACCACCGCCTTCTTAGAGGACAAACTACTACCTCCGGGGGAATGGCTTAACCTACTCGCTATAAATCAAAGATTAATTCACATCACTAAGAATAAAGGAGGGCAAAATACATCATTATTCGAAAAATGTTGCATTAAATTCCCGGGAGGGAAAGGGAACATCTCCATAATATACAACCATTTAAGTGAGTTAGTCACGCCCCCTAAATTACACTATGAGTCAGCATGGGAAACTGACCTCAACATACAATTAGACAGAGACCAATGGAACAGCATTCGGAAACAAGCAAAAATCACATCACTTAACGTAATTATGAAGGAAAACGCCTATAAAGTTATCATGAGGTGGTACTTAACTCCAGTAAGAATGCACATAGGAAACCAGACGATTAGCGACACCTGCGAAAGGGGCTGCAACCAGAAAGGGACTCTAATCCATAAACTATGGGAATGCCCTATGATTAGACATACCTGGGTGGACACTTACAAAACCCTGGAGAATTTATGGGGTCAAAACTATCCCATGAGACCAGAAGAGGCCATTCTGGGTTTACCGGTAGAAGGGATGTCCATCTCAGAACAATTCCTAACCAACCAAATTTTCTTAGCAGTTAGGATAGTAGTAGCCGCCCATTGGAAATCACCCACCCCATTGTTTGAAGTAGTCTTAAACAAAATTGAGTTCGTTCGGTCCATGAGCATTTTGTCCGCTGAGGTTGACCATAACTACAAACGCTGGGCCTCCTGCTGGGCCGCCTGGGAGACAAGACGAGGCAGATGAATAGGGTGAGTGACACTTTTTCCCTCCAAAGGAGCTATTAAGGGAACCATATCAGGAGTTGTCTTAACTTACCCAACACCATTAGCCTCATACAGTAACCTAAACACAGAGTTCGCAACATATTAGTGGAAACCAACCAAGCTCAAGACAACAGATGGTCAGGAATCCAAGTTCATAAAAAAAAATTTCCCATAGTTATGGGACTTTATTACATATAGTTTTTTTTTTTTTTATTAGTATGAAGTTAATTGAAAGCTAATACCAGCTATTATATTTCCAGAAAAACGGAAAAAGAGAGGAGTTTTGGACAGGCAGATGACATACTAGAAACCAGATATGTGAAACACGTTTATTGTTAATTTCTACTTACCATCACAAATGTTTTTGCTGGACTATGTTGTATGTCTGACCTGTCTAATAAAAATCAATTTAAAAAAAAAAACTGGAGTACACGCCACTTAAGGAAGCTGGACAAGCTACACCTGTGCCAGAGGAAAGCGACAAGGCAAAGAGGGTGGAAGAACAACAGAAGCCTGTTGATCACATCCTTCAAGCAGTGGCAGAAAGTACAAAGCTGTCTGTAGAAGCAGAAACTGTACATCATGTAGTAGACATTATGGAAACGAATACTGTGGGCTTTGAAATTATTGGCACAATTGAAAATGTGCCACCACTTGACAAAAACTCCCTGAAATCATCCCTGCTGATGGTAAAGAAGAAGAATTTACATATCTGATGGAGGAGGCAGCAAAGGAACTGCCTGCAGAAAGCATTCATGCTTTCTTCAAGCATCGGCCAAGGCCACCTTGCGAAGGGTATGACTTGCAGCTTATTAAATCAACAAAGTATCAGCCATGCAGTTTGGAACGCAAGTTGGTCATGAGTGATAAAAAAGAAGTCAAAACAAGAGACTCTGCTCCAGCAGAAAAATCTAAAGGGAATGCAAATAATTCCACCCAAGCATCACAGGCTTGTACGGGCGAGGATTTAGAAGGAACTAAAGTTGGAGGAAGTGAGCCTGCCAAGAGTTCTGATGAGCCACCCAGGGCTTAGCACACAGTGGATTCGGAGGACCAGGTGGATAAGCCAGAGTCCATTCCGAGGCCTGTAAGTGAAGATGTAGATCCTACTTGTGAAATCCAGCAGGAAATCCCTGTGCCCCTACTGGATTCTCAGACTGTTGAGGAGACCTCTAAATACCCGGTACCAAAACAACATAAAGCAAAGCTTTCCAAGCTGGAAAAGCCCTGTTGGTGCCCCGATGATGGCTCATTTGTTAAGTTGGATGAACATAAGCAAAATAAAGAACTAGAAGTTTGGAAAGAGCGTTTTCTGAAGCACTCCCTGCATATAGCCAAGCCTGTGTTTGAGAGGAAAGTTAACCTAAATATCGTCCGCAAAGGGACAACGGCAGATGGAAAGGAGGAGCTAAAGGCAGATGTGGTATCTGTCATTGTGTCTGCTGAAACAACTGATGAGATAATTCAGAGAAAGCCAGTTGAAAAGCTCCCAATTCTTAAAGCAAAGCTGCCGGAAGCAATGAAACGGCATCATACTGAAGAGCGGCAGAAGCGCCAGGCTTTGTTTAAGTTGGACAAGGAAGGTGGCCGTGAAGTTGAGGATGACGAGGGAAACATTGAGACTGTAGTAGATCTCCTGGGAGTTGAAGTTAATGAAGAGATTGGAAATGAGTACGGGCTCGAAGAGAGTGCAACGGATATTGTTATATCTGTACCCAGACATGTGACTACAGAGTCCATCACAAGGCTGTTCGAGGACAGCGCTACAAAGTTGAGAGATTCACTCCTTCCTGATAAAGGCGACACACATGAAGGAGGCCAACAGACCAGTAAGGAAATGAGAAGATGGATTTACAGGCGGCCACGATCGCAGCCTGCTACCTCGATGCGGACGGCCCAGAACGAGGAGTTCTTGCGTGGTGAGCGACCCTACCGATGTCCGGCCTCATGGCATGCCGCCCAACACCATGTTGTTGAGCTGAGGGGGGGGGGGTGTGATCGTTTGCTCCTTGGAAGTGATGACAAGCAAGTGGAGTGTGAGTTCTTGTCAGAAGTGAAGGAGTTAACACTTCTGAAAGAACTCCTAATTGGAGCAACTCCCCTTTAAAAGAATGGAAAGCAGGCATGGAAAGGGAAGGAGGGGCTGACTAGGCCCTAGGCAGCTGTGCTGCTGAGAGGAACAAGCACAGAGTGGAAGGTGATCTGGTGTGGAAATACAGTGAAGTTGTGAACTACCCTGTAAAGGATCGCCAAGTGACTGTACTGGGAGAATCGGGGACTACAGCAAGTCGTGTGAGCTGGAAGATTGACTTCAGACTCAGGAGGTGAAGTCACAAGGAAGCCACGTAAGTGAAGGGGATTAGTGAGGAATCCCAGGCAGAGTTTGCCTTAAAGGCCTAGGCACGGTTGTTGCTGAAGTATTATGCCCCAGGGAAGAAGTGAAGATAAAGAGTAGTTAATACAATTGAGTTTGTGTATGCAAGGGTCCCTGGGGTGAAGCATACGGGAGAGACGGGCGGGCCCTATGCTTCACCCGCAACCGTGTCCCAGAGAGGAGCGCTGTGTCCCAGTGAGGAGCGCTGTGTCCCAGAGAGGAGCGCTGTGTCCCAGAGAGGAGCGCTGTGTCCCAGAGAGGAGCGCTGTGTCCGAGAGAGGAGCGCTGTGTCCGAGAGAGGAGCGCTGAGTCCGAGAGAGGAGCGCTGTGTCCCAGAGAGCAGCGCTGTGTCCCAGAGAGGAGCGCTGAGTCCGAGAGAGGAGCGCTGTGTCCGAGAGAGGAGCGCTGTGTCCGAGAGAGGAGCGCTGTGTCCGAGAGAGGAACGCTGTGTCCGAGAGTGGAGCGCTGTGTCCGAGAGAGGAGCGCTGTGTCCGAGAGAGGAGCGCTGTGTCCGAGAGAGGAGCGCTGTGTCCGAGAGAGGAGCGCTGTGTCCGAGAGAGGAGCGTTGTGTCCGAGAGAGTAGCGCTGTGTCCGAGAGAGTAGCGCTGTGTCCCAGAGAGGAGCGCTGTGTCCGAGAGAGGAGCGCTGTGTCCCAGAGAGGAGCGCTGTGTCCCCGAGAGGAGAGCTGTGTCCCACAGAGCGAGGAGCTAGAGAGGAGAGCTGTGTCCCACAGAGCGGAGCTGTGACCCAGAGTGGAGCGGGGTCCCAGAGGTTGCTGAAGAGGGCGACCTAATCTCGCTGGGACCCTCACCTGTAAAGAGACTGTTTATTTCCTGGCCACAAGGTGGCACTACCCCAGTAAAGAGACTGTTTACTTCCTGACCACAAGGTGGCACTACTCCCAAGTTTAAAGGACTGTATATACCTGGCCACAAGGTGGCATTCTCCCACCTCACGGAGACATAATTGTTTGTTTTTCGTTAATTTAAGCAGAGCTACTGCTACAGCCGTTATTTACTTTTCTGTAAATAAACCAATTTGCTGCACTTCCAAGCCGTATCAGCCCTCATTTCAAGAAACCACCGCTATACGCGGCCATCCTGATCACAATAAGCACATAGCATATTTTTTAACACAAATTTTTAGTTAGTGAACTTCTATCCAAAAGCAAGGTCTTCACTAACTAAAAATGTATGTAAAAAAAATATGCTCTGTTCTTATATAGAGCCCTATTCAATTGGCAAAATCGCAATTGAATGAGGCCCTATGTATTATTTTTTGGTGAAAATTTACATTGATTGAAAATGGATAGTACTTATTGAGTCATTAATTTATGATATTTAGTTAAAACTTAAAAAAAGTTGAAAAGACAATACTAAGTAATAATAATATTTAAAGAAAAGAAAAAGCTTTAAACACTTGCAAAAAAATAAAAGGATGGTATGCTATGAATTCAATCAAGAAGGAATGTCATTGAAAGATTTAGTAATATAAAGATGGATATGTGCAGCTATTTCCGATTTCATATATGTGAATAAAATACTTTGAAAAATGGTTTCATTTCTTTCAGACTAAAGTGCAACAATTGAAAATGTTTTATTAGTTTAAGCATCTACTTTAATCTAAAAGTACAAATCGGAAAAAAAATGTATATCAAACAAAGAACAAACAATAATTACATCTCTATTTAAAATTACAGATTAAAATGGCGGACAATGGAGAAGACAAAATTGAATGCAAAAGAAGATTGGCAAGGGAAAGGAAGCAAAGGTGGAGAGATGCTCAGACATCGGAAACTTCACAACGCTTGCGAGAAGAAGATCGACAGAGACTTTTAAATAAAAGAAAGATGAGTAAGAAAGCCGCAAGTGAGTGTGTTGGGGCTTTAAAGAAACGTAAAAGTAAACAAAAACATCTCTGTGAACCATTGTCCAATGACTCTATTTTGCAGAATGACTTAAATGTAGAAACACAAGAAAAAATGTACATATAGAAAGTGGGTCTGATATTTATGTTGAAGAGATGCATGATAATGTGTTTACTACTGCAGTAGAAGTAGATACTCATTATTGTGGGTTACTTAATGTGGTTTGTCAGTTTTGTGGGGCCTATCATTTTATAAAGGAAAGACCTACTGACAGAAATTTCCTTAGTTGCTGTCAGAAAGGAATGAAACTTCCAGTAAGACACCCATTTCCATATTATTTAGAATGCATTATGAGTGATCCAACATTTCCAAATTATAATAATTTCAAACAAAACATAAGGTCTTATAACAGTGCAATTTCATTCGCTTCAATGGGTGCAACATTAGCAGAAAATGTACCAGGACATGGTCCTTACTGTTTCAGAGTTCAAGGTCAAATATACCACCGAACTTCACATTTACACCCACAAGAAGGACAGCAAAGGAAATTTGTACAGTTATATGTCTTAGATACGATGGAAGCTGTGGAACAAAGAATGACACTTCCAGAAAATAGACAGTGTTTGCGCATAGTCTTTGAACAGCTTGAAAAAATTATGGAAAAAAAACCATATAGTCAAGCATACAAACAATTAGCACAGCTTGAAAAAGAACAACAGGAACATGCTCAAAGACATCAATTGCCTACACCAAGAGTCAATATGGTGTTAAAAAGAGATCGCAACACTGATCAAAGAAGATATAATTTACCTACTGTAAACGAGGTTGCCATGGTGTTTAAAAATTAAGATGGTGAACCACCTTTTCAGCGGGATATTAGAATATATCCACGCAATGAAGAACAACCATTTATCAACATTAATATATTAAGCTGTAATTTAGATCCAATGACATATCCCATTTTCTTTCCAAATGGGGAACCAGGATGGGAACCAAAATTACAATTGGAAAGTTATCCCAATACTAAACTTCGTATTAGATCTAATATTTCCATGCTGGAATATAAAGTGGCACAAACTGCTATCCGTGATTGTTTTAATCCAATTTTACATGGAGGAAAACTCACTCAACAATGGATTATTGATTCATATTTACAAGTTGAAGCCAATAATCAAAATTGTATTAAATATCAACAAAATAAATTACGAGTAGAACAGTATTGTGGATTAATGGATTATGTGGCAGATTTAGCTTCCAACAGAGACATTCCAGCTGGAAGAGCAATTATTTTGCCATCCTCTTTCCAAGGATCTCCTCGCAATATGCGAGAAAGGTATAATGATGCCATGGCTATTGTTACAAAATTTGGAAAAACAGATTTATTTATTACATTCACGTGTAATCCACAATGGCCAGAGATCAAGAAAAATTTGAATCTGGGACAAAGTACTTCTGACCGACCAGATTTAGTGGCAAGAGTATTTAAAATCAAACTCAATTCATTAATTCATGATATCACTAAAGCACACTTATTTGGACAATGTGTGGCTTATGTTTACACCATTGAATTTCAAAAAAGGGGATTGCCACATGCTCACATACTTTTAATACTGCAGGAAAAAGACAAGTTGAACACTGCAGAGAGAGTGGATTCAGTAATTTGTGCAGAATTGCCAGACCAAGAAAAATATAAAAAACTTTGGGAGATTGTTACACATAGAATGATTCATGGCCCATGTGGAGAAATGAATCCAAATTCACCATGTATGGAAAATAAAAAATGTACTAAAGAATTTCCAAAACAATTTCAACTGGAAACTTATGCAAATTGTGATGGATATCCTTTGTATAAAAGAACACAAGGACAAACAGCTATTATCCGTGGCAAAAAAATATTGATAATAGATTTTTCGTTCCATACAATCCACATTTGCTCATTAAGTACAATGCACACATCAATGTGGAAGCTTGCACTTCAATGAAATCAATTAAGTATGTGTATAAATATATATACAAAGGATACGATGCAGCTACTGTTGTTGTACAAGGTGTTGGAAATGAAAACGAAAATCCAATTTTACATGATGAACTATCAAATTATTTAGATGCTCGGTATGTGAGTGCTCCTGAAGCAATGTGGCGCCTTTTGAAATTTGAGATGCATGATCGGTCACATGCTATCTATCGTTTAGCTGTACATTTGCCTCAAAGTCAGATGGTTTGCTTTACTCAAGGAAATGAAAGATCTGCATTATATCAAAGTGAAGACAGAGATACTACGCTTACTGCGTGGTTTAAATTAAACTGTCAGGATACGGAGGCCAGACAATTTTTATACATAGAGATACCATATCACAATGTATTTGTAAATGGTCTATGGCGACAACGAAGAAGAGATACTCATAAAATCATACCACGCATTTATACCGTCAGTCCAAGGGATATTGAACGTTTCAGCTTAAGATTACTTCTGCTACATGTTCCCGGTGCACAGAGTTTTGAGCATTTACGTACAGTGAATGACATAGTTTATGATACATTCCTATTAGCTGCAAGGCATCAAAATTTCATAGCTAATGATACAGAATGGGAGAGGTGTCTGGAAGAAGCAGCACTATGTCAAATGCCTAAGCAAATGAGACAACAATTTGCATTCATTTGTATATTTTGCAATGTACCTGATGCTTTTACTTTGTGGGAAACATTTAAATTAAACATGTCAGAAGATTTCTTGAAACGTTACAGAGAACCAATAGCTCTGTTAAAAACATTGATGGAAATCCAAGAAATATTGTTGGCTCATGGATTAAATTGTGCAAGTTTTAATTTACCTGATCCAGGACTTATAGATGACATCAATTTTGATGATTATGACACTGAGCTTCAAAAACAAAAAACCCAAGAAAAACTGGCAACTTTAAATACTTTACAGTTAGAAGCATTTCATGCCATCACAAATGCTACAGATGATGAAATGGTCAAAGACCGGTATTTCTATCTAGACGGACCAGGTGGATCAGGAAAAACTTATCTGTACAATTGTTTGATAAGTTATATTCGATCACAGGGTCAGATAGCTATGCCATTTGCAACAACTGGAATTGCTGCACTTTTGTTAGATGGTGGGAGAACTGTGCATAGTGGATTTAAGCTGCCAGTTCCCATTTTGGAAACATCAGTGTCAGATATTCGACTCAATTCCATACAAGCAAAGAAATTCAAACTAACTAAACTAATTATCATAGATGAGGCAACAATGATGTCATGTCATGCACTGCAATGTATTGACAGATTCTTAAAAGAAGTAATGGATAATAAGTTGCCTTTTGGTGGAACAGTGATGCTGTTAGGAGGCGATTTTAGGCAAACATTGCCTGTTGTGCCACACGGAAATAGAACAGAGATCATTGAAACATGTATCAAGACCAGTAAACTGTGGCAAATACTTACACATCTCAAATTAGAATTAAATATGAGATCTGAAGGCCAAAATGAATTCACTGACTGGCTCATTAAAGTCAGAGATGGAAAACATCCAGAAATACAGCATTTACCAAATGATACCATTGAAATTCCATCAGAAATGGTTTGCAATGAATCACTCATATCAGCCATATTTCTAAACACTCTTAATAATGAGGATTACACAGACATTGCAAACAAAGTAATAATAACATCAAAAAATATCGATGCCTTGAATGTAAATAACGAAATTTTAAAATACATCAATGCACCACAAAAGAATTATTACAGTGCAGATTCTATTCTGTCAGATGATAAAGACAGTGAATCGAATTTTAGTATCAAATTTATTAATTCGTTAACACCATCTGGAATGCCACCACATATTTTACAATTGAAAAAAGGCGCAATTGTTATGTTATTGCGAAATATGAATCCAAAAAAAGGACTTTGTAATGGGACCCGATTAATTGTGCATGAGTTAAAAGATCATTTTATACATGCAGAAATTATAACTGGTACCCATAAAGGTGAACGAGTTTTCATACCAAGAATTTATTTAGCGCCAAGTGAGAGTGGTTTGCCCTTTGTCCTTCAACGGAGACAATTTCCATCAATAAATCCCAAGGACAAACTTTTAAGTCAGTTGGGATATTTTTAAAGGAACCAGTTTTTGCACATGGACAACTCTATGTGGCTTTTTCAAGGTGCACTAATCCAAAAGAAATTAAAGTGCATGTTGAAGAAAATGAAACTCAAGGTCATTTATTGGACGATGGATGTGTTTACACCAAAAACATTGTCTACTATGAGGTGTTGGAAAGATAGTGGACAATGGTTTCATTTTAATGCCAACATTTTATGGGACTCAATATGATTGCACAAAAAAATCATTTCACATAAAACATCCAAAGAATAAACAGTAAAATATCCTTAAACAGATTGGAATGGGTTCAAAGTTTTATAGTTACATGATTGGCCCCACAAAATAATTAACTGACTTTTTCAAGTTTATAACAGTTAAATGTTATTATTTGATGTTAAAATTTCAGATGTTAAATATGTGTTTTTGGAATTTTGAAAAAAGTTTGGTCAATATATATGTGGTATAGTCAAAGATGTATTGTTAGTATAAAGATTAAATATTTGAATAATAATTGGAAATGTATTATTTAAAGACAAAGTATTGATTCAGGGAGAAATCCGATCGCCAGTTAATGGGGTCAGGAAGGAATTTTTAGTGTTTGCCTTCCTCTGGATTCAATGCTAATTTAGTTTAACAAGAGTTTTACAAATATGTTACAAATGATAAAAAGCATGTTATTGTTAAAACAATTTACTTACTCTAAGTTAATATAGTCCGCAGTTACTCAGTGATAAATATGTATTGAAAAGTGTTAGTATTGTTAACAAAATGTTGAACGAATGTTTCATATACAAGTTTCATGTTACAAAGTTTCATGTTTGTGAAATATAAGTTGAAAGTTAAAAAAATAAAAAGTTAAAATAAATAATGTGTTTTTATTTTTAGAAAAAAAAAAAGGGAACAAATGTAGGTTACTCCTTTTGTGTTGCAAACAAATTTCACAACATTTAATTTTTATTGACCGTCATTTTTTGACGGGCAAGTCGCTAGTATATACAGGGAGTGCAGAATTATTAGGCAATTGAGTATTTTGACCACATCATCCTCTTTATGCATGTTGTCTTACTCCAAGCTGTATAGGCTCGAAAGCCTACTACCAATTAAGCATATTAGGTGATGTGCATCTCTGTAATGAGAAGGGGTGTGGTCTAATGACATCAACACCCTATATCAGGTGTGCATAATTATTAGGCAACTTCCTTTCCTTTGGCAAAATGGGTCAAAAGAAGGACTTGACAGGCTCATAAAAGTCAAAAATAGTGAGATATCTTGCAGAGGGATGCAGCACTCTTAAAATTGCAAAGCTTCTGAAGCGTGATCATCGAACAATCAAGCGTTTCATTCAAAATAGTCAACAGGGTCGCAAGAAGCGTGTGGAAAAACCAAGGCGCAAAATAACTGCCAATGAACTGAGAAAAGTCAAGCGTGCAGCTGCCACGATCACTGGAGTGCCCAAAAGCACAAGGTGTGCAATACTCAGAGACATGGCCAAGATAAGAAAGGCTGAAAGACGTCCACCACTGAACAAGACATACAAGCTGAAACGTCAAGACTGGGCCAAGAAATATCTCAAGACTGATTTTTCTAAGGTTTTATGGACTGATGAAATGAGAGTGAGTCTTGATGGGCCAGATGGATGGGCCCGTGGCTGGATTGGTAAAGGGCAGAGAGCTCCAGTCCGACTCAGACGCCAGCAAGGTGGAGGTGGAGTACTGGTTTGGGCTGGTATCATCAAAGATGAGCTTGTGGGGCCTTTTCGGGTTGAGGATGGAGTCAAGCTCAACTCCCAGTCCTACTGCCAGTTCCTGGAAGACACCTTCTTCAAGCAGTGGTACAGGAAGAAGTCTGCATCCTTCAAGAAAAACATGATTTTCATGCAGGACAATGCTCCATCATCACACGTCCAAGTACTCCACAGCATGGCTGGCAAGAAAGGGTATAAAAGAAGAAAATCTAATGACATGGCCTCCTTGTTCACCTGATCTGAACCCCATTGAGAACCTGTGGTCCATCATCAAATGTGAGATTTACAAGGAGGGAAAACAGTACACCTCTCTGAACAGTGTCTGGGAGGCTGTGGTTGCTGCTGCACGCAATGTTGATGGTGAACAGATCAAAACACTGACATAATCAATGGATGGCAGGCTTTTGAGTGTCCTTGCAAAGAAAGGTGGCTATATTGGTCACTGATTTGTTTTTGTTTTGTTTTTGAATGTCAGAAATGTATATTTGTGAATGTTGAGATGTTATATTGGTTTCACTGGTAAAAATAAATAATTGAAATGGGTATATATTTGTTTTTTGTTAAGTTGCCTAATAATTATGCACAGTAATAGTCACCTGCACACACAGATATCCCCCTAAAATAGCTAAAACTAAAAACAAACTAAAAACTACTTCCAAAAATATTCAGCTTTGATATTAATGATTTTTTTGGGTTTATTGAGAACATGGCTGTTGTTCAATAATAAAATTAATCCTCAAAAATACAACTTGCCTAATAATTCTGCACTCCCTGTATATATTAGCGACTTGCCCGTCAAAAAATGACGGTCAATAAAATTTGAAGCCATGGCAATGCTGTTTGGCACACATTGTTAAGCTTTTTATACTCTAAGGAACTTTGGAGCTCATTGCGAGCCTCTCTCCTTTGGCTTGTCTCTATATTTTTTAAAATACTAATTAATAAATTAATTGAATAATAAATTAATATAGTTTGCCTTTTTCTAATTAATATATGTAACAATCAATAGCCCGAAGATGTAACAATCTCTTTTTATTGTCTTGCAGCATATAATGTCCAGTGGCCTGAGGAGATTATTATAGGTTATATGAATGTCCCAACTGTGCATTAGAAATAGGCTGCGTGCACAAGGGCAAACCATTGGTTTATTTGTGTAAAGCGCTACTGTAGATACCTAATGTTATTAGTGGCAAGTAAGGATTGTAAAATATTGTCGTTTGTCTATGTGCTACGTGGTTCGCGAGCATTTGCCGTCCTTTGTAATTGTGTATTTTGTACCTTGTAGGTTTCTGTTTGAAAGTGGTACGTGGTTGGCGGTGTTTTGCGTAGTCCAGGGTCATGGAGCCTCTTTTTCATTTTTGTTGTTCACATTTTTTTCTTGCTTAGCCGATTTTCGGCTTAAATTAGCATTCCACGTCACTCCCAGACGTCCTGGCTTTTCCCCCGTGCTGTATGTGATGTTTTTGTTGTATTTCTTTTTGTATTTTTTGTCTGTTTCATGTTTTTTGCTTTGTGCGGTTCATCCGTTAACTTCGTATTTTTACTATCTCATATTCTGTTTTTCTAAGAGCCGCAACTAGTAAAGTGGTATGCAGTTGGCGGTGTTTTGCATGGTCCAGGGTCCTGTAGCACTCCATTATCTTTGCCAAGAAAACCATATGGATAAGTACAACCAGAAATACAGACATATGTTGCTGTCGTGCTGCATTCATATGTACACCGAGAGCCAAAAAACGACTGAAGGACTGAACAACAACAAGATAAGGATTAGGCCCCACGATGAAAATAGACAGTTACCTTGACACGGCTGTATATGGGTGGGATTCATAGCTTGTGTATAATACAACCCTTGCTTTGCTCAAAGCTGTTTTATACAACAGGCATATGCTTAAGGGAAGCCCTGTTTAATATGGTTATGGATTTCAAGAGTCTTTGTGGGCACATTTGCATGTCCCTGCCAAGGTTCCCAGAATGCAGTGTAATAACTGTATTTCTCAGAATTGTGGGCATGAAACAAGTTTTTTTAACTTGTTTTCGACATTCAAATGTGAACACAAATGTAATATTTATTTACTATATATGTTTGTGTTTGTGTATATATATATATATATATATATATATATATATATATATTGTATACAGTATATATATACCCCTTATGCACGCTAGGAATTGAGGATTCTATATTGGTTTAGTTCAAGCATATTTGGTATGTGGTATGTGTGAGTATATTTTAAATATAGTTTACTATTGTCATTGTCATATTTTCATCTCCCTTAATTTATTGAATATGCCAGCTCCCATTAATATATATATAATTTAAAGGCACTCTTCTGCCAAAATCAATACACAGTATTTACATCTCAAAAGAATGTATTCATTAGAATGTATTTTGCTTTACCATATAAATAAGTAATTTCAATTTAATGTCCAGAAAGTTATTGCAACAGGAAAAATAAATAAAACAAGGTACAGTGTAATGTAATAAAACTGAAAACTGGATTGCATGAATTTTCTTTATTGAAAAATTTCAATTGTGCATCAGCTGCAATATTTTGCTTCAAACATAGATATTTGAATGATTTGCAATAGTACCAGCTGTAGCCAAGCCACTGCAATCATATTTGCTTAAAGATTAAACTGCCCTGAGATAGAACATGGATCTGTTATATTGAAAATCACTTGTTTCACATGCAAATTCAGGCAATAGAAATTTGTCTCTACTTAGAAAGCGCTCAAGATCTGGTCAATTGAATTACCATTGAGTTTCATCTAGGAAAATCACATGCCTACAGGCAACTACTGGTAAGTAATGTACAGAATGGAATGCTATATAACTCTGGAATTACAAATACTATTTAGAACAGAGTTGGGATACCACATTTCAGGGGTCTTCATTTTACCCTTTGTATTATTATATGCTGCCCACTGCAGGATTTTAATGATTCAATATCCCATTATCTACCTATCTGCATTTTTAAGTCCACTTTATATTAGAAGAGACAAATACCAAATACCACCAAAAACAGGAAATAATAGCATCATGCTCAATGGCCAGTTGAAACCTCTTTAACATCCATTTAACATATTTAGCCCTGAATTAACCCCATCCTTTAAGAGTAATGATATGATGAGGAAAGGGGAAAATAGTTGCATTATCAGAAATAATAAAAACCTACTTAGAAAAGGAACACATTTTGAAATACTTTTCTTAGATATCAACTCAGAGAAATGTATTGCTAAAATGTATTATGATTGTTTTTATTATTAATATCATTATTATATTTCAGGAGAGCCGAATAATGATGATAGAGTCTGGTAGATCAAACAGAAGTGTTTGTTTATTTCAACATGTACACAGAGAGCTATTACAGCAAAATGTGCTTTATAGATGTCTACCAGCAATATTGCATACAAAGGGTTATATTTCCAAGATGATGTCTTACACTCACATCTCAAAACTCTATACTCAAAAACTAGATGCAGTAAATTTCTCAAGGTTATGTTTGCCTGTGTTTGGGAACATATTGACTCCCAACACATTCCTATTAGATAAAAATGAGTTTACAGCACAGCAAAGCACATACTAGGTCTGAATAAAGTTTATGGTGAGTAACAAAATTAACATTAGACTAACAACATGGTGTACTAAATACAAAATGGTGGAATCTTTATCTTTCATTTATTTTAATCATTTATGGATAAAGCCTGTGTAAGAAATAAGTATGTGATACTCAGCAATGAGAAAAAAATTCTGCTATACAGTGACCCATGTGAAATGTATATCATGAGTCCTTGATGGGGAAAGTAGGTTCATCAGAAATATATGCTGGAAAATGTTGGGCCTTAATGTATATTATATGGCGTGCCACTTCCACAATTTGAAATGAAAAACGAAGGCCCCTTATCTAAATGCCCAAATCGCAATTACTAGAGCCATAATGGAGGCCGTAAAAGTTACAGATATTTATTTGGCTACATTTTGCTATTCACAATCCATTTTTGAATTACAGGCTGAAAATCACTGCAGTGGACTAAAACTTAACTCTGTCTTATTTCCTCCTTTGATGTTTCAAGGCCCCAACTGTTACCACAGCTAAAGGCGCAAAATCCATATTTAATTACAACAATTCAAAAATCCTGCAATTGCCTTCTAAGCTGTAAATGGCAAATGTAGCAAAGAATATTATGGTTCCTAATAGGACTTGCAAAGGCATTACAAAGACATAGGAGTGCCCTACCGTCAAAAGAACAGAAAACAACTTTTAAACAATACAAAAGCAGGAAAGTTTGTCAGAATTGTTTACACAACATCCTCCAATGAACAAATAACTTAAAATAAAACATATTTCTGAAAATGACATGAAATATGTATAATTATTTTATAAGGATTACACACTGCAAGCAAATGTTAGGGGTTATGTGCATCAGTATGTGAAAGGATGGAATATGCTCAGCCATATGACCCCGGTCTGGGGTCTGGTTCTGTTCCCCTATGTATTAGAGTTCTGGGTGCTTGGTGACAAATATGTTGTTCTATGGCTCAGTTCCATTAATGTATCATTGTTCCAATGTATGCTGATTATTACATGTAGGGGTTCACTCTGCATACAAAGGATCATCATAAATCACTCCATTTAATAGACGTAGCCAGTAATGCGCATATCACTTACATCTGGACTTCATCTGCTCAAACAGATCCATACACTTCTGGATTATGTAATCCAATCCAGTTATTTACATACTGTATGTTCCAAAAACAATAGTATGAAAAAAGGTGGTCCAAAAAGGTAGAGGAGGATAAAAAATGAAAAACCTGCATGTACAGTACTGTGCTAAATTCTTTAACTTTAACAATATACCAGCTTACCTGATCTTCATCTCAAGCATTACTAACCATTTACTAGTTGTCATGATATATCACTAGCTGTGACCATTAATAATGATGTTTCAGATCACAATGAATGCTTAGCTGTGACCACAGTCAGTGGTCCAGGAGTGTTATCACATCTGATCTTCATCTTGATCTGATATTGTTTAGCAACATTGATTTCACATTCATCTGGTATTTAAGCTAACAACAATCATATCTTATAAATCTGGATATATGATTTAATTAACATGGTGTGAGCTACATGTTTAGGAGGGACTGTCATTGAAGGAATGTCTACCTGAGAGGCAATGTGAATATATAACAATTACTTCATGTTTTGAATAATGCTTGCAGATGAAGAAGATGCTTTCATGGACCTGAATTGTGCCTAAAATAAAAAAAGAACATAAAACTCCTGAAAATAAGGCATAAAAAATATAGGGACTGCAGCATCTCTTCTCAATATTTTTTATTGCCAAGTATAAACATTGTAACAGTGATTTTTATGATCATTTGAAATTTAACAATTTGTTAATAAAGTTTAGTCATTTTGTATAATGTGGTTCTAATTCATTACTGAACTATTACAATATTTCTTCAACGTATCCATTTCATAATACAAAACGATCATAAGGGTAATGTATCATTTAAAATTAAGAAATTAAAGAAATTTAAACCAAATAACTACTATGATTTGGCTGACACAATTATACCAGCCCAGGTGTCAAATTTAGGTTTTAGCGTGAGGTTGGCCAATTTCCAGCCAATCTTCCCACAACTTACTTGTCCAGCTCCTCCACGCCGGGATGCCCATTTCCAGCCTGCATTAAATTATCTACCAGATCTTAGAAGAGTTCTAAAAAACGTTATTTTCATAAAATGTTTATTGTATGGGGTGAACTAAGCCAAAAGTCCCAAGTCTCAAGAAATATAGAGTATGTGGTTGTTATCGTATGAATAAGTCTGTCATTAATCATTCTAACATTCAGTTTATTGATTACTTCTCTTAAATTAAGTGTTGGGATCTTCCATTTACGGGCAATGTGGTTTTTAGTAGAAAGCATTAGATACTGTAGCCATTTTTTATTTCATATTAAAGGGATATGGTTACGCAGAAGGCAAATATCTATGGATGGGGTAATTTTTTTTTGAAGAATATTAGATGCTTGTTCTAGAGTTTTGGTCCAAATCTGTTGGGCAACCGGACATTCCCACCACGTGTGGATGAAATTACCTATTGTTTGACATTGCCTGAAGCAATAAGATGGAGTTTGGAGATTAAGTTTGTGCATTATGTCAGGGGTGTAGTAGGCTCTATGCAAAATTTGAAATGTTGTTTTTTGTAGAGTCCCAACTTAAGCCCATGTCAGCCTCCTATTTTTCCCTAAATGGAGGTTTAAAGTTATTGGAGGATGCGTTTATAATTGCATAAAGGGAGCTCAAAACCCCCTTAGTCAAAGGGGTTTTGTTGCTAATGAGAGACAGCCAACTAGTTTAAGGTGGTCCTCAATGCAGCATCTCTTCTCAAAGACATCAATTGGTGAAATGTTAAACATAACCCTGAGTGTCCACAGAGAAGAGGATCATAGACCATGTGATGGGAGGTAGCTATCTGCATAAAACATTTACCATCACATAGGCCATGATCCTATACTCTGTAGCCAGGCTATATTATGTTAACATTTGGACCAGTAGATTGTCACTGAGGAGTGCTGTTGAGAAGGTCGAAACATAGGTGCAGCCGCAACATCCTCCTCAGCCCTGCCACAGGACCCTAACCCTCCGTGGGCTCCCACTGTCTCCCTAGTTTAATGGTGTTGCAGGGGAAGGCATTCCCCCAGAAGGCAGCGGCACTGGAGGTGGAGGAAGCGAGTGTGTGGGGAGGCCTCTGGGGTGGAGGAGTCTGTGCTGGGAACTAGAGTGTGCCCGGTAGCATCAATGTTTACCTGGATGAGCATGCTCTGGTTTGCCGATGATGTGAGCAGACCCGCCAGGTAGGACTCTACCATGCTCCCTCCACACCTCCCTATGGTGCCTCCGCTGGCTGCTCTCAATTGGGGCGGGGTTGGAGGAGATACTGGCCTGGATCCCACGATTGCTCGTGATCAGCTGCAGCATCAGGACCAGCGTCTCCCCCTGGGCAGCCTCTGTTGGTGAACCTTGGTCCTGTATGTGTGGCAATGGCTAGGTGAAGAGGCAGCGGTGGTGGTGGCCCATTTGGGAGGGAATGTGGCCCGGCTGGAGCCTTGTTCCCTTATGATGTTGGTGGTGGGCCTGGTGGTGGTTGTGGGAGCCTGGTTTTGGTGCTGCTGGGAGGAGGAGAGGTGGTGCCAAACCTCAATAGTCCATCCAATAGGAGGGCCCTGGGGGTCAAAGGGGAACAGTGGGGTCAAATGCCACTGGTGTGGGTGACAGTACAGAAGTTGACCCCACTGCCCAGATGATTTGGTCATCCTCCTCATTTCCAGGGCCCTCTGCTCTTTTTCTTGCCTCCTCCCGCGCAGGTCCTGTTTTGCGGGGGCTCGGTCACCAACACCCCTGCCTCTGGCTCACCAACAGACCAGGCCTCCTGCCAGCTGTAAAAGAGAGAAGAATGGTATATGTGTTAATTATATTTTATAATACATTTGTTTCTGTTCATTCCTAACTATCTGACATCTTGTCTTGAACCTGGATATTTCACTTAATTTCAACTATGAGTAGCTATCATTTGCTAGATGTGATGTGTTCTTTGGATCATGAGCTTGATTTTTTATTGGCTCATAACATTATCTTGATTCCGGCTGCGGGCTATATGTGCATACGCTGCAGTGGGCACACTCATACATGGACTCTCTATTGGTTGATTACTTGTGTTGTGCCCACTAATGACAGTGATTTGTCAGCTTCATGCATATAATGACGCATAAATGATCCATCTTTCCCTTATTAAATCTAGGGATCTGACATGTCAGTGTCATTGTTGGCCAAACATTACATGTGTTGTATGTTTTCTAGGTGTGAGTGATGTTCATGTGGTGTATCTGACATTCACCTGACATGGAGGCTGGATCCTGTTGGGCCAGCAGGCCTGGAGCGCCAGCGACGGTCACCGGGGTCAACATGTTCTTGAGCACCCTCTCTCACTCGTTGCTCCTCACAGTCACTTGTGGGCCACCACTATGTGCTGCAGCTGCACTGTGCTCCTTGGCCATCATCCTCCTCACCTTGGCCCAGGCATCATCAAAGCGCTGCTTCACAGACTTCAAATCCCTTTCTGCGTAGCCCACTGCTGTGACTGTGGCCGCTACCTCCTTCCAGGCTGGGCCCTAGCTTCCCTCCTCCCACAAGGTTAGTGGGGCACTCACGGATGGCACTAAGAAGGACCACCATCTCCTCATGTTTTTGTTAGGGGTTCTGTGTCTGCTTTTAGCCTCTTGTCCTCCCGACTGTGGATGGGGATTCTGTACCCCCTCCTCTGACCTGAGGACTGTCCCTCCTCCACACTACGAACTCCCTGGGATCAGGCTGCTCACGCTCTCACCCTGTACTTGGTGTGCCTATGACTATGAGCAACCCCACAACCCCCTCTCTTTTTCCTCCACTCTCTACACCCCCCTCTCCCTCTCCTCCAGACCCTGCTCTCACTCTCCTCCACTTTCCACACCCCCTCTCTTCCACTCTCATCCACTCTACTCCAGTCTTCTTTCCTTCACTCTCCTCAACTCCACTCCACCTCTACTCCTCTTTCCTCTCTCTCCTCCTCCCCACTACTCCCCTCCTCTCTCCACCCTAATCATAATACCACAAATAATAGAAGGATAAATCAAAAAAAGTATATCACATATATAGTTGTGAGCATCCAAGTTGTTGCTAATGCTTGCGGGCTCGCGCAGCGATCCTGTGGCCCTCCTTGCCAGCAACTGCGGACCCCGCAAAATTTACGTAGTTACGAAAGGAAAATACGAGACACGTTACGACCCATTTCGACCTTGCAAAAATCGTCCGCAACCCGCCAAATACATAAAAAGCTTACCTACAGGGAGAGGGGTCACCTCAATTTAACTCAAAATAAAAGTTTACACTGAGAAATTCAGGTGTATATAATGTTCGTTTTCTATGTCGTGCGAGTTTTTCGTAATATTCGTTTTCTATGTCGTGCGAGTTTTTCGGAATATCCGTAGCTGATTGGTGGTGTTTTGCATGTTTTTGGTGGTGTTTTGCGTGTTTAGGGACCTTTAGCCTTGTTTTCGTTTTGTTCGGCGGTAGTGATGTTGCGAACATCAAATTTTTGGTTCGCGAACCGCGGACACAAATTTCATCAAATGTTCGCGAACGGGCGAACATCGGCGAACCGCCATAGACTTCAATGGGCAGGCGAATTTCATAACCCACAGGGACTCTTTCTGGCCACAATAGTGATCGGAAAGTTGTTTCAAGGGGACTAACACCTGGACTGTGGCATGTGGGGATCCATGGCACAACTCCCACGGAAAATTACATAGTTGATGCAGAGTCTGGTTTTAAGCCATAAAGGGCATAAATCCCCTAACATTCCTAAATTGTTTGGAATAACATGCTTTAAAACATCAGGTAGGATGTTGTATCTATCAGGTAGTGTAAGGGTTACACCCGCTTCACAGTAACAGACCAATCTCCTCGTTTAATGCACCGCAAACAACCGCAAACAGTTCCTTTGCACAACCGCAAACTCCCCATTTGCACAAGGTTGGATACCAAGCTAGCCATGTCCCGTTCCTTGTCCTCACTGATGTCATTGAAGGTCTCTTCCTCCACCCAGCCACCAAGGGTCCCCAAAAGGTGACAACAAGCCCCCTGGGATGCCTGCTGTGTTTGGTCTTCCACCTCCTCAAAGCCACCTTCCTCCTCTGACTCCTCTTCTTCAGACTCCTCTCTCTGCGTTGCCTCTGTCTGCGTTATTATAAGGTGTGTACTGTTAAGTAGTACTATTCCTATCGGTTTAATCCCTGTTACGTCCACTATTAGGGCACGTGTATATGGCATTGATTTTTGGAACAGGGAGATGGAAAAAGATGCTTGGTCGGACGTCCTACTTCAAATTTGGGGCACTGCGCGTGCAATCTAAGGTGCCACCAGATATGAGTGTCACTGTGCACTGGCAAAAGTTGGCAGAGTAGGCGCTGTAGGCCTCATACACATGCCTGTAGGCAGGCAACTGATATTCAATCGATTACAGACAAAAAAAGGGTTCTTAAATGTCACTGTACACTAGGTTGCACCAGATATGAGTGTCACTGTGCACTGGCAAAAGTTGGCAGAGTAGATGCAATAGGCCTCACACACACGCCTGTAGGCAGGCAACTGATATTCAATCAATTACAGTCAAAAAAGGGTTCTTAAATGTCACTGTACACTAGGTTGCACCAGATATGAGTGTCACTGTGCACTGGCAAAAGTTGGCAGAGTAGATGCAATAGGCCTCACACACAAGCCTGTAGGCAGGCAACTGATATTCAATCAATTACAGTCAAAAAAGGGTTCTTAAATGTCACTGTACACTAGGTTGCACCAGATATGAGTGTCACTGTGCATTGGCAAAAGTTGGCAGAGTAGATGCAATAGGCCTCACACACACGCCTGTAGGCAGGCAACTGATATTCAATCAATTACAGTCAAAAAAGGGTTCTTAAATGTCACTGTACACTAGGTTGCACCAGATATGAGTGTCACTGTGCACTGGCAAAAGTTGGCAGAGTAGATGCAATAGGCCTCACACACACGCCTTTAGGCAGGCAATTGCTATTCAATCTATTACAGTAAAAAAAAGTGTTGTTTTATTTCACTGAGCACAATAGAAGCTGTTAGGTGTTAGCCTGTCACACACACATGCTGGCAGGCAGGCATATGCAATTAGATTACACAGAAAAAAATAATAAAATAAAATAAATGATGTTCTAGCCCTAAAAAGGGCTTTTTGGTTTGCTGTCCTTGCAGCAGATATCAAATGAGTCCTTCAGGTGTGTAGTGGAAGCTAAATACACAGCCTGGCTATCTATTTTCCTATTAAATCAGCAGCAGCTAGAATATACGTCCTCTCTCAACGAATGTAGCTTCAGAATGATTCTAAAATGGAGGCTGTCCTTCAGATGGAAGGCTCTGGAAGGGAGTGTATGCTGCTGATTGGCTGGAATGTGTCTGCTGACTGTAAGGTGCAGGGTCAAAGTTTCCTCAATGATAAAGAATAGTGGGCGGACTGAAAAGCGCATGTGTTCTCCGTTCGCTGCGAACGCGAACATGGCAAAATCGCTGTAAATAGTCCGCTGGCGAACTGTTCGGGACATTACTATTCGGAGGACATTTTTTCTCTCGCTTAGGTGATTTTCTGGTCTCTAAACTCCGAAATTTGTGGTTAAATGGAGGTGTAACTTCACTTGCAGAGGTCCTCGGTGCTTCCCCTTGCTGTGAGTAACCTTTTTATATGTTTATTGTTTGTTGTGTTTGTAATGTTTTTGGGGTTGCGCTGGTTGCGTCCTTGTTTTCTAATCTCGTAGGTGTTTTTCGGCAAATACGTAGGTGTTTGGTTTTGCGTCTTTAGACTGCTGTAGCTTCGTTTTCGTTTTTTTGGCGGCCATTTTTTTTCTTGTTTAGAGAATTTTTTTTGTGTCTAAACTCTTTTAATTTGAGTTAAATTGAGGTGTAACTTTAGTTTTCGAGGTCCTAAATGCTCCCTCTTCCTGTAAGTAAGCTTTTTATGTATTTGTTGTGTGTATTTGTTGTATTTTTCATGTTTTGATGTGCGCGTGTTGCAGCTGTTTTTTGCGAAGTCGGAATGGGTCGTAACGTGTCTCGTATTTTGTTTGCGTTACGACGTAAATTTTGCGAGGGTCGCAGTTGCTGTCAAAGAGCGCCTTTGGCGCTCCTTGCCAGCAACTGCGACCCTCGCTTCGCGAGGGCCGCGGCTCGCTATGCGAGCCCGCAAGTGTGAGCAACGGCTCATATGCTCACAACTATATATTTGACTAGCGACTTGCCCGTCAGTGAAATTGTAAGTGAGCTAATGCTGTTTGGTGTATAATAATCAAATAAATAATACATTAATAAATGAATATACTTTACCTATTTTCAAGTAATATATGCAGGAAGCATTCTGTTGAAGAGCTGACAATCTGTTTTGATGTTGCTGGATCATTAGTGGTGTGGAGCTGCTGTGTAAGCGTGATGAATGTGTGCAGTGTAATAGTGTGTGTACGTGAGACCAATCCATTAGCGTAGCTGTGTACTTCCGCATTGTTCTAAAATGGCGGCTAATGTGTGGTATGCGTCTGTAGAGGAATATCCATAGGTGTTTTGTGGTGTTTTGCGTGTTTCTTGTGGTGGTTTGCGTGTTTAGAGTGCTGTAGCCTTGTTTTCATTTTGTTCGGCGGCCATTTTTTCTCTTGCTTAGAGAATTTTTTAGTGTCTAAACTTTTATTTTCAGTTAAATTAAGGTGTAACTTCATTTTTTGAGGTGCTGGATGCTCCCTCTTGCTGTAGGTAAGCTTTTTATGTATGTGTTGTGTGTATTTATTGTGTTTTTCATTTTTTCATGTTCGCGGGTGTTAACATGTCTCGTATGTTGTTTGCGTTACGACGTAAAGTTTGTGAGGGTCGCAGTTGCTGGCAAGGAGATTTTTAGTTAAGTGAAGGTGTAAGTTGTTTTTTTGAGGTCCTTTTTGCTTCCTCTTGCTGTAGGTAAGCTTTTTATGTATGTGTTGTGTGTATTTATTGTGTTTTAGCTTTTTTCCTGTCCGCGGGTTGCGTCCGATTTTTGCGATGTTGTAATGTGTGTTAACGTGTCTCGTATGGTGTTTTGCGAGTTGCTTGTGGTGTTTATCGTGTTTAGCCTCGTTTTCGTTTTGTTCGGTGGCCATTTTTTCTGTTGCTTAGAGAAATTTTTAGTGTCTAAACTCTTTTATTTTTAGTTAAATGAAGGTGTAACTTGGTTTTTTGAGGTCGTGGATGCTCCCTCTTGCTGTAGGTAAGCTTTTTATGTATGTGCTATGTGTATTTATTGTTTGTTTTTTAAAAATTTGTGTTCGCGAGTTGAGGGCGATGGTTGCTGGGTCGTAATGAGTGTATACGTGTCTTGTATGTTATTGACAGTGCACGTTAAAGATTGCGAGGGTCGCAGGTGGTGTGTGGTGTTGTTTGCGTTACAACGTTAATTTTGCGCTGGTCGCAGTTGCTGGCAAGGAGCGCCTTCGGCGCTCCATGCCAGCAACCGAGGCCCGCGGCCCTCGCTATGCGAGCCCGCAAGCGTGAGCAATGGCCCGTATGCTCACAACTATATATGTGTTTGTGACATACTAGTTAATAATATAAACTGAAACCTGGGACAAAAAAAACATTCTGAGCAAATGAGTTTGAGTAAAAACCTGGATAAAAAAAGATACAAATTGTTTAAAAGCATATTAAAATTTCATGGTTTATGAGTGCATCTGAAAGAGGCGAATCAGTATTGTATGAAAAAAAAATTGCAAGAAAAAATAACAAAATAAACATTATTAAACATTATTAAAAGTTTGTTAAATCTCTTGAGTTTGCAAGTTAACACCCCTGGAAATTCCTGCTAAAATTAGCCTAAAATGCATAATTTGATTTGACCAATAATAACAGGCAGCTAATACATTATATCAATCTGTAAAGCCAGTTTGGGCAGCAAGGTATCATGAGATGTGTCGCCCTCTGCACAAGGAAGCAAGGAGGAGCCCAGACATTGCTCTGCGGATCTCTGGACTGTGCTGCTGTTGACTTACTCAAATGCAATGTTGCTATTGGTAGGTACACTATGCCTATGTAAGCAGCTCTGGGGGTGTGAACAACACATTTTATTTTTAAATAAAATAAATCTGTCTGTGTATAGAATGAATCAATGTATGTGCGTTTCTGATATAAACATCATGTGTTAGATTAGAAAATGGTAAAACAGAGAAGCTTATATATACCTTATTACATCCCAGATTTGACCACCTGCCTCTAGTTTGTGGATTTGTGGGTTTCTTAAGTGCCCAGCTAAAGTAGTCAGACGATTAACAACCAGTCCCTATGATACAGAAACAGGCCAATAGTCCCTTAGCCTAGGGCCAGTTTTTAAAAAAATAACAAAAAGGTATTTCCATGTGGAGGGCAGAATAACATACACATCATACACACAGACAACTTTATTGACACACAACACTCTTATATACACCCCAGCCCCTTTCATCTGAAGAGACCTGCCTGTCAAAATCATGTGATTAGTTTGACAACCATATTATTACCTGCCTCCTGGTGAGGAGGCTGCAAGTCTGCTGTAGTCTAACCAGATGCCATCCCCTTTACTGCCCCATGCCCTGGTAGGGTAATTTGCACTTTAGGCCTTCCCTTCCCAGGACAGCCTCATGGTAGGGGTGCTAATAGAAATATCCATTGTGTACATATGGCAACTCATATTGTTGAAACACTGTTGTGATATGTTGTATTACTTATAAATGCTGCTAACTCATTTATGAAATACATCCCTTCAACCAGTAATAAGCAAGTCACTACCACAAAGCACACTCTAAACACACATAACTTCTGTAAACATTGCCCATACAAACAATTGGGCATCTTCTATTGCAACTCCCAAGTGCATTGAAATATTAGCAAGCACCCAGGCTGGAATTACGAATAACCATAATTCCAGGTTTCCGCAAAGGGCCCACCCAATCCATAGTCACCCAAAAGTTGAGTGGTCGGGGCCCTCCTGGGCATGACATACCTTTAAGAAGATGTGTTCTCTCTCTCCTTTGCTTTTACTTTCTCAAAGGAGACTATAACCTATAGCCCTTTACATCTACAATATGTACAGCAAAAATACTAAAATGAATGGAACTTAATATGTAATTGTTAAAAATATAATACTATTTACATAATAAATGTAGCATTTTATGTATTAATATTGATTACAGTTTTGTATGGCATATGAAACTAATTAAATAAGTCAATAAATATACATGTCAAATAATTATAAATAAATATATCATATCAATATTGATTAATGTAATCCAAACTATTTACATTTTATAATAGTATAGTTTACAAATAGGAATAACAAATTATATTAGAATATCCGTACATGCAGTGGAAATATTATAAAGAATATATGGCTAACATATATGAAAAGTATAAACATATATATTTAAAACATCACAAATAATCAAGCAAACAAACAAGCCGATGTTACAACACACTGCCACATTCTGCAAACAAGTTATTGATTATTAATCTCCTCCAATCCTTTTGTATCACGTGCCAAACTATCTCTTTGGAATATAACCTTTGCTCCTTCTATATACACATATATAACTGTTCTTTTATGTGTCACATTCAATATAGTGGACTGTTTACATACTGCTAAATAAAATATTGGCTCTTTATAAGAATCACTAGCGACTTGCCCGTCAAAAAATGATGGTCAATAAAAGAAAGTGTTGAAATGCTGTTTGTCACACAATGTGAGTGTACTGTGTGCCTCAACTAACTAAATTCATTAAAAAGCAGAAATCTACATTATATAAAATAAAAAAAACTAAAATCACCAAAAATAAAAAATGTACATTACAGAACCAAAAAAAAACCTAAGT
This sequence comes from Discoglossus pictus, assembly GCA_027410445.1. Classification (NCBI taxonomy): domain Eukaryota; kingdom Metazoa; phylum Chordata; class Amphibia; order Anura; family Alytidae; genus Discoglossus; species Discoglossus pictus. Next base: position 54,860,543 of record CM050173.1, on the reverse strand, counting down.
CACAAAAAATAAAAAAAGGAACATTAGAGACAATAAAAAAATACATTACAACCCCCCACTACATTTACAAGTAATACAATTAAATAAATACAAATACAATTAAATAAAATACAATACAATTAAATACAATACAATACACCCCTATCTAATATACATCCCACTATGTAATATACATCCCACTATGTAATGTAATATACATCCCCTATCTATCTATCTATCTATCTATCTATCTATCTATCTATCTATCTATCTATCTATCTATCTATCTAATATACAATAAATACTATCTGATAATACATCCCCATCTATCTAATATACAATACATGCTATCTAAATATAGCAACCCTAATTCTAAGCTATAAAAAAATAATTAAGACCACTTACCTTTGAGATGTTTCTTTAGATCACCAACCAACGGTAAAAAAGATGAAAAAAATGAATACAACACGTTTACATGAAATAACTAAACATTGTAAATTTTCTAAATATTCTAAATATTATACTCACCTTTCCAGCATGTCCCATTCCAGCATGTCACGTCCCAGCATGTCACGTCATCCTCCATGTTTGCCTCTGCGGCGCTGCTCCTGTTAAAAATAAACATAACAGCACAGATACATACACCTAAAACAAAGTGAAATAAACACAATCTACATTATACTTACCTCCCCGCGATGTCTCCAGCGTCTTGTTGTTCTGCTTCGGAAGCATCCGTGCGTAAAAAATGACGCGCATCCGCCCTAGCGGATGTCTCCAACGCTAATGAGCTTCCTACGGAGTGTTCCAGAATAAAATTGGCAATGGTGGCTTCTGATTGGCTGAAAAGGCTGTCTATCAAATTCAGCCAATGAGAAGACCCCAATTGTGAACCAATTAATAAAGTATACACCCCAAAATACCACGCTGATTGGATAACACACCTGTCAATCTATATTTGAACCAATCCTAAGGCTTTATTGCCATCAGCCAATCACAATGGAATATACCCCCACGTACTGATTGGTGAAGACATCTGTGCCTTCCCATTGGCTGTAATATTGATTGATATTAACAATAGCCAATGAGAATGCACAAATCCTTCACCAATCAGTACGTGTGGGTGTATTCCATTGTGATTGGCTATTGTCAGTGCAACCAATCAGAATGTGCAGATGCTCCAACCAATCAATCTGTGGGGGGTGTATTCCATTGTGATTGGCTGAAGGCATCTGCGCCTTGTGATTGGTTTAAATAAAGATTGACAGGTGCATTATCCAATCAGAGTGGGATTTTAGGGTGTATCCCTTTATGATTGGCTCACACATTGGCGCCTCCTGATTGGGTGAATTTGATAGACAGCGTATTCAACCAATCAGAAGGCGCCATTGCCGATTTTCTTCCGTAAAAGTCTCCAGGAGCCTCATTAGCATCGGGGATGTCCGTGAGTGCGGATGTAAGTATATATTTTTTATTTTTTTATTTTTTTATACAGGGCGTGGCAGAATAGGACCCGGAGGAGGCCGGAGACATCGCAGGGAGGTAAGTACAATGTAGATTATGTTTATTTTGTGTTTATGTATGTCTGTAAGTGGCTGATCTGAATGGACATCTGCAAAGGTAAGTGGTCTTAATTATTTTATTTTAGCTTAGAATTAGATTATTTTATATATAGATAGCATTTACTGTATGTTAGCTAGGGGTATGTGTTTTATATAGATAGCATAGAATGTATTGTATATTAAATTGTGGTATTTATTTAGATAGATTGGGAAAGTATTATTATATAGATATGATGTATATTAGATTATGGTATTTATTTAGATAGATTGTGTGATATATATTAGATAGGGGTGTATTGTATTGTATTGAATTGTATGCATTTGTATTGTTTTGTATTTGTATTGTATTGTATTGTATTATATGTAGTTCCTTTTCAGGTGTGTAATTTTTTTGCTTCTGTAGTGAGGGGGGGGGGGGGGTTGTAATGTTTTTTTTTCTGTAATGTTTCTTTTTTTATTTTTTGTGACAGGTTTTTTTATTTTCTGTAATGTAGATTTTTTTTTGTGAGTTAAGTTTTTTAATTTATGTAATGTAGATTTTTTTTGTGTGTGACTTTAGGCTTTTTTATTTGATGTAATTAGAGTGGTTGGGTTATTAGGGGGTAGGTAGGAAGTGTAGTTGTTAATAGGTTAGTATAGACGGTGTTTTATGTAATTAGAGTGGTGGGTTTATAAGGGGGTAGGTAGGTAAAGTAGTTGCTAATAGGTTAGTGTAGAGGGTGTTTAGTTGATATTTAATGTTTTATTGGGGGAGTATAGAGCAGGGTAGTGTTTATACTTAGTGTCATGATGGTCCTTGAGGACAATCATGGCACTTATGTGGTTAATGTAGTGTTGTAACAGGCCCATAATGGTGTTAATATACCCTTATGGGACTGATGGGGTTAAATATAGGCTTATGAGGGTCTGTATGGACCCCCATGAGTGGGGGGGTTAATGAAGTGCTTATGGGGGTCTGTATTGACCCCCATGAGTGACAAGCTTAATGAAGGGCTTATGGGGGTCTGTATTGATCCCCATGAGTGACAGGGTTAATTAGGGGTTTATGGAGTTCTGTATTGACCCCCATGATTGACAGGGTGATAGTGTATATTTGTTTTCTTTTATAACGGGTCCTTTAAGGACCTTTACTGTAACGCAGGAATTTTGAATTTTCATTGCAGCGGGGGTCCCCAATCGCGTGCAATCGGGGACCCCCACTGCGATGGTTAATGTGGGGTAATGCAGGCTTATCTCGGATCCCTTCTTGGGTAAGTTGTACGTGGCTGGGCTGTGAGACTCGTTTTCGTTTTTTTTTCGGCGGCCATTTTTTCTCTCACTTCAGGGATTTTCGTTTTTCTGAACTGTGGAATTTGGACTTAAATGGAGGTGTAACTTCACTTTCAGAGGTCCTGGTTACGCCCCCCTTGCTATGGGTAAGCTTTTTATGTAGTTTTTATGAGTATTTGGTGTGTTTTGACTGTTTTTAGGTGCACGCGTTTCCGCCATTTTTCGTGCGTGTGGGTGTTACGTTAAGGTTGGTTCTGAGGTTAATGCAGGTTTCCGAGGTGAGCCTCATTTTCGTTTTTTTCGGCGGACATTTTATCTCTCGCTTAGGGGATTTTCGTGTGTCTGAACTCGGGAATTTGGACTTAAATAGAGGTATAACTTCACTTTCAGATGTCCTGGGTGCCCCCCCCCCCTGCTATGGGTAAACCTTTTATGTAATTTTTGTGAGTATTTGGTGTGTTTTGACTGCTTTTAGGTGCGCGCGGTTCGGCCGTTATGGTCGTATTTTTAGTGCGTGTGGGTCTCTGTTACGTTAAGGTTGGTTCCGAGGTGTGTTTTTTTTTCTAAGTCGTGCTGGAGACTTCACCTTCCGGAAATGCGGACCCTCGCTTTGCAAGAGACCGCATTTGCGGACAAACACATACGACATGGGAGACTTCACCTTCCGCATTTGCGGACAAAACTGCATCGCTCGCTTCGTGATTATTATTATTATTATTAGCTTAATTGGATCATCAAATGGAAATTGTGTCATCCTCCAGTATGGGGTTATTTCTAGCCAATGTTGCAGTACATATGGATCAAGAATTCAAAAATAACTTTTCCCACAGCAAAAATTGTTTTTAAATAAATCAAAATCCAGGGAAAAAAATTTAAGCATTGTCAGTTTGCTTTATTTCTCTGATCTCTTCTTCAGCCCTTACCATGCTTTCTCTGTGTCTAGAACAAGCTTCTTGAATCAATGAAAGACAAAATGGTTTCAAGACTTGCACATACATTTGTAATATCTTGCTGGGTAACCTTTTAAATAAGTTTGACTTCTGCTTAAATATTTTCTCTTTTCAAATATATAAAAAAAATATTCTCCTTGCTGGCTTCCCCATCACCCATCTCTCTCCACTTCAGTCCATAATGAATGCCTCTGACAGACTAATCTGGCATACTCATCACTCTTTGTCTGCAGCACCTCTCTGTCAGTTACTCTACTGGCTTCTCGTAGCTTACAGAATAAAATGTAAAATCTTGACACAAAGGTATAAAGCCCTCAACAATAATGCACCCTATCTCTGCTCTTCCCTCTGCTAATGACCTTCTTCTTTCCTCCGCTCTGATCATCTCCTTTCATCATCGCCTTCAGGACTTTTCTTGTGCTGCCCCTATTCTTTGGAACTCTTTGCCTCACTACACTAGATAATCCTCCTGACTCAAATACTTCAAAACCTCACTAAAAACTCATCTGTTTAAAGAAGCTTATCACCTTCAGCTGTAATTTGAGCAATATTTTGTACCTCACGTTTCTATACCTTACTATACCTCACTCATACCCTCTAGACTGTAAGTTGGTGAGTTTTCTTGAGTGCTTTAGAGAAAGCACTTTGTATGCTTGATTTTAAGCTCAATAACAGGGTCCTCCATTCTTTGGGAATTTGTCAAAATTGTTTTTGACTTGTATCAACACTATTTAGCTTTATGGAATATGTTGGGGATGTTACAAACAAGGTTAATAATAATAATAATAATAATAATAATAATAGTTCCCTATGTTGAGTCAAAAGTTGTTGAAGCAGATGGTGGAATTCAGCAAATATAATTAACCCTAAGAATTTAAAGTAAGACCAATGTAGTACTATATTCACAATATACCCTTTATAAACAGCAACCAAATCATGGGTTAAATAATAAAGACAGTGTCTCATTCTCTTTTTTCAGCAATATTACATTCAACCAGTAGATGAAGTAATAGATTTTTCCATAAAGATCCTTCTGATTAACTCAAATTAGGGAGTGTCAGTTGAGTCATGGAAGACCTAACTTAGGCCAAGATTTCATGAGCCAGAAGGTTTATCCAGTGATTCTTTACTTACTAAACCTTACATTCAATTCCATCTTGCTAGTTAACATTCTCAGAGGTTTGACACTAACTAAAAAAAATAGCAGTATAATGTATCTGATTTCACCATTTTCCAATAATCCCCAATATCCTTAATATACATAGGGCCCTATTAAATTGTCAAAATTGCAAGCCCGTGATATAGCCCACTAAAGTTACTGATATTCAATTGGCCTCCTCTAGCTACCGGCAATCTATTTGCGAGTTACAGGCTGAAAATTAGTGCGGTTGTCAAAATCGCAACTCTGACCCATCTAAACCTTTGATCTTTCAAACCCGTAAATGTTACAATCGCTAAAATCGCAAATCGCTATTAATTTGCAACAATTCCACAAGCCTGCAACTGCCTTCAAACCCGTAAATGGCAAATGTAGCAAAAACTTCTACGAGTTCTAGATAGGACTCGCATGGGAGTTAAACACCTGTTCGTAACACTATAAAATCCCCCCCCAAAACATAATACTGGACTTTAAAATATGGGGAAAGTGAAGAAAGACATTAGAATTAATTGCACAACAGCCTCAAGCACACATATCTGCAAAAAAATAAATTTCCGTGTTATATCAATCTCGGGAATCAAGAAGTTAATACATATCAGGCCACCCACATGGACTATAACAGTTTCTTCTTTAATTTTAATTGATTTTTAAATCGCTGGATTGTGTACGTTAAAATTCAAATTGATTGACGTTTAAACGCCATGTTTTACTGATGTCATGATGACTGTCTCATTTACAATTGGCCGTTTCTAAATCGTTACTTATGGGCTTGCTTAATTGATCATGATCATACCCTGAAATACTACATATGATTACGTGATTTACGGATATACAGCCTTATTAAATTGCGATTCAGTAAATTTAAAAGAGATCTATTTAAGCACACAGCATATTTTTTTTACAGAAGTTATTAGTTAGTGAAGACCATGCTTTTGGATAGAAGTTCACAAACTAAAAACTTCTGTAAAAAAAAATGCTGTATCTTAAATAGAGACCTTTAAATTTACCGAATTGAAATTTAATAAGGCTGTTGGTTTTCGGCCATGTAATTGTGGGCCTATTCAATTAAATTAATCTGTAACTGTTGCAATTTTGGAATTGAATAAGGCCCATAGTTACATAGTTACATAGTTACATTGTAATTGAAGTTGAAAAAAGACTTTAGTCCATCAAGTTCAACCTTTTTGAATCTCTCTGATCTGAATGATGCGGATTAGTTGTTAATTGATCCAGAGGAAGGTAATGAGAAATTTGTGAGATTTTCATAACTAAATGATTTACAATGTTTTCCAATATTCTTGAACTTGCTTAAATACAATATTGAAATATATAAATATGTTATATAAGTTATATAAATATATCATGCCAAAATGTGAACCATTTTACAGTAACATCCTTAAATAAACACAGATATATTATTACAACTTTTTAAATTAGTCTATCACAACATTACATTTTCATAACCAAATTATTTACATACATTTATTTAAATACAGTATTGAATTATCCTTTATATAAATATATCAGGCTAAAATATGAACCCAACAAAAACAAAATAAAACATCCAACTTATTCTAAAAATATCCACAATACAAACTGTAACTGAACTCCAGGTACAGCAGCTATTCCTGGCAGCATCTCCATACTTCCTGTTATTAATGCATATTACATACAGCAGTGTCCTCACAACAAGATGCCTCCACATCCTCACAAGCCTCCTTCAAAAGCACCAAAGGACATCAGAGGTCTTGATAGAGAGAATATATGCTGATTGTGATACTGTGATATTGTCATTTACAAAAGCAAATCCAACCACACAAAATGTGTGTACCAATTTACACACCAAAAGCCCTTAAATCTAACAGTTGGATTTGGCACATGAATCTTCTGTTTGCATTAACCTCATCTGCTACAGTCCACCTATGTTTTACAACTGTTTTATTTATATTGGAGGACAGATACTTTAGCAAATATAATAATATTCGGAAATCCTAAAATTATGCTACAACAGCTCAGGTTCCTGGAAATTTACGATTGAAATAAACTTTATATTGACCATCAAGTTTCCTTTAAAAATACCAATTTACAAATAAACACAATGGACGGGATCAAAAGATATTCCTAGTGTCCAACATACTGGGTTTTAATTTTGATTCAACATCCATTGTACCAATGCATTAGTTGGAGAGAGGCACTGTGTGAATTCACACAGATGGTGCTTTTCTTTGAGACATGACTCATCTATTGATAAGCTTGTATTCTTTGTAGAGAACTGTCCTGTTGATGTTTTTCACAAAGTGGCTACTTTCTTGTTACATTTTCATACTATTAACTCTTAGTTAGTACAGCATGCACAACATATGAAGCATATACTCTGGTTACATGTCACAGATAGTGTTTTCTTGCACATGTAGATGGTAGGATGTCTCTGGCTGAAAGCACCAACAGACAAATCTACAGGCATGAGGATGAAATAAGACACACTAGAGCCCGAGGACTGGAGCATGTAGGTACTGAATTAGTATACAGACAGGAAACTACTGATTCTGACAATAACTCAAAGAAAGGAGCAAATACTGGGATTACATACAGATAGGATACAATTAATATTGACAGAAACTTGAGGACTGGAGCAAATAAGTATCAGACTGCAATACAGACAGGATACAACTGGTGTTGAGATGAACTCAAGGACTGGAGTGAATAATTACTGGACGGATATATTAAACACGATACAACTGATGCTAGCAGGAATTCAATGAGCAGGAACAGGGAGCTTTGTCCAAAGGAGTACTGATGTAGTGAGTTGAAGATCAGCTGAAGGCAAAAATAGGAACAAACACTGCAGCAAACAGGAGCTCACACACGACACTAGGATTTCAAACAGCAGGCACTGAGGTACTTGGCTAACTCCCTTAAATAGCTCAGAAGCAAGTCAGAGCAAGTGTTATATATTGGTACCAATGCCAAAGTTCCTGGAAGATGGAGAGTCCTAAATAATTATCGACTGAGTTAGCCGAGCAGGTAATAAGATGAAGGCAAAGACCTCCAAGGTAGTATTTTCCCAGAAACTACCAGTGCCACGTGCTAGTCCAGGGAGACAATAGGAGCTTAGGGAGGTTAATGCGTGGCAAAAAAGTGGTTCATTAAGGAGGGGTTTGGATTTATAGAACACTGGGTTGACTTCTCACTTGGGGACAATATCTATAGCAGCGATTGATTGCACCTTAATGAAGAGGGACCTGTTGTGCTAGGGAAGAGGATGGTAGAACAGCTAGGGGAGTTTTTAAACTAGTAGGTGGGGGAGGACCTAGATATAAGTAATGGGGTAGAGAGTTTAGAGGGGGTAAGAAACTAATTAACTAGTCAAGGGGGAGGAGATGGGTGGAGGTTAGTATAGTCAATAGGGAGGAATTGTTAAGTAACTCAAGTACAATGGCAGGCACTTCAGAATTACAGCCTCATAACATAAAGTGTATGCTTGATAATTCCAGAAGCTTGCCAGGTAGAATTATTAGCACTTAATGAGAAATGGAATTTAATAGGCATTACTGAAATATTGTGGCATGAATCTCATGGCTGGACTGTTAGTCCGGATGTTTATAACCTATTTAGGAAAGATAGGGGATATAGTAAAAGGGGAGGAAGGATTTGTTTGTATGTTAACCATGAATTTAAGCCTATAGTCAGAGAATATATTTATGCTGGAAGTAGCGATAATGTTGAATGTTTGTGGGTAGAGTTAAATAGCGGAGCAGCAAATTCTAAATTAATATTGGTTGGAATATGCTATAAGCCCTCAAATACAACTGAAAGCGAAGAACTGTAATTATTGTTACAGATCGGAAATACAGCTAAGCATGGGCAAGTTCTAATAATGAGAGATTTAAACTACACTGAAATAAACTGGATGAATGAGACCAACAGTTCAGCTAAGGCGAGCAGGTTCTTGAGTACACTTAGGGATCATTATCTGGCCCAGGTTATACAAGAACCTACTAGAAATGAGGCTATCTTGGCAAGGTGGTGCTGGTTCTGCTCACTTTTCTTTTGCTGGGAAGTTCCTCCATTTTGTTGACGACATGCAATAATTAAATAAAACACATATGAATACATATTAGATCAGGATGTATGCCCCTCCTCTATCTCCTGCCTATCCCTCCCTCTCTCTATCCCTCTATACCTCCCTCTCTCTCTATCTATATTTCCCTATCCCCCTCTATCTGAAAAACATGGTGGGATGGTGTTCTTTGCATGATGAGATGTGTTGGGTTTACACCAGACATAGTGTTTTCTTTGATGGTCAAAAAGATACATTTTAGTCTCATCAGATTAGAGCACCTTCCTCCATACATTTTGGGAGTCTCCCACGTGCATTTTTGCAAACTCAAAATGTGCCATTTTGTTTTTTGCTGAAAGTAATGGCTTTCTTCTGACCACTCTGCCATAAAGCCCAACTCTATGGAGCGTACGACTTAATGTCGTCCTATGTATAGATACTCCAGTCTCTGCTGTGGAACTCTGCACCTCCTCCAGGGTTGCCTTAGGTCTCTGTGCTGCCTCTCTGATTATTGCCCTCATTGCCCAGTCTGTGAGTTTTGGTGGGCGGCCGTCTCTTGGCAGGTTTGTTGTTGTGCCATGTTCTTTATATTTGGTTATGATAGATTTGATGGTGCTCCAAATCAAAGATTTTACTATTTTTTTATAACCTAACCCTGGCTTGTACTTCTCAACAACATTGTCCCTTACCTGTTTGGAGAGTTCCTTGGTCTTCATGACAGTGTTTGTTTAGTGGTGCCTCTTGCTTAGATGTTGCAGCCTCAGGGGCTTTTCAAAAAAGTTGTGTATATGTAATGACAGATCATGTGACACTTAGATTGCACACAGGTGGACATCATTTCACTAATTATGTGACTTCTGATTGTAATTGGTTGCACCAGAGCTTTTTATGGGCTTCATAACAAAGGGGGTGAATACATACGCACATGCCAATTTTCTGTTTTCTTTTTCTAAAAAATAGTTTAATGTATATATTTTTCTCATTTCACTTCACCAACTTAGACTATTGTGTTCTGATTCATCACATAAAATTCAGATTAACAAAACAATGAACATAAGGCTGTAATGTAAAAGAATAGGTAAAAAGTCAAGGGGGGAATACTTTTGCAAGGCACTGTTGGTATATTTTGTCTGTTATTGTAGAAATGTAACAGTAGGGTTAAAATTATGTTTTTGGCATAACTCTGTCCAGTAATCTAGTAATTTATTAATAAGTAATATATATATATATATATATATATATATATATATATATATATATATATATAGAGAGAGAGAGAGAGAGAGAGAGAGAGAGAGAGAGAGATTAATAATGAGTATTGCAGTATATTATGACACCTTTTGTATTGGACAAACGTCTTATTTATATTGATGAGCTTTCGAGAGGTTCAACCTCTCTTTATCAAGTCTGAAGCAATACTGACATGAGATGGAACCCTCAGTTTGAATAAAAACAGCAATGCAGAGAGAGTGGAGACAGCATCTGACATCAGCAGGTAAATAGATATGGGGGAATAAACGCAACATAGTAAAGGAAACATATATACACATTATATAAACATATACATCAATATATACATGAAAAAACAGAGCACTGTAGTCCACAGTAATATATTTCCTGTTAGAAAACACCTCACTAGGAGTGCTAAGCCTGTTATGCGATCATAAGAAAAATTCACATGAAGTTGTGATAATGTGTTAGAAAACCCAAGTCCATATTAAGTCCTGTATTTTTAGTGTTGAATAATGTAATCATCTTTTTTTCAAATGCTTTTCTCTCTTGGATGCTTTTACATTTTCCTCTGAGTATTTTGACTTTTAAGTTTTGGATGGAGTGATCATTCTGGCTAAAATTGTGTCCCACTGGGCTACAGTAACTGCCTTCATTATGCTTTCCTTTTGAATGTCTATTTAAATGTTTCCTTAAAGGCATGTTTTGTCTGGTTTCTCCAATGTAACCGCCTGTGTCACATACATCACATATTATGTTTGTCAAACTGTGACTTGTTATCACGCTTGCGAGCCTCTCGAAGCAAGCCGTTGAGGCATAGAAGCCTTCCCGCGAGGTGAGCAGTTGAGGCATGGAAACACGGGGGGAACTTAGGCTGAAATGAGCCCCGAAAGTGCTCCTACGTGCCTCGCAAAGCGAGGCGAGCAGTTGAGGAATTGAAGCATGCGGGACTTAGGCTGCAAGCAGTTGAGGAACGAGGGACTTACTTAGGCTGCAAGCACTTGAGAAACGCAGGACTTAAACAAGAAAATACAACCTCGGAATCTTGGGGGAAAAGAAAAACCTAACTCAGGAAAAATACGAATGTAAAGGCCAAACCGCGGAAATCGAAAAACACTAAAAGCAACAAAAAATAAATAAAATAATTTAAAACAAACACAGCACAGGGGGAGAGCCAGGATGCCTGGGAGTGAGGTTGCAAGCGAATTTAAGCCCCACGGTGAGCGCTGTAGGCGTTCATCGTGGGGCTCGTGATGAGAGCCGAAGGTGAGCATTGCAAAGCAGGAAAGTGGAAGTACATGAGGGGAGAGGCTTGCAATGAGCGCCAATGTGCATGTATATGTTCATTTGATGTTATAGGTCTTGTTGTTATGTTTGGCTGTATCATCATTACAAATGTGTTGACATAATTTACAAGCATGTTGTTACAAGGTTTAGTTCCATTTTTTATATTCAGTTGTTCATTGGCCAGTTTTCTGCTGATGAGTTTTTGTTTCAGGTTTGGTGGTTGATTAAATGCAAGGATGGGAGGTTTGGGGAATATATTTTTTATTCTCGATCTTTGGTTAGTAATGGTTGTAAATGTTTGATTATTTACCGTATTTTCTCTAAAATTGGATGGTATGAAATCACTAGAGGTACACGTGAAGTCGTTTATTTTGTTTTTTACTTTAACAGGTGTTCACAGGGTATTTTGATGGCAGTGTTTATTTTTATAGTAATATGGGTTTTTAACCCTTTTGTTTGAAAGATTCAGACAGGGTTTTTAAATTTGTATCACGGGTCCAGTATTTGAACAAATGCAATGGTATCTAATAGCTTGACTATTGATGATGGCTTTTTTTGCTGTGTGAGGGATGAAAACTGTAGCTGTGTAGGTAACTACATCTGTCTGTGGGTTTCCTATATTCACATGAGTGGAGAGTGCCATTGGTGATGGACATAGTAGTGTCTAGAAAGTTTACCTGTTCTGAGGAGAAATGCATTTTAAGTTTTACAGATAAATGGAAGGTGTTGAATGGATCTCTGAATTTGCTTTCTCCTTCTGTCCATATGATGAACAGATCATCTATGTAACGCTAGTATTTGTGTGGTTTGTAAATTGATAGAGATAGGAATGTTTCTTCTAGACTGGCCATAAATAGATTTGCATATTGTGGAGCCATTTTGGTACCCATGACAGTCCCCATCATCTATAGGTAGGTATCTTTGTTAAAAGTAAAATAGTTGTGGGTAAAGATATATTCTATTAGTTTAACAATAACATTAGAGCCATATTTATTGTTTTGCATGCGTATTGAAAGAAACTTAAAGCATGCCTCAGTGCCATATTTGTGTGGGGCGAAGAGTAGTGAGGTCTTGAATCTGACTGAGTTTTTAGAAAGTCAGTGGTGTCTTGTAAATAGCTACTGGTGTCGCCAACTAATGGTTTAAGGATAAGGATTATCTGTTCAGTTAGTGTGTCCATACCTGTAACAATTGGTCTCCCTGAGTTGCCTGGTTTGTGGATTTTTGGCAGTAGGTAGAAAGTTCCAGTTGTAGGACTGGCAGGGATCAGTTGTTCTAATTCTTTATGTATATCTTTAAGGAATATTTTGATTAATTTCTTAAGTTGAAGAGCATATTTTTTCTGTAGGGTTAATAGACATACTGTATATAAATTATTCAGCATGAAGTAATTTCTATTACTAATTACTAAATACAAGGAGAATTGACAGTCTCTTCACTAACAGTCTCTGCTTCCTGTATAACTTTCTGTCTGCTCTCAGCTCCCTCCGTGAGCAGCCCCTCCCCTCTCCATTGACATACAGGACATACATGTGGATAACAAGGCAGCATGTTTGTGAGCTCCCCCTGTTTGTTGGGACGTTTGTATAAAACGTCCAGCTGCTCTCATTGGAGCTGCACATGAAGCTAGTCCTAGCCTCTCTGCCTCACTTGGCTTACTGTGAAAGGGGCTATTCAGGACACTGCCCTGGTGCTCACTAGCTCCCCCTTTTTTCTTTTAAGGGAATAGCAGAACAGTTTTCTATAGCAGAGGTCTGAAACATATAATCTTAAAAATATACAGCTGAGAATTTTATAGCATTTATGGGGCAGAATGGGAGAGCCAATTGTTCAAAAAAATTTGTCAGTCACAAACCAAATGTAATAATAATAATAATACTATTAATTCAAATATAATATATATAATAACAAGTATACAAGTACATTGCCCCAATGCACCAGCCACCCCTGCATATACCACGTGGAAATAAAAGTAGTAAATCACAACCCATATGGCTTAACAATGACTTGAGAATTAAAAAACCTCATGAAGATGAGGAGTGAAATCAGACATTACAATGATACAAAAAAGAGGGGACAGAGACTGCTTTACATGAGTACGAGGAAGTTATCAAGAAGTACGAGGAAGTCATCAAAAGAGCTATTAGACTGGCTAAAATAGAAAATGAAAAGTTAGTTGCAAAGGAGAGTAAGATTAGCCCTAACATATTATTTACATTTATTAATGGGAAGAAGGTCTGTCTGACAATTAGTGAACAGGAAAGGGCAGATGAACTAAATAGGTTATTTTCTTCTGTATCCAAAAGGAAGGTACCAGTGGTTGGGACACTGAAACAAAATTGGGCTACACTACCTTCACCAAATAATTAGTTAACACAGGAAGAAAAAGAGGTTGGAAAAAGTAAATGTTAATAAAGCCTTAGGTCCTGATGGAATACATCCAATTTTACAGAGGGAACTGGGCTCTGTAATAGCTAAATCATTATATCTAATTTTTCAAGATTCACTCAACACAGGGTATTAACCAGATTACTGGAGAAAAGCAGAGATGATAGCTATATTTAAGAAGAGAGCAAGAACAAATCCAGGAAACTATTGACCTGTAAGTCTCACTTCTGTAGTGGGAAAGCTTTTAGAAGGGTTAATAAGCGATAGTATACAAGAATGTGTATATTTAAACAAGTTTATAAGTAGGAATCAACACGGATTTATGAGGGATTGGTCATGTCAAACAAAACTAATCAGTTTCTATGAGGAGGTTAGTAGGAATCTGGATCAAGGCAACTCAGTGGATGTAGTATTTTGGGATTTTGCAAAGGCTTTTCATACCATGCCACATGGGAGACTATTGTGCAAACTAAGAGATACAGGAATTGCAGTAAATATCTGCTCATGGATTGAGAGCTGGCTGAAAGGCAGGAAGCAAAGGGTTGATGGAACTTACTCAGATTGCACTAAAATGGGAAGTGGGGTTCCTCAGGGTTCAGTGTAAGGTCCTCTCCTGTTTAACATATTTATTAATGACTTAGAAGTAGGATTGGAAAGTATTGTCTCCATTTTTGCTGATGACACTAAGCTGTGCAAGGTAATTAAATCAGATAATTATGTACTTTCCCGCCAAAGGGATTTGCATAAATTAGAGAATGAGCGACTAAATGGCAAATGGGATTTAATGCAAATAAAAGTTATGCATCTGTTTAGGAAAAATAGCCATGCAATTTATATTCTTAATGGAGCAAATCTAGGGGTATCAGATATTGAAAGTGATTTGGGAGTACTTGTGGACAACCACCTAAGTAACAGTACTCAATGCCAAGCAGCAATTTGTAAAGGCAAGTAAAATATTAGCATGTATTAAGAAGGGTGTAGAAGCAAAGGAAGCAAATATAATTCTGCCACTATATAAATACCTAGTATGCCCTTATTTGGAATATGGGCACCACTACATATAAAGGACATTTTAGAGCTGGAAAAAGTACAGAGAAGGGCAACATAACTAATAAAGGGAATGGAGGGACTAAGTTATGAAGAAAGGCTAACCAAATTAAACTTATTTTCTCTAGAAAAAGTGTGTATAAGAAGGGATATGATTACCCTATATAAATATATCCAGGGTCAATATAAGGCTTTGTCAAGTAAGCTTTTTGTGCCAAGAGGTTTTCAACTGATAAGAGGACATCCTTTGAGATCAGAAGTAAAAATGAGGTTTATCCTGGATAATTAGAGTATTGATCCTGGAAGGAGTCCGATCGCCAGTATCTGGGGTCAGGAAGGAATTTTATATTTATTCCCCTTTTGAGACAATTGGCAAAACTGGGTTTTTTTTTGTTTGCCATCTTCTGGATCAATTAACAATTAACAAGGAATCTGCATATTGCAGTTTAGAGGAGATCCAAAAAGGTTGAACTTGATGGACTAACATTATTTTTTCAACCTCAATTACTATGTAACTATGTAACTATATAAATTTAAGGAATTATGAGAAAGTCCTGACTGTTCCAAAAGCTGTTTATATTGGGATTAAAAGAACTGTAACTCTTCTGGCACTCATATTAAATTGAAAAATAACATTTGCAATGTTTAAAACATGTTCTTTTAAATCCATGATAACATTTTTAATTTAATTCCCTATTAGGTTGTAACCTTAAAGCTACAGTACAAGAAATCCTATTGTGTCCCTTGCCAGTTCTCTGGTGACCTTATTACCCTTTTATGTAATAATACTGCTGCAGTGAAATGTAGAATTTTGGTCTATGCATACCTAGGCCCTCATTCAATTGCAATTTGGCCAATTCAATAGGGCTCTAAATAAGCACATAACGTATTGTTTTTAAAGAAGTTTTTAGTTACTGCTCATCTATCCAAAAGCAAGGTTTTCACTAACTAAAAACTTCTTTAAAAAAAATATGCTATGTGCTTATTTAGAGCCCTGTTCAATTGGCCAAATCACAATTGAATGAGGCCCCTAGTTTCTATCTTTGGAGGAGACTTTGGATGCAGAAGAACCTTCAGTCTACACAATGGGGGCCTCATTCTATTATCGGCCGTAAAACGGCCGCAAGGCTGCGATTCCTTGCCGGGGTTCCGTTATCTTGCAATTCAATTATATGGCCCCGCAAGGATCTCCCCTTACGGCCGGCCGTATATCTTTCAACCGGCCGTAAGCTCAGAAAACTTTAAACGCAAAAATAAATTCAAGACGGCACTGTACAGCTCTGTAAATGATAGGGATCATATTGGGGGACATGAGGATTAATAGCAACCCCCTCTCAAGCTTGCACATCAGCCCAAATCCGAGTTTACATTAACTGTTTATTTTCCGGCCGCAGCATGGGCGGGTCTGAGGTGCTCCAAGCCCTTGGGACTTTTTACATGGATTTTTGACATAAATTAAAAAATAATTTATTTACGGATTTGAGTGTAGGGGAATGTTGTGCTATTTTTGCTAACACCTACAATCACTTTATAGTCTCCTCAGAGTGCAGGATGGCTTTATTTCGGCTTTATAATGTGCTTAATTGTGTGCCTGCGGGACCTTTTTCCTGCAAGAAAGCTGCGGCTCGGTTTTAGCCTTGCAGAGAGGGTTCCCGGAGCAATTGAATAGCAACCAGGATTTTCTTGCGGCCGAAACTCTTTCGGACGTTTTAGATCAAAGGCTTTCCTCCGGCGCGAGCGGCCGCAAGGGATAGCAAGGCGCCGGCCGCAAGCCTGCCGGAATCCCCAGCCGGAGGGGAATAGAATAGCCGAATAGCTTGCGGCCGGTCCTTGCGGCCCCGCATCTTCTATGGCCGATAATAGAATGAGTCCCTGGGAATGTGGTCAATAAAATTCTGAGGACACATCCTCCTGAGAGAGTAGAAAACAGGATACACACAGTAACAAATATATAACAAATAAAAGTTAAAAAATAACAGCCTTATTAAATTGTGATTCGGCAAATTTAAAAAGGCTCTATTAAAGCACATAGCCTATTTTTTTTACAGAACTTTTTAGTTAGTGAACTTCTATCCAAAAACAAGGTCTTCACTAACTAAAAACTTCTGTAAAAAAATATGCTCTGTGATTATAAAGAGCCCTTTTAAATTTGCTGAATCGCAATTTAATAAGGCTGAAAATCTTTTTGTTTTTGCTTTGTCCGTTAAGAAGTTTAATTATTCCAAGGAACACAAAGAAAAAATGGTTTACAGTGATCATTTTAAAATTTCTGTTAATTTCCTACGAACAAAAACTGTACAAAATCAAAGTAGTTCAATGTGAGAGATGTAATCTTTAAAAAAATGCTGTATATCATTATTTCTTTTATGATAAAATAAAATGCTAAAAATGATGTGTCATTTTTCTTATTTCAGTTGAATGGATCATATCAGCCTCAGGATAAATGTTAGAAGCCCTTAACCTTGTTCGCTTGTATATTCTTCAACTTTTTTGCTGAACATGGATGGCTTAATGAATGAAAAAGCTAGTATAATCAAAATCTAGCACCTAAAATGTTATGTGATTGAACAAAACACGAAAATCATTTATACTTGGTGCATTCAATGTTGCAAAAGGCTGAAAAAGACATTTTATAATGTTTCTGAGAAAAAGGGTGTTTGCAGATTAAAAGTAAGATGTGCAATACATACATCAAGGGATGTAGCTTGCATTTAAGGGACTGCTGTGCTCAAATATCCCCTTTTGAAGAGCCACAGTGGAAAATAAGCCACATTAGAATGTAAAAAAATATTTGTGATTTTGTGATTTTGGTAATTTCAATCATGCTACTTTGGAATCTTAATTAAGACTTGCGAATACCCAGAAACTACAGATGTTGGCAAGTGTTAATAATACAGTGAATCGTACAGAACTAATAATAATGATAATAATAAAGCCAATACTCTGGCAAAGATTTCTTCGTCTCAGGTGTCCACTGGAGTTGCAATTTAATTTAATAATTTAATAAATTATCATAATAAAGAGAAAGAGGCAACTATTTACCCAGTCAGATCCACTCTCATACAGAAGTGCATTTGTGGTAAGTTTCCCTCCCACAATTGCTAAAGGAAGTCATGGACAGGATGTGATGTAAATTACATCATCTCAACTAAGGATATATCCAGGCAGGAAACTGGTGCTGTTTCCTGTTTTCTTCCTTGATGGTGAGGGTGATGGAGGTGATGTCGATGGTCTAACCGTGGGTGAGATAAAGCGTTTGGGAAAGGGGATTACTATATCGGTAGATAGATTTAAAAAGGGTGTTGCTCCGTGGGTCTGGGCTGTGTGTTTGTGATGCATTTATAGTATTGTGTTATTGCCTTTTAATAAATACCTTTTAATGCAGACGAACCTTGTGTAATATTTATATATATTAATTTGGTGATACACCACATTTGGCGACCACGAATTTTAGACTTCTACAAAGTTTATTTATGAGGTAATATCACATTAATAGATAGTCAGATTTATTATTATTTTTTTTTGGGGGGGGGGGAAGGAAAAAAAGTACTTTGTCTAATTATCCTCTGCATGGGAAATCAAGTGCTGATTGTGTGTGGGGTCTAGGTTAAGCCTCCATTTTTAATATATATCGTACTAGCTTCTGAGTTGAGTTTTGTTCGTACTAGCTTATTTTGATACATAAAACAAATATATATCATACAGGTTGTTTTTGTGGGTTTATCTGAGTTGAGTTTTGTTGTGCTTTTGACTATCAAAGTACAGGCTAGGCCTGCATTTGAATAAGGCTCCATGTGGCTTCTTTGTGTATTTAAATGCTAATTCAAGCCTCCATTTTTAATATATATTGTACTAGCTTCTGAGTTGAGTTTTGTTCGTACTAGCTTATTTTGATACATAAAACAAATATATATCATACAGGTTGTTTTTGTGGGTTTATCTGAGTTGAGTTTTGTTGTGCTTTTGACTATCAAAGTACAGGCATAGGCCTGCATTTGAATAAGGCTCCATGTGGCTACTTTGTGTATTTAAATGCTAATTTAAGCCTCCATTTTTAATATATATCGTACTAGCTTCTGAGTTGAGTTTTGTTCGTACTAGCTTATTTTGATACATAAAACAAATATATATCATACAGGTTGTTTTTGTGGGTTTATCTGAGTTGAGTTTTGTTGTGCTTTTGACTATCAAAGTACAGGCATAGGCCTGCATTTGAATAAGGCTCCATGTGGCTTCTTTGTGTATTTAAATGCTAATTCAAGCCTCCATTATTTCAGGCGTGCGTTTTAATACACTATAGGCTTCCATACCTTATACATTTTGGGTGTCTTGCATATCCTAGTTCGGGTATATCTCCTACCCTGCAGGCCTTGCTATTATATTTTAAGTTAATTAGCAAGTATTACCTTTACCATACTAAGGTAAGTATAATTTGCATTGTGGGTACTAATCTATTTTTCTACATATTACACCTGGCCTACTGAATAGTCATCAACTATTGTTGGCTACTCAGAAGCATGCTACTTTAGTCGCAAATTGATTTGGATTCTTACTTGGGTGAGTAAAAGAGTAGGAATGTCTTTTCAAGGGGCCAAATACTTTCCCACAGAAGTGCGTGAGTACTTTAGGAAACATATTCAAAAACATGATGGTCCATATGAGCTTCCAGAGCCAGCAAACCCAGACAGTGAAAAAGAGAAGAGATTAATGGATGTTCTAAAACAAATTGTAAATAACAAAAAGTATAGAACAAAGAAGAGAAAAAGTTTGGTCACACAAGCTGTTGTAGCCACAATAGGAGGCCTAGTAGACTTAGTTGTAGAATTACGGCAGCATAATTTGGAAACAACAAATAAAATGGAGGAAGCAATGGACAAAAGGGATTGTTTAAAAATTGCAGCTTTGAGAACAACTACAATTGTGGGGGAACTAGAAAGGGAGTTAGGGGAAATAGAAGAACAGAGGGATGCTTATGGAGTAAAAATAACAGAACTTCAAAACATAATAATGGACTATAAAAATAAAACAAAGTTAGAAGGGATAAAAGGAGTCAGAGACATTGCCAAAATATATCCAGATCTGGATATGTTCGTGGCACAAAATAAAGAACCAGTGCCGAAAATGAACCAAGATAGAAAAGATTTCTTATGTTATTCTGTTCCACAAGTAGATACCATACCACAAGCACCAGTTATTGTTTCAGAATTATTTAATGCAAGGCAAACACCTACAGGATTTTCCATGCAGACTCGACCGATGTCTATGGCAGATAAAGACAATTTCCAGAAATGGTGGGGAAGTATGCCAACTAACAACTTTAATACGTTTACACATTGGTTTATGAGGGGAGCAGATAGAGCTAAAAAAGGAGGTCTTAACTTAGAGGAATGGACAGAACTGTTAGAATACGCTATGGGTCCTTTGGCTAGTAGACTATTGGGATTTAATAACAGTGTGTCTGATCAGGCAGGAAGAATTGCTGCAACTAATTTCTATCTACTTAGCATAGAGAAAGAAATAGCAAGTATTACCATGAGGCCAACAGATGGTCCTAGAGAGGTAGCTCAAAGGATATTTTTTTGGTATACTCTACGACAACCTCAACAGCCTCTAGTGCTGGGCTCACCAGAACATATAGCAAAAGTAATGGAAGCCCTTCCCCGGGAGTGTCAAGAATTTATCAGGCTTTTTGATCCAACACCAACAGACTTGGAAATGGTACTAACTAGAGCTGATAAGTGGTGGATCAAGCATCCTTTCACAGAACAGGCCTGCTCTGTTTCAGCTGTAAGAACATCTAAGGTCGAGTCTGGTAGAGATATAGATGGTAATTGGAGAAACCAGACGTGGGATGTACCCCAGAACAAGAAGGATGATCAAAACTGGAGACCAAAACAGAACTTTGACAAAAGATGGAGAGATCCACCTAGGGACTATAGTAATAGGGATGGCAGCAACTGGAGGGCTAATCAGGAGGGAGAGAGAAACGGTAACATGGGCTATTGGGAACTCAGGAGACAGAAGGATAGGATAGAAGAGGAAAATCACATACTTAAAAACAAGGTAGCTGAGTCAGAGAGGAAATTGAAGGAAAATGAGGCAAAGATGATAAAAGAGGGACAGAGTAGAAGTGAGTCACAATGACAAATCCCAACCCCTGCGCCTCAGCATCTCATTCACTCAGCTAATTTAACCATGGATGAGGCAGGTCGGCCTACCAGTTATACAGTCATCGCAGGGGTAGGGAAAAATATGTTGGTCGATACAGGAGCAGCAGTTACAATGACCAACAGGGTCAAAAATGGGGATTCTTCAGTAAGTAGTATGGGAGTTACTGGGAATCCACAGGAGGTTAGAGCAGGTCCAATTGATGTAGCAGTTGGAGAAAAAACAATACAAGTAGAAGCAATAGAGGGTTGGCCAGAGGAAATATTGGGAATAGAAGCTTTAAAAAAAGGAAATTTCATTGTAGATCTTGCCAATTTTTGTTTGTGGAAGACAGAAAAGGTGAATCAGGTAAGTACAGAGTTGACGAAAGGGGTTGTGCTCCCAATGGCATATATTGTCTCTCCGATAAAAAGTCTGAAAAAAAACAAACTGAAACTAGACGGACAACCAGAATGGCTGCAGAAGCTAATCCAAGACATACCTGTTTGGGCTACAGATAAATTAGACTGTGGAAGAATGAAAGGAATGTTTTTTTTTGGAAGGAGGAGACCCACAATGGCAAAAGCAATATCCAGTCCCAAGAGAATCAGTGGCATCAATCACCAAGATGATAGAAATACTGGAGAGAAGTGGAATAATTAAATCTGGAAATGGGTATGCATGTAACTCACCATGTTGGCCTGTGAGAAAAGCTGTGTTAAAAGGGAATAGAGATGAAAAAGCAGCCTCATCATGGAGACTTACCATTGATTACAGGGCCGTGAACAAACTTGCAAAAAGAATGTCCCCTGTTGTTTTTGTTATGTATATGTTTCTAATGATGGAATCTAGTGTTCCCACAGAGCAAGGCCGTATAAGAATGAAGATGCGTGTCAACAGAAGATTGTGGTGGATCCTTGTTACAGGATGGATAAGTATAAGCTGTATCACAGTAGGAATGGGGAGACAGGCAATAAGGCCAGAAGATACCGCAAATAAGGGAAAGAGTTTGAAAAGATTGGAGTTACATTATGTTCAAGCAGATAGATTTATTTGGCCCAGGGAATTGGAAGTAAAAAAGGGCGGAGGGTTACAAGTAAACATTATTTTGCCACATAATAGTACCAGGGGATTAGCTCTTAGAGCTCCAATAAAAAGTATAGAGGGACATAACTGGGAATGGGTTATAAGATATGGACAGATAATGAATACAGGAAACTTTAAAGGAAGGACTAAAATAACAACAAAGGTACAAGGGAGGGTTACAAATATTACAGTAGTAGTGAGTAACTTAATATTAGAAGAAGGTGGAGAATGGGACGCTGCAGTTATAGCTGCCCAGCCTGATCTAGAGGAATTCTGCAATTTTGATACTGGAAAGGGGTGTGTTCTAACAATAGATGAAGTATTTGTCTCTGTAAAGGAGCTGCAACGTTGTAAAGATCAGAAGAAGGTACCATGGCCAATAGGCGGATTGGTGGTGGTACCAACACATGAAACAGTTGTGCAAGGGGTTGGGTGGACTTACTACCCAATAATTCTAAATTTTAATGATTTTTCTATTCCTCCAAAGTGCCCGGAATCACAGCGGCAGTGGTTTAAGCAAAGTATACAAGAGACCATCATTGAGTGGACCGGAGCAGGGAGTCGAGAAAAACGGGACACACTTGCAGCCCTTTTAGGAGGAGTCGGAACTGGATTGGGAGTATGGAATTCAGCAGACATCATTGGACTGAACAGCAGGATAAACTCCCTTACTGATGGCATGGGACATGCTATGAAAACAGGTGGAGTAGCTGACTCCCTTATAGTGAGTAGACTGACAGACAATGTTGATGACATACACACCATTGCCAACAACCTGCATCTAGTTGAGGAAAATATTGCTTACATTGCTAACAGCATTAAGAATGAAATAGTGGGAACTGCCATTTTCTGTTCTATGATTGGAGGAAAGCTGTTGGCAGATTTAAAGGAAACTATTAAAGACATCCAGGAAAACAAGTGGGCAAGACAAATCAATGCAACAAGGATTATCACGTCATTGAAAAGAAAAGGAGTGGACATCACTGAGGACAATCTTAAATACAGCTATATTGAAGGCCCAGATCAATGGATGCCACATGGACAACAATCTGGGACAATAGGACTAATCCTGGCAATTCCCCGCTGGGAGGGGCAGGCAGAGCAACTGAACTTCATACATAGCATTGGCACGTTAAGTGATGGAATCTACAAGCAACACTTCCCATCAAAAAGACTGGACACTATTACAGGATTGGAGATGGATGAAAGCTGTTGCAGGAAATCTCAACACCGATGGCTGTGCAGTTGTGTTTGGGAGAAAGGAGCTGAGGAGGATGGCTGGGTGCAGTTGATAAAAGAAAACCTGGTGCAAGAAGTGATCCGCATAGGGGACATTGCATGCTTTATCGGCCACTCTGAATATAGGACAGTTGATGAAATATGTTTGGTGGAAGAAGGGTCTTGTATCATGGTATTTCCATCAAGAAACCTTACCACTGAAATGATCAATTTTACTGCAAATGCAGATTGGACAAATTTGACAATGAAGCTTTTTACCTTGGAACTTCATGAGTCAGAGACACATCCAGTCCTATGAACACTGTCGCTGGTACTCATGTTCATTCAAGTATTAACGACAATTATAATAATATACTTTTGTGTGGCAATGAAACAAATGAGGAAGGAACTTGCAAGGAGGATATATAATAATGTGTATTTTTCCTCTTCTTTCTCTCTCTCATACATTCAATAAAGTTTTACATTGCACATACATAAACATTTATCACACACTCTCACCTAAATTCTATAAATTCTGTTTTTGTGTAATATGTGGATTGACAGCCATAGGAAAGTACAGGAGAACTTATGTCGCTGAGGGAACTATTCCGGAGGGACGGTGGGTTGAATTTCTCCTGTATATCAGGTTTTTGCTCCCACTAGGTTCTCCTGTACTAGAGGGATAACTAAAAAACTGAGCAACATAGAAGAAGAAAAAGTAAGGAAATGTGGTAACTTGTCTTCCTTGAATGGTAATTCAGGACTACTTAAACAGGCCTTTGTAGGAGGGCTGAGAATCTTTACTTCCCTCCCACAACTGCTAAAGGAAGTCATGGACAGGATGTGATGTAAATTACATCATCTCAACTAAGGATATATCCAGGCAGGAAACTGGTGCTGTTTCCTGTTTTCTTCCTTGATGGTGAGGGTGATGGAGGTGATGTCGATGGTCTAACCGTGGGTGAGATAAAGCGTTTGGGAAAGGGGATTACTATATCGGTAGATAGATTTAAAAAGGGTGTTGCTCCGTGGGTCTGGTCTGTGTGTTTGTGATGCATTTATAGTATTGTGTTATTGCCTTTTAATAAATACCTTTTAATGTAGACGAACCTTGTGTAATATTTATATATATTAATTTGGTGATACACCACAAGCCTTAGAAAATAGCACATACAAATGACTGAGTGTGTATGTGGGGGCTTATGCTTAGTCAGATCAGACTTGCTATATCCTACTATTGGAAGATAGCCTGTGCCCTTACAAACCACCCAATCTAGTCTAGTCTAAATATTTCTGTATTGCTTTCATACTCATATTTATTCATTTCCTTTTGTATAGGTGTCTTTAATAATTTGTTTTGTAAGAGAGTTGAATGCTTATATTATTTAATAAAGTCTGTGTTAGGAAAAATGGGCACAGATATAGATATATTGATTAACACCTACAGTCCAGATTGCAGGTGCAAATTCGTCTTTGTTCTGTGACCATTCTATAAATGTGACAGAATGATTGTAGATATTTGACTATTTAACTCTATTCTAAAATATAGTAAGTAAAACAATTTTTTACATTGCAAAGTATAGGATTTCAGAGTAACACCCTGTGTCATTATAGGACCCCTTCTTAAGATAGTATGAAGTAATCGTTTTAGCTATTTTCTTTTTTTAGGAAATATATGATAGAAAATGCATATAGACAAATATAGTAAAATATTGTAGAGACGATATAAGGGGGACAGAAGATTATGCCAGAGGGTAACAGACAGAACAAAGCCCAGAGAAATTACAGTCAGAAAAAAAGCCCTGATCCTTCTCTCTGCATATTAGATAAACCCTTTCCCCTCCATTGTCCAAGGGTTGGTTTCCACCAATTGCAATAGGTTACTGCTTGTTTGTACGTATCTTAATGTTTTTTAGAATAGTCTATTGTGCATTTATCTATCACCTGTTTTGATAAGCACTTGGTTGGAACAATGGAGAATTGAGGACTATTGCATAAGCCTGAGCATACTCTATCTTTAGACAGGTTGTAAGTTTCATTCTCAAGGCCTCATCTCAGCTATCTGAAATTACATGGCCTTGGTCCAAATCTTGCCTGATAGTACTGTTTAATAACCTCAGAAATTTATTTTGTAAAAAGTAGAATGGTTAACCCTTCACGTGTTAAAAGAGTACACCTTAAGTGTGTCTGTGTTTACAATGGTAACAGCAATCAATAGATAATCATATAATGTAGACACAATATAGATATGATTTATTTTTACCCACAAATACCATGACATGTGGACCACCTGAATGAAGCTCATGGATCACTACAGACAACAGTTTGGAAACCCCTGGTCTAGACTGAATAATCTGCTTTAAAGAGTATAATTGAAAAAGCAAACACTACTGGTTGCCATAGGGACCAAACTACTTTTCTCAAATCAAGCAAGCAAGCAGATGTAGGGTCCTTTTGGGACCTACAGAGATGGAGGTAGATTTCTCTGAGGAAAAAAAGGAAAAATAAACCGAAATGTATTGATTATCTCTAAACCCTTAACCCACTTAGATTATAAACTTTTACAAGAGCAGGGCATGATACACCTTTATCATTTTTATTTTATGCATTCATTGCATCTCTTGTACTTAGTACTATGGAATATGTTGGAATTTTATAAATAAACAATAATAATATTAATACTACACTTATTATATGGTTTATTATATGATTGCTTTTTACAAACATTGATTTCTAATCTTTTCAAGCCCTTCAGAATTAGGGATGTAGATGTAGATGTTTTGTCCCTATAGCAACAGCGAAACTGTCCGACTGAATCAGTAGGAAAATACATTAGAGATGTATAAACATTTTATGCATGAGCTGTAGGAGCATACTTTTGCAGGGACAGAAGGTTTGAGTAAGTGAAAACAGAGCTTTTAAGCACTTGTTAATAAAATAATATTTAGATATGCATGTTTAGTTTATTTTAATATTAAATCGGGGAAACTTCCATATATCTTTAACGGCAGAATGTAATAGGTAGACCAGCAGAGATGGTTTGTTTAGAAAACATAGTACAGTGGTACCTCGTGTTACAATGCCCTCGGGTTACACTGTTTTCGGGTTACAACTCTTCTCCTCTGCAATTTTCTGCCTGTGGTTACAACGCTATCTCGGGTTACATCGCTTCCCCTCTGTAATTTTCTGCCATGGGTTACAATGCTAAGTCAGGTTACATGATTGAAACTGAAAGAAGGAAAAAGGCAAACGCTGCTGTACATGCACCAGTGCGATCAAATCCGAAAAAAGGAAGCAAGATGTAAACACTGTAATCACAATTGCCTGCAAGTGCCTCCAAGAGCCTGCAAGAGCCCAATTCACCTATGCCTGCAAGAGCCCAATCAACCTGTGCCTATGTACCAATGTGCCAGACTGTGCCTATGAGCAATGTGCCCAGCTTGTGCCTATAAGAGCCAAAGTTCCAAGTAATAACCTGTGTCCTAATTTCTCTATATCCCCACCATTCCATTGGGCCCTCACGTCCTCTCATTACAGGTAAAGTGAAGTTAATTTCTAAGTTATGTGGTGTAATTATTGTTCTTTGTTAATTTATTTTCAAACTAAAATGTGAAAAATCTGGGGTCTTTAATTGAATTTACATTGAATTGTATGGAAAATGCTATCTTGGGTTACACCGTTTTCGAGTTACACTGTCACGTATGAAAAGGATTAACGTTGTAACCAGAGGTACCACTGAATTTTCTAACAACTATTTTATGTACATCTTTCACAAACTACGTATTACATTTTGTTGCAAAATCAGTCTACCAAAGTTAAAAGTTAAATCTCTTCCTAGCTACTACTAGCCCAGTGAGGGAACTGTACCCACATTAGCCCATGTGTTGTTGGTTTAATCAGCAAATGAAAGGTATAACAAGAGTTTTATTTTGATATGTAAAAATGTAGCGAGGCAGATATGCATTTTACCACAGCATCTCCTTGGTAATGCCAAAACTAACATTGTTAGTTTGCATTAGGACCTCATATGGAAGTACAGTGATAATAGAGAGCTGCAGCAACCAATTGCTTTCATAAGAATGGCAGTAGCTTTGCTTTGCACAAAATTGATTTAATTATCATCTGAGAAGCTTCAGAACTGATCCAAACAACAGGATTTTAATGTATGATCCTAATGTGGAGCTAACCATTTTTATCTTTGATCATTTCCTATGGGAATTTTTAGCTTGGCAGTTTTCACAAGCAATCATTCATTTAGTAGATTTTCTACTGCAGTGTAAAATAGGAGAACATCTACTGCTTTACACGTTATACTTGCAGCTGTTATAACTCTCTAAGTGAGTTTCATGGTACTTTAATATTAATAAACTATGAATTCACATTATAAAGCTTATATAATAGTTACACTGGTGTTCAGTCATGAAAATCATAGATATATTTACTATTGCCAATTTTTTTATTTTTTTTATTTTAGAAATGTATTTTAATATATGTGAATAATGTGTTGAATCAGGGTTTGCAAAAAAAACACCAGCGGATTCCCCAAACACAAATACTGACATAGCTCATAGTAATCCTGGCTTAGTGCGGCTGATGCCGAGAGCACTGACATATCCCAGAAGATGATGTGTTAAAGTAACACAATGATAGTTCCAAATATGGTATAACTTAAAACTATAGATAATAGCAAGTGTTTTATCAGATGATTGTCATTAATAATAAATTTGCTTAAAGAACCAAGATAAGTTTGTCATTCTGAGCTTGTAAAATATGTATTTTTATAGACGTGTAGAAGCCCTGTTTACAAATACGGGCCCTATTAAATTCCAAATAGAAATTTTCAATTTTTTACAGAGCAATTAAATTGAACAAGGCTGCAACCAAAGGACTGAAGCCGCAAGCCAGTAAACCCTTCCTGCGACCGACCGCAAGCTGTTAGGGGGCTGGAATAGATGCTTTCCACAGTCACAATCCAATCTCGGATTATGGAGTGTGACACAGGCCTCAGAACTGGAAAATGATTAGCAGGGGGAGATAATAAAGCTGCATTTCACACGCACATGCGTTGACTGTGTTGTAGATTTTTCTGATGTTGCCCGCAGGTCCCAGAGTTGGCAGTTGGATTTAGAGAGAGAGAGAATAGATGAGATTGGAGAGCAGGTTCTTACACTTCTATTCATTTCTATTATCAGCATAACTATTTTACACATACATTTTGATTACACATAGATATTGATTCCACTTACTGAATACAAATACACTGTAACAGAGTGAAGCAAAGAATGCCACTAGAGGTGGGTTTAATTAAAGATGCTGGAATATTTCTCTGGAGAAAGAAAGAGTTAACTCCGGGCAGCGATCAGAGGCCAATTGAAGCCCAGCTGTGGATTGCCTTTAAGACAACAGCAGAGAGATGGGTGGAGTCTCTCTCACTTAGGCTTGGGCCTAAGCAGTGTGAGCAGTGTGTGAAATCTGCTCCTGTTGGTGAGCTGCTGTTAGCAGCAAAGAGCAAACTACAGAAAGAAGCTTGCTGTCTGTTCCTGATTGCAGTCAGAAGACTGTTGTGTACCAAAGATTGTTCACAGAGAAAGTTGTGTTCCAGAGATTGCTCGCAGAGAAAGTTGTTTTACCAGAGATTGCTCGCAGAGGAAGCCATTTGCAATTTGAAGACTGTTTTACCAGATATTGCTCGCAGAGCAAGCTGTGTTCCAGAGGCTGTGAGTAAAGGATTATATTTTCCTTACAAGAGTCTGTGTAAAGTAACCCCAGGGAGAAGGCAGCATTATAACTGTGAATTGAACAGAGTATCTCAAAAGACTGTGTAAGGATCCTTGGAGTATTTCTGACAGACGGGTGGGCCGAATGCTCCCCTTTCTACTGAGGAAGATATTTAGAAGAGAATTGTGTGTTTTGCTATACATTTGGCTGATGTAAGCCAGTATGTGATATCATTTTTGGACTTTTAATAAAAAGATTAAAAGAATACACGATTCTTCTTGCTGTTAATCTAGAAGGTAGCAGGTCAAACTACCACAACACTTAGAGTAAATAACACACATAGATATACATAGAGCCAGGTCTCCACATACAGCTCCCCCACCCTATAACCCAACATTTTGCAATCACATTTTTTTTATATAACAAATATATACACAAATACATTTTTTTTCCTTTATCCTTATTTTATTTTTGGGATTGATATGGAGGGAGGAGAGAGGAGGAGAGAGGAGAGGAGATGTAGGGAGGAGAAGAGGAGGAGAGAGAGGTTCCCATGGGGAGAGTTGGAGAGGAGGCGGAGGAGGTGGAGGTGGTGGAGGAGAGTGTAGAAGAGAAGACGAAGGAGGAGGAGGCGAAGGAGGAGGAGGCGGAAGAGGAGAAGGTGGAAGAGGAGAAGGTTGAAGAAGAGGAGGAGGTGGTGGAGGAGGAGGAGGTTGAGAAGGTGAGAAGTAGTGTAGAGGGGGAGGTGGGTGAGCAGGTGCCCATATGGATAGGCGCACTTACATCAGAGTCAGAGGGGGAGGGGCCTGATCCCAGGGGGTGATAACAGGGATGAGGGAAAGGCCCCTGGGACAGTTGAGGGAGGACCCTCACAGTCGTTAGGGCAAGAGGCTGGGGGCAGGCACAGGACTTTAAATTACTCCCCCCGGAGATGGTGGTACTCTTGTGTGCCATCCATGAGCAACTTGCGGTTGCAGTCGAGGTAGCGGTCGCAGTAACAGCAGTGGGCACGTTGGAAAAGGATATGAGATCTGTGAAGCACAAGTTTGATGATGTCAGGGTCCTGGTGAGGAGGAAGATGGCCAAGGAGATGGCCGCAGCTTCATCAATAAGTTGTGGCCACAAAGTGACCATCACCTGCAATGAGTGAGAGAGGGACATCAAGGTCCTACTGAGCGAGGTGCCTGCCGCTGGAGCTTCAGGCCTGATGACCCAGCAGGATCCAGCCTCCATGTCAGGTGAATATCACATACACCAACATGCCACCACATGTACTTCACACACACTAAATGTGTACTGGATCACCAAAAAAGTACACTGCCATGTTAGCTCCACGCAATTAGCAAGGGATAGATGGATCAGTCATGGATAATTAAATCAATGAGGCTGACAAATCACTGTCTTCAGTGGGCACAACAACATTAATCAACCAATAGTTAGTCCATGTATGGGTGTGCCCACTGTAGCGTATTCAGTCAGAGACCGCAGCCAGAATCAAGAGAGCATTAGGAGCCAAGAACAATAAAGATCAAGAACCCAACAAAGATCACATCTAGCAAATTATAGCTACTCAGAGTTGCACTCAAAGTGACATTTGCCTCACTATAGTTGATATACATTGTGTGAAAGTGCGCAAGATTCTATGTTAAAGTGATTTATTGCTTTCTTGTAATTTAAATAAGAACAGTAAAACATATGCATTCTATGGTTTGTCTTGCTGATTAACAGCCCCTGCCTCAAAGAACGTTTCACATATTATGATTTAACTGCTTACAGGAATGTAATCCGCCAGCAAATAACCACCCATTTAACATAGTATCTTCTGTTAAGTCACACAATGAAGAACATTGATAATGAGGTCAATGGCCCGGTAAGTGATTCATCCAGGTTCAAGCCTATATGTCAGATAGTTAGGAAGGAACAGAAACCAATGTTCACTTTTTCAGCTTCACAGAGATCTGGTTCCACTAATGAGCCAGAGGCAGGGGCGTCGGAGCAGGAGGAAATGGAGCAAGCCCCTGCCCAGCAGGATCTGGTGCAGGGGGAGGAGGGACAAGCACAAGCTCTGTGCCCTGGTGAGGAGAACTTCTCCTGGGCAGTGGGGCCTCTTGCTTGACCATATGCCACCCCAGTGGCTTTTGACACTCCTCTCCTCCCCCCATGCCGCCACCACTGGCTGTGCCGCTGCCACACAAGGGGGATGTCTGCCCCTGGCCCCCACCCCAAGCACCTGTGAGATGGGGACTGGCCACAGGGGATTAAGGCCCTGATGCTAGGCAGAGGAGGATGTAGGGGCTGTGCATATTTCTGTGCCTTCTCAACAGCACTCCTCAGTGACGATCTATTGGTCCACATGTTAACCTAATCTAGCCTAGCTACAGAGTCTTGGATCTTGGCCTAGGTACGGCAGATGGCTACTTGCCATCACATGGTCCATGATCCCCTTCTCTGTGGACACGTAGGGTTCTGTTTAATATTTCACCAATTGATGGTCACTGAGGAATGTTGTTAAGAAGAGATGCTGCAGTCCCTATCTTTTTAAAGGCCTTATTCTGCAGGTTATTGTTTTCTTTCTTTTTTTACTTAGAACCAATTCAGGTCCATGAAGGCATCTTCTGCATCTGCAAGTAATGTGAAGGAAATGTATTAAGAGAGTTTCCCAGTCCCTCTCAGGTGGACATTCCTTCAATGACAGCCCCACTTAACATGTAGCTCCCACAATTTTAAAGCTATCATATATCCAGATATGTAAGACAAGATTGTTGTTAGCTTAAATGTAGACTAATACTGCTATGGCGGTGGACTTGCAATGTCTCACAATCGTATGTTAATAAAAGTCAGCATTAATATATGCACTAGTGAAGCATGTTATCCTAACCTCGATATCAGTCTGAGAACAGATCCTTGTGTCTGATGTAAGAAACATTGATTCTGACTATTTTCCCATATTGCTGATATCATGAGTATCCTTTAACATGTGCTAACACCTGTATAGCTGATGGATGTGATATCAATGTTGATTAACAATATCATATGGAGAAGGTGATATTACACACCTTGACCATTGACACTGGTCACAGCTAAGTATTTATTGTGAGATGACACATCATTATTAATGGTCATGGCTGATGAGATATTCTGAGAACTAGCTAAAGCTTGCAGATGGGAATCAGGTGAGTTGGTATATTGTTACAGTATTTAGCACACTGTATGTGTGAAACTGTATTGGATTACATCATCCAGAGGTTTTTGCATCTGTTTCATTGAGCAGATATAGAAAAGTTGTAAATGCTATGCACATTACTGGTTTCTTCAATTAAATGGAGTGATTTCTGATGATCCTTTTTTCCATCACATTCCGGTAGCAGTGGTGTAGTGACCACATGTGACCCTGGTAGGTGATATGCATCATGCTTATTCTAGATTATGACATTACCCTCTTTAGGTATCCCCTTTTCCCCAAAAGCCTCTTGCCCTTCTGGGATTCGCCCACACCACACCCATGATATTAATGCACAGTCTTGTACATTTCTGAGTGTGGTCTGTGTATGAAATCAAGCTTTGTTATACCATTATCACCATGTCAGTGTGTTTTCAATAGTTGGGGTTTTGGGACATCCACATAAATCACATTTGTGTCACATTCCTATATCTGTAAACTAATGAACACTAGTTACCATGAAATGGATCAGTACATATAATACTACTACTAATAATACAAATATAATAATATCTCATATAATAATTTATATATATATATATATAATAATATTTAAAAATACAGGGTTAATACACATGACAGGTCCTATTGTGATACTGTGCAGTATCAACATTCCCCTGAAGGCCTGATGAGAATATGACAGGTGATAATGTAAATTGATTTATAGCAAAACACTTGATTAGATTTCATCAAATGATAATGGGTATACATCTTGGCACATGGCCAACAGCAATAGCGTGGGACTTTCCAGGAGTTGGCTGTTGCTCCATCTGCCTCTGCACAGCCTCCATGTGTGTTTGCGGCCGTTCCTAATGGTTTAGAGTAGATAAGTGTAGTGTGTGTTCCCCTGTGGTCCTTCTGGATGGCTACCTTGTGTTTGTGAAGGGGTTTGTATACTTCAATGAAGCTGTGAGCTATATCATGTATGGTCACTCTAGATGGGCAGATTCCCCCAGATTATATTATTAGTCATTAGACATTCTTATTGTAATATTTTAAAGAGTGCTCTGGCTCTTTAAACTCCTGGCTGTGCTGAGCGGGGGTGTACATCCTGTGTCATCTGACAGAAGACAGAAGAGCTACGCACCGCTCTCCCTCTCCTACATTTCTACTGTGCAATGGAGCATAACTGCCTGAATGCAAGCTGACTTAAATCTCACTGATCAGTAGCCTCTTCAACTCTGTACACTTTCCATTCTCTTAATAGACCTGGCTGACCCTTCTCTCACACACCCGACCTGTGAGAAGATGATAAACTGGACACTGCAGAAGGATATGCGTGAAATCCTGAGATCACTGTAACTGCTAAGCATGGTGTGGGGGCCTGAGGGACCCTGGCAGAAATTAAATTACTAATTTAAATGGGCAAGCTGACAAATACTCAGTATCATGCACTACATTTTATAATATCTTGCCTTTGTTACTAAAAAAAGGCTGTGCATTCTTAAGTTCTGCAAAAATGTCACTATTCATCATTTCTACTGTCTACTTTGCTAAAAAAAGAGAAAAACACCAAAAGGTGAAATAATTTCTGAATAAAACCTTTGCACTTGGCTAATATGTCTTTTTCCTGAATACATTTGACAGTAATTTTGTAAATTAGATTTTCAGAAGATTATCATTTTGTAGATTTTACCTTTTTAGGATAACAATGACATACATTATATGACAATGAGAAGAGGCAGCCACAGCAAAACCCATTAGTTTAACAAAAAGTGCTATTCTACACTTTGTCTGAAATGTGATTTCCTTGACATTTTTAGATGCTGAGTATAAAACCACTATGTTCATTGCTAAACTGCATTTCAGTTTTCTCTAACCCATTTTTGGTTCAATGGACATATATAAGGGAACAGAAAAAAATATAACTTTTTATGATTTTCCATAATTATTACAGACCTTTTTATTTTTGTATTGTTTACACTTCATTCATATTATTTATATACATATTACTGTTAAAACAGTAAAAATAATATTACAACACAGAGCTGCAAAAACACAATGCTATGGTCATGCAGCCACATTAAATTCCAAGCCCGCAGCAGTGGAGTTTCATAGCGATAAAATTAGCCAAGCCCGCAACAGATGTGGCAAAAATCGTTGCATTTGCGACTATGAACCTAATCAACTACTTAAACCGTGGTTACGGGTTTAGATGGAGCTAATGGTAAAAGAGATCGTCGTCATTACATCACTGAAAAATGGAGGTCAGATTTCAATTCCTTACAGGTGTGAATTACAAGTTTCGATCGGATCCGCATTCCAGAAATAATGCAATATTGCTAAATCAATGAATATGATATTACTAGCGAGTTGCCAGTCAAAAAAATACGGCAATAACATATGAAGCCATGGCAATGCTGTTTGCCACACCATGTAAGGCTTTTGCTCCTCAGAGGACCTTTGGTGCTCATTGCAAGCCTCCCCCCTCTCCCCTTGTGTCCTTCAAGTTTCCTGCTTTGCAACGATCACCTTCAGCGCTCATAGCAAAGACAGATATATAAGTACAGTGTAAAATCTAAAAAAAAAATAGTACAGGGAATTAATAAATGAATATACTTTATACCTATTTATATTTAATATGCAGAAATAAAAATCCTGAAGAGCTAACAATCTCTTTGGATTTTCCTGCATCTGGAAATGTACAGTTGTACTGTCGATCACCTGAGGAGAAAGTGTCAGCAATGTGCCAAGTGTGCAGTTTAAATAGATTGCGTGCACAAGACCAAACAGTTTGTTTAGGCAGGTAAAGCGCCATTTTAGAATCGTAATTTTATTATTTGCAAGTTAGTGTTGTAAAATGGCTAAAATGTAAAAGCATTTTCCTTCTTTTGAAATTGTATATTTTGTATCTCCTATGTTGCTGAATAACTCGTACGTGCCTGGCGGTGATTTGAGCGCCTCGGTCTCCTTTTGTCTCGTTTTCATTTTTTTCGGCCGTCATTTTTTTTCTTGCTTTGACGATTTTCGAGTGCTGAAACTCTGCAAATTTGGCTTAAATTTGAGTGCAACCTCACTCCCCGGCATCCTGGCGTTACCCCCATGCTGTGTGTGAGTGTTTTTTACATTTTATTTATGCTTTTTTTCTTGTTTTTTTATTTCCGCGGTTTGGCCGATAAATTAGTATTTTTGCGAGGTTGTTTTATTGCTTCCGAGATTCCATGGTCGTTCCTGGCTCACTCGTACGTGCCTGGCAGTGATCTGCGCGCTTCTGACTTCTTTAGTCTCTTTTTAATTTTTTTCAGCCGCCATTTTTTTTTCTCACTTAACCGATTTTCGAGTGCTGAAACTCTGCAAATTTGGTTTAAATTCAGGTGCAACCTCACTCCCAGGCACCCTGGCATTCCCCCCTTGCTGTGTGTGTGTGTTTTTTTTTAATGTTATTTCCGCAGTTCGGCCGTTAAAGTTGTATTTTTTCAAGGTTGTTTTTTTTGGCCCCGAGATTCTGAGGTTGTATTTTTTTGTTATAAGTCCTGCGTTCCTCAACTGCTTGCAGACTAAGTCCTGAGTGTTTCAATGTTTCAACGGCTCGCCTTGCGAGGCTTTCAGGAGTGCCTTTGGCGCTCATTTTGCTTAAGTCCTGCATGTTTCAATGCCTCAACTGCTTACCATGCTTCACGAGGCTTTCAAGGCAAGGCGCTCATCGCCTAAGTGCTCAGAGCTCGGAAGGCCTCTATACGTCAACGGCTCCCCTCGCTTCGCGAGGATCACAAACGTGACGACAACTAGCAATTTGCAATCTTAACATTTACGTGCTTGACAGATCAAAGGCTTAGCTCAGACAGAGTTCCGATTTTGACAGCCCATAGCTTTTTTCCATCTGTAACCCGCAGATCGTTTGCGGGTAGCTGAAAGAGGCCAATTTAATAGCTGTAAGTCTAGCGGGCTCCTTTTATGAGTTACAAATGTGTTTATGTGATTTACTGTTCAATAAACAAGAGAGAAAATGTCAAAATTGGGTACCATGTCTGTCACTGACACTTAAATTCAGATCAGCATGGCTCAAAATATCAACACAAGTCGGACTACACCTTAAGTTCTAAAGTAATGCGGTTACATACATCTTTTTATATTAATGAGCAGCTCACGTCACCAAATATATAAAGGTCTTTTATATAGGTCTTGTATATATTTCAACTCCATTATTTTTCTCTTCTCTGCCACTCATAGCCTCCTTCCTTACTCCATCGCTCTCTCTACTCCAGTGGACATCCAAAAAGATTTTAGAAAAATTCATATAGGTAGTTACCAGGATTTGTCCTCTGAAGCCATTCTCTTCTTTGTGGGATCTCCTGAAGGGACTTACAAGATCACCTTTGGAACCCCTTGAGGAAAGCTCAGATTGGTGGCTTACACTGAAGACTGTTTTCCTTATAGTTATTACTTCATGCTTTCAGAAACCGCAAGCTTTATTTTGTAATGAACTTTACATTTCATTTAAATCTCAAAAGGTCAGTCTTGTAGGTAGTAAGATCCTTTCACTGGAAGCAAAACAGATATCTTCATCTGTGTCCTCAGAAGACAAAGGTTTAAGTCTTCCAGACATAGTGAGAGTATAGTCTAGAACAGGGGAATGGAAGAATATTATTTGTTTATCCATCCAAGGGGTAAGACGAGAGGAGAAAAAGTCACTTCTTCCCTCATTGGAACATGGATCATACAATGCATTGAAAAGCCAACTGTAGCATGGAACAACTTAGTCCCCATGTCTCCACACACATTCCACCAGAGCAGTATCTGCATCCTGGGCCCACACTAGTGACGTTTCTCCAAAATAGGTTTGCAGTTCAGGAAAGTGGTCCTCTTCTAAGACTTTTATAAGGCATTATAATTAGGACATCGTTAAAAACCATGCAGCAAAGTTTGGAATGAAAGTTCAAGAATCAATTAATAAAAAGATTATATACATTCATTTGCAGTTTTTGCAGTTTTTCCCCTCCCTTTGTTTTAAGCTTTGGTGTTTCCAATAATTTCTTGCTAGCATGAACTAGTTCAAGAAAAAGGAAAAAAAGTAATTTTCTTTTCCTGGACTAATTCATAGCAGCAATACAGTTTCCCCTACAGTTATCAAACAAGACTTTGCTGGGGTAAGGAGAGGAATCTTTTATATGGAATAAACATTGTCCATTGTGTATATAGTAGGAGGAGCATAAAGTCATAAATTATTGCTGCCAAGCACTAGGCCAAGAAACAAAATGACTCTCACTTTTTATTTTAATTTTCCTGTTTTCAATATATATTTAACAGACAAAAATTAAATCTAATTAAATATAATTATTTTTAGTTTTTCCAGTTTCATATAATATAATATGCTAATATTTTTAATTTTATTGACTCCAACTGAGCTTCATATGATCAATTACCATAAAATTAAAGAAATATATGTTTAGTATCATACCAAAATTATAACTCCCAATCAATCTGTGCAACACTTAAGATTCACTAGTAAATAGGTTTCCAGATTCCAAATATGCATATATCCCCATAAAAACTTGAAAGTCAAGGATGTTCCTTTTTTTTGCATAAGCCTTTTCCCAATATTTGCTCTAAAAGTTTAATGAAAAGTTTGATAAACTCCAGTAGCTCTTTTGTCTGCTCACATTGTATATGTAGTATTGTCATCTGTGATGCATTTCGATGTACATTATACAGATATTGAGAACGATTCAACTGAGCAATCGTAAGTTACTGTAGCCAGTAAGTGAGGCGATAAGTTAATTTGCTATTCAATTGGCTTCTTGTTGCGGGCTCCAGATGATTTACGGGTTACAGCCTTGAAAACGTTGTGATGGTTAAACCCGGAACTTAAAGTGTCCCAAAGCCTTTGACCTTTCAATTCCGCAAGAGTTATGATCGCTAAAATAGAAAATTGCTATTCAATTGCTGTAATTCCCCAAGGCTGCAAATGGTTTCACACACGTAAAAGCAAATGTGGGAGAACATCCTAGGAGTGCGAGAGAGGTCCCCCAAGGGGGTTTAACCACTATCAGCAGCACTGTCAATGCAAATAATAAATCAATACTGCACTGTAAATAATGGGAAAAGCGATGAAAGACATTAGTATTAATTGCACAACCGTTTCAAGCTCGCAAATCGCCAGTAAAAATAAATGTATTTTAATGTTTCATTTTGGGGTTATATTGATCTCGGGAATCATTGAGTTAATACATATCTGGCCACCCATATGGACTATATGGAACATGTAACCTCCATGTTTTACTGCCGTAATGATGACCGACTCATTTTCAATTGGCTGTTTCAAAATGGAAGGTTACGGTCTTGCTTAATTGATCATGTTCCTGACCTTAACTGTGATGCATGGTTTACGGCTTTGGTGTTCGGCCCGTAACTTGCGGGCTCCTTTAATTGAAAAGCACCGGAATTGGAGACGAACGAAGCCTGCAGCACGCCTGCAGACATACAGCCTGTATCCTGTGAGATGTAGGCTTGCAATTGAACTGGGCTTTTTGTCTACTTGAAATTAAACAGAGAACTGTAACATTTATAAAGACTTTGAAGATAAATATAGTCTTGAAACTGAAATTTATGTTTCAGAAAATTATCCAAAACTAGGACTCTGATTATGGACTTGGAGTTCTGATCATGTGTTTGAACAGTCATATCACATTTCAGACTAGCATGTATTTGTTACTATCTCTGAGTTTTGATGGTCACAAATCAAAGTCATTAAAGTCACATCACATTTCAGTTTGACATTTATTTGTCACTCTTACAGCCTCATAAAATTCCAAACCTGTAGCGGCAACATAACACACGCAAAGCCTGTGAAATTCTGCCGCTTTATAGAGCTATTTCATTTAACCATACCGCGACCTACTGGCTGTAGACGCAAGCAAGTAAACCCTTTCTGTGCACGCAAGCTGTTAAGGGGCTGACTGAGCCACGATCGGCCGTTACTATACAAGCGTGGTATAACGTAGTGCGACAAAGGCGTCTCATCCAATAGAAAGTGGTCTAGCAGCAGATGATTGACAGAGGGAGATTATACATTTGTGTTGACTGTGTTGTATTTGTGTTGACTGTGTTGTAGCACGCAGGTCCCTAAGTTGGAGGTTTTTGAGAGAGAGAGAGAGCAGGAGTACTTTATGAGCAGAATTTTTTTTTTTTTTTCATTTATATTATAGTATTTATGATTTTACACTTAATCTTTGATTACACATATTTACAGATTCCACATAATTTCAATACACATAATTATTTTAAAGAACACACATAGAGACATATAGGGCTAGGTCACTCCATACAACCCCCCCCCCCCCCCCATCCAATCCTCTCACTGCTATTAATTCCACATAATACTCACATTTTTCCCCCATCATATCTTTACAGACCGCAGCCAGAATCAAGATAGCATGAGGAGCCACGAACAATCAAGACCAAGAGCCAAAGAATAGATCACATCTCACAAATGATAGCTAAACTGAGTTGCAATTAAAAGTATCATCCAGGTTCAAGGCTAGATATCAGATAGTTAGGAATGCACAAAAAACAATATATTATTCATCATACTAATGACATATACCTTTCTTTTCTCTCTTTCAGCATCAAGGAGGTCTGGGCCCAGTGATGACAGCAGCTAGCCACCACTTCCTCTCCCCCCCCCCCCCCCCACAGCAATGCGCTTGACTGGCCACCACCACCACCGGGCACAACCACACCACTGCCCATTCTGCTACAGACCCACCCATCTCACACACCGCCACCTCCTCACCAGGCCACGCCCCAGGGGCCTCCATCCCCAACATCAGCCAGGTTGCGCAGGTGGAGATGCTGACCCTCATGCAGTAGCAGTTGAAGTGTCTTCTGGGGATCAAGGCCAGCATCTCCGTCAATCATGTGGAGTTAAAGCGCAGCCTGGCAAGGCGCTATAGGGAGAAGAGTAGGCATCAGCTAGTGACTGAATCCTATCTGGCCGGACTGCCCAGGATTGGGGCTGAACGGAGCTCATTCTAGGGAGCCACCGTAGAAGCCATGCAACAAGCTCTGGTCCCCAGCCCCTCCTCCTCCATGCCGGAGGCAACCTCTGACCACCCGAGCCCGGCCCCTCCTCTCCACCATGCCTCCAACACTAAAGGTGCTGTTGCCTCCTGGGGGGGGCGGGGTTGCCTCTCTTTCCCCACCCCCACCACCAGGAAGATGACGGCCGGCCATGGGGGATTTGAGCACTGTACCTAGGATAAGGAGGACCTAAGGGCTGTGCATATGTTTGTGCCTTCTTAACAGCACTCCTCAGTGACAATCTATTGATCACAATGTTAACCTAATCTAGCCTGGCTACAGTCTTGGATCTTGGCCTATGTGATGGTGATATTTTGTATGCAGATGGCTACTACCCATCACATGGTCCATG
Source organism: Discoglossus pictus (assembly GCA_027410445.1). Taxonomy (NCBI): domain Eukaryota; kingdom Metazoa; phylum Chordata; class Amphibia; order Anura; family Alytidae; genus Discoglossus; species Discoglossus pictus. The sequence goes on along the minus strand of CM050173.1, from coordinate 54,819,855 downwards.
ATCCTCTACTCTGTGGACACGTAGGGTTCTGTTGATCGTGTCCCCAATTGATGGTCACTGAGGAATGCTGTTGAGAAGAGATACTGCAGTCCCTATCTTTTTTAAGGCCCTATTTTGTAGTTGTTATTTTTTTATTATTTTGTTTTGTTTTAGGTACAATTCAGGTCCATGAAGGCATCACCTGCATCTGCAAGCATTGTGAGGGAAATGTATGAGGTGTAAGGTTTTCCAAGTGCCTCTCAGGTAGACATTCCTTCAATGACATCCGCCTCCCCCTTACCGCCCTTAACATGTAGCTCCCACAATCTTAAAGCTATCATATAGCCGGATATCTAAGATATGATTGTTGTTAGCTTAAATGTAGATTAATACTGCTATGGCAGAGGACTTGCAAAGTCTCACAATGGCATGTTAGGGACAGCCAGCATTAATACATGCGCTAGTGAAGCATGTAATCCTGACCTCAATATCAATCTGAGAACAGATGATTGGGTCTGATGTAAGTAACATTGAATTCAGATTTTTGTTTTGTCACCACACTGTATGTGTGAAGCTGGATTGGATTACAGAGTCCAGAGGTTGAATCATCTGTTTTATTGAACAGATCTAGACAAGTTGTAAGCGTTATGCACATTAATGATTTCTTCAATTAAATGGAGTGATTTCTGATTATCTTTTTTTAAATCAGATTCCCGTTGCAGCGGTGTAGTGACCACATGTGACCCTGGTATGTGCTATGCATCATGCTTATTCTAGACTATTACATTGCCCACTTTAGTTATCCCGTTCTCCCCAAGCCTCTTGCTCTTTCGGGATCTGCCCCCTCACCATTAAAAATTATATTAATGCACAGTCTTGACCATTTCTGATTGTGCTCTGTGTATAAAGCTTTGTTATACTGTTCTAAAGGTGTCAGTGTGTTTTCAATGGTTGGTGTTATGGGAAATCCACATACATCACATTAGTGTCACATTCCTATATCTGTAAACTAATGAGCACTAGTTACCATGCATGATCATTACATATAAAAATAATAATCATCATAATAGCATTAGATATCATATAATACTATATATCATATATAATAATAATAAAGGATTTTTATTCACATGCCAAGTCCAATTAATTGTACTATGGAGTATGAACATTCCCCTGAGGGCCTGATAGGAATATGACAGGTAGTGGGTTGCTAGTCCCTTCTCTAGTGGACTGTGATTTATCTGACCTCTGCTATGACCTGCCCACCTACAGTGGCCCTACATGGTTTAGCTCACAGCTTCATTGCAGTAAACAAGCCCCTTAAAAACAGGGAAACAGTTTAGTGTTTTCTGTTAAAAAAATTGCAAAAAATTTAATAATAGTTTCAAAAACAATAAAAAATACCCAGAGAGAGAAATTTCGGAACAAGGAGCACAATATTTTTTAGTTACTCAATATATTTTATTAGCATTTCTTAATGTAACTGTAACTGATATGTTCTTTCCAGTTTGTCTTTATGCTTAATGACAAATACTTTTACAAGTATAGTCATTTACTTACATTAATATAGTCTAATACTGATGAAACCATAGAATGTGACATATAACTAAGCCCATTAAAGCTGCTCCTTCCTAATTATAGCTATAATGTATTGATTTAAGCAAAGGAATACGGCACAATAAATACACCATAAAAGTTTGAAAGTATGACTCTGAGCATAAAAAAAGCAGGGAAAAAGTCATACATCTAGTTTGTTAAAATAATGTCCATGCATTTGTAGGACCATGGAGAGAACTATGACAAATTGGTGGAAGTTGTGTGCATTAGAAGTTGTGTGTCTTAGAAGTTGTGTGTCTTAGATTTCTGGATAGTTATTCTTGCAGTGAATGATGAAAGGGGACTGTTTCTGGGCAAGTGAAATAGAATGTGTGTCTATTTCAATATTACCAAATTATCTTCTCTGTTCATTCCTTCCTCGTCACACTCTCCATTAATAAACAAAAACACACTCTCTTGATTCAATTATGAGGCAGTGATGTAACAAACATAAAATGGATTCCTGTCCTCATAAAGAGAGTCTTCAAAAATTCAGATTTAAAAAAAAAATGCTGTATGTCCATAGCTTACACAGCTGCTAATATTGTTAGTTGGGTTAATACTTCACAAACAAATGTCTTTTTCTTGAGCTACATTGATCATTTAATGCTCAGAAAAGTCATTATACAGCCTTTAATTTGCAACTATTGTATTCAGTTTTGCTTTAATGATGATAGAGACTTTGACTTTGTATTAGGATTAAAACATTGGAAGGAGTGGGAGGAACAATTGACTCAGATAAGATCCTTATTCCCCTCTGATATAATATGCCTTCTTCAAATAGCCCCTTGACAACAGAAGTCAGTGGCAGAATAAAGCCCAAAAGGGTAACCTATCATGTCTATACTAGATGGCTTCACCCATGATATAACCAGTCAACTAAACTTGATTTTCTCTAAAATGCTTTCATGTTCCTGTCTTGAATACTTGCTAAGGTTATCTTGTTACATACTTAGGGCCTCATTCAATCGCAATTTGGCCAATTGAATAGTGCTCTATATAAGCATATAGCATATTTTTTTTACAGACGTTTTTAGTTAGTGAACTTCTTGCTTTTGGATAGAAGTTCACTATCTAAAAACATCTGAAAAACAGATTTTGCAATGTGCTTATATACAGCCCTATTCAATTGGCCAAATCTCATTTGAATGAGGCCCCTAAACAGCATGTGATTTTTTTTTTTTACCAGACTACAATGGTCCTTTAAATTAATTGCAGAATCTTTCTTCATTAGGTGACAAATATATTTTCTCATCATATGCATATGACCAAGTTAAAGGAAATCAGGAAGAGTTTTACTCCAAGTATCAACTGAATTGGTACACAATAGATACATCTGTGTATGAAAGAACAAATATTTTAAGATGGTATACATCCACACTACATATGCCCCACAAGTAAACAGTTGCTCGTGCTTTTTCTGCCACAATTAAAGCATATCAGGGTACCTGATGAGCGAGAGCTAACGTTCCTGTGAAAGGTGCGTAGGGTATTACTGTGACATCACTCATAGGTGGCACGCTGGTTTTGGAAGGAGAGAACTTCATGAGAATGCAGATCTTCTAATAATATAAAACAAAGACAAACTAACAAGCAAATTAAGCAAGGGAAATTGTACTCCGCAAGGGGGTGTAAGTAGTGGAAGCATCATAAAGCTCCCACAGGGTATTATAACTAACAGCCATAGAAATAATTTATAAGCAGCAAAAGTTTTGTGTACAAGAAATAATCAAAAGATACAATAATTATATGCAATAGACGTATACTGAAAGCAGTGATTATACGGGTATAAGAGTTATAATAATAATAATAATAATAGAAATTGCAATTAAAGACAATAATAATGAAATAAAGAGGAAACCAGTACAACCCTTGAGATAAATAAGCAGAGCAAGTAATAGCATAGGATGCAATAATAGGCATCCAAGAGACATATGTCAGTTTATATTCGTATATAAAGAAAAGTTAGATCGGCATCCAAAGAAGTAGTAATTACAAGACATAGGAATGAGATGGTGGAGGAATTTAAACACAGTTTTTTTTATTAAAATTGAAAAAGCACAACTTATGACAAATAAAAGAGAAGAAAAGTAATAAATACACAAAGGACACAAATGCATGGGGATTTATAACTTCTATTGGAAACTGACTTAAAAAAGTAACATCAAGAAAAGATACATATGTTACATCTATGAAATTAAATATATCAAAATAAACATAAGATGAGAAAAAATATGTAACACCTACTTGATACTACTTATCAAAAGAAAATCAAAAAATAATAAAAGTGTGATATAGGATAAGATTATCATGGAGAATTTTCTGACCTGTGAATCACTGAATAAGACAGACAAAATAAACAGAAACAAATGGAAAATAAGACCAAGAGTGCAAATGAAAAATAATTCAAGAAGTAATAAAGAGCTGAGAAATAATTATATTATCTAAAGCCTTAAAGTAGTGACATCCAGTCACTGAGCAAAAAAAGCCCAGTATTTTAATTAATTGCAATTTTTAAAAATGATACTATTTTTAAAGAGAATTGGCAATAAAGTATGTATAGGTTTTAAAGAATAGTTAGTGGTAATTGAGAAAATAAACCACAAAAGGCTTCTTTCTTCTTTTGTTATTCTTGAGTTTTTGTAATGTGAAACAATAACACCTTAGGTTACCATTAGGAAAAATTTCAAAAATAGACAATAATATTGAAATTGACACCTCGCCCTCACAGACTGATGAATAGATTCAAGAGATGCTCTCCAGAAGTGTAAACACCCATCTCACACAGGCTGCTTTCACCAAACTATCATGGATGCCTCCAGGCAATTGCATTAAATACAATATTAATAAAAAAAATGTTTTTGGTTTAATTATGTCAGACTTTACGTTTTCTAACATATCTATTTTTTTTCATTGTACAGTGGTCTTTTACTATTTATATGCAATTAGAAATGTATTGTAATGTTACATATACTTAAAGTTGTAAGTTGTAAGTAAAGTTGCCACATATTATTTTGAAATGTTATTTCTGAGTAATAATGATCCCAGGACTCAAGGGGTTAATACATATCATGAAACCCACATGGACTAAAACAGATGATCTAATGCATTTTATAGAGTGCTTGCTTGCTTAATTAATTATTGGCACTAATTAATTATTAGCCTCCAATTGCAGATTACATGTAACTTCCATATTTTACTGATGTTATGATGATGGTCGCATTTACTATTGGCTGTGTCTAAGAAATAAATTACGGGCTTGCTCGAATATTGTCACATCATATTATCACGCCCCCCGAAATCCGACTTAAAAAAGCAGGATTTATGAGTTTAGTCTTAAGGAGGTAAATTGCAAGCTTGTGTCAATAGAATACCTCTAAATAGTTAGAGGGGAATAAATGATGGATTAGAGGCATTTGCAGGCTTCTAATAGAATAGGCCCTAAGTCAGGTTAAAACCACGCCAAAGCAAAGTAAGTAATGGCAGAAAAACTTAATGTATTGGTCAAATGTACAAAGTCAAATAAGTAAAACCAATGCAGCTCTGATTCCGACTGCTGACTCTGAAGGTGTTCAATGCATTATCACATTATAGTGTTTGATTTAACATGAAAATATTTTACATATTTGTTTTACAGACTATTTAATATTCTTATACATCTAGCTTTACTAGAACAATTTCAGCCTAACACCAATTTATGTACAGCCATACATAAAGCTTTTCATTTTCTAAATGTTACAAAGTCTAAATTACATTTGTCTATAGTAGATTTCTGATTATTGTACCATCTGTTATTTTCCAGATTGGCGCTTTGTTCAACTCAACTTCAAGCTGTTAAAATCTTAAATCTTCACCTACCTAGTAAAATATATCTGTCTTCAAAATCTAAATATATCGGCTGAGAACTGTATCACATCCAGAAGTTCTTGTGATACAAAACTGCTTTATAAAAAGCTATATTTTCAGTTCTTCCTTAGCAATATTTATAGATTGATTTCTAAAGTTAGCTGTTTTTGTTTTATTTCCCTCTTAATCTTCACAAACCTCCTTGGTTAGTGTATCCTGTTTAGCAACTTTACAGAATTCCAGTAGACCCCAATGTTTCATACTTACTGATTACTACTTCATGTGATGTGTACCTACCGGGATAGTTGTGGATGTGGAATACATTCCATTGAAAGGCATTATTGAATAGGAGGCATTGCTATGTCCATCAATGGTAGTAGAATCTACTATGAGGTTTGCTATTGGGCTTTTCAAAAATTCAGACTTTCAGGGTTTTTCTTAATATTTGTCTAAACAGTTGAAGAAAAAACTTTAAAAGCACTATACTTCAGCATTAAAGATTTGAAGATTTTTTTGGTTCACGGTTAATATCACATACTGCTATGCAAATGTTGTAGAGAAGGGATAATAGTGATTGTAGGTATTAGGGGTTCTTAGACTGGAAGATCTTATGTGTAAGTCCATGGAATATGCAAAGAAGGATAAATGAGGAGTATGGAGAGAAAGAGGGTTGAGGGATGGGATACAAAGAAAAAAGTTGGATGAGTGGATATATACCGTATAAGAAACTCTTGTTGAAAAGCATTTTTCTATCCATCTCTTTTATCCAAAGATATGTGCTCATGCTGCTCAGACACACAGCATGTCACTATCTCCTTACTGTACAGCTCTTCCCCTGTGGTCCTTATGTCACAGCTGTGAAACATGGCACCCAACTTTAGAGAGAACAGGGAGAAAGGGAAGGTTCCAGACAGTGAGAATCCATTTCTCTTTTGGCTTCTTAGAGCTAAGTGAAATTTACTTAACAATTACATTGAGAAGGATAAAATTTATTCATTTAAAACCTTTATACCCTCAAAATTGCCTACAGAGTCCCATTAATAGGTGCTAAGTGTTTATTAGCAGGGCTATCATACTGGTTATTATAGTTATTTATTTTAATCCAGAGATACATTGTATCTTTTAATTACATAGTATATACTAAATAATAGAATCTTTTTTAGTAGGAATTTTGTTTGTATCTAGCTTTATTACTTAATATGTGAATTTTGGTGCAAATACTGTGTTTGTTTTGGTAAGGCTTAAACACGGTTCATATTCAAGGTTGCCTCTGGATAAATATGTTATTTTATACAACAAAAAAGAACTGTCCAGAATGTGTGTGCACAGTGCTTCTAACCATAAAGCTGAGTATCCATAGGGATTCCTCTGAAATTGAATAATATACATGAATATATTACTGAATGCATCTTGGATGTGAACTGTGTTTCATTCAATATTGTAGGTATATTTTAGTATTTTTCCTAATAGACTTTATTAAAGTGGCATACTATTGTATGTTCCTGTCTGCTATTCATAACAACATATGAAAATAATATATAACATATATAATATTTTTATTACATCATAGACCACAATCTTTATTTATTTTATTATGCTTCTAGGGGTAGAAATCAACCAGCAGATATGACCTATAATGTTAGACTAAATATAAAAAATATTGCTGGGCATAAAGACTGTTCAATAGTTAATGGTAAGTAAAATAAATACTGGGTGAGCCTTTTTGCCATGTATTGGTACAGAAACTGTTAACCACTGCTGGTCCTTGAGCATCACTCAAGTGCTCTACAAAACTACTGGTATTACAAAAAATTTTGAAACATGATTCATAATATGTAATAAATATGTACAGTGGCTTGCAAAAGTATTCAACCCCCTTGGCATTTTTCATGTTTTGTTGCCTCACAACCTGGAATTAACATGGATTGTTTAAGGCTTTGCATCATTTAATTTACAGAACATGCCCACAACTTTGATGATGTTTTTTTTTTGAGTCCCTGTGCATAACTATTCACCCCACTAGAGGCAATACTTTGTAGAGCCACCTTTTGGTGCAATCACAGCTCCAAGTCGCTTTGGATAAGTCTCTATGAGCTTGCCACATCTTACCACTGGGATTTTTGCCCATTTCTCCTTGGAAAACTGCTCCAGCTCCTTCAAGTTGGATGGTTTGCGCTTGTGAACAGCAATCTTTAAGTCTGACCACAGATTTTCTATTGGATTGTGTAAACAGATGTACCCAAGTGTCACATTTAATTGATTTATTGTTCATATGTATCCATGATAGACTCCAGTAGAAATTTTTAAAAAATCCTATTGGTAAGTTAACAGACAGAAAATGCATATGGTTATCCATGAAGACCCATCACAGCTTTCAAGTGTTTCACAAGACGTTCAGCAAGCTTGGTTTTCATTGATCTAAAAGATCAACTGTATGTTGAACATGGTCAATACCTTGCACTTTATACGTTGTAAATGTAATATTCACAGCATGTAAGAGAAGGAATACGGACAACAATATAGCAAATTAAAATATATTAAATTAATTATTACTATTCAGGAAATATTTTTCAGAATATGAGGAGTAGATATTTAAGAGTTCATGATTTCAAGTTAGATAATAAATGATTTAGGAGTAATGTGTGGATCTACAGCTTTTAAAATTTTTTTGTAGATAAGGGTTAATTAGACAGAAAGAATCAAGAGGTTGTCTTCTAGGCCTTTATCCAAAGTCTCGACCCCTTCTTTGTCTCTCAAACTAATGCATTACAGAAAGTACATTTACCACAAAAAAAAGCCATTTTCTCCATGCCCTCAGTAAGTTCATATCTGCCACCCATGTAATTTCAAATATAAAGAAAATATCTACTCTATGTATCTTAACATTTGAGTTTTCTCTCTTATGTCACTGCTAACTCATCTCATTCCATTCATGAGTTTTTGGTAGTTTAATAGATGTATTGAAGTGTTTCCTCTATTACAAGTTACACTTTATCCTCTTGGTTCTATTCTATATAAAACTATTCAGACCTTTTACTTAAATGGCACAACTTGTTTTCCATCAATAGAAGCGGATACACAGTATATAATAGGAACAATATGAAGCTTTGTGCTGCAGCTTTACCATAGATTTGAGCTACAGCTTACAGGATCACATAATTTTTTTTAATAAATTGACCAATTCCTAAGTGATTAAACAATCCACTAGGTTTGTTAAAAGACAGTTCACTCACAATATAAAGCTTAGATTGAATTCAAGCTTCTTTACTTACAAATGCAACATACTATTTGCGTTTTAATATGTATCAATATTACTACTGTTATTAATGTTCCCTAAAAAAAAAAATCACAATATGATTAAAGGATCCATGTGGTCATATATTTTTGCATATGCTTCCATGACTAACTAAACAAATAAAAAGGCAAATAAATGAAATAATCTCATATTATTGGGCACCCTACAGTGGGGTTGTAAAAAATGTTTTGTGATGCCCCCTGCTTGGTACCAACTCACTCAGTGCCACTCCTCAAGATAATTTCCCATAGCACCCTTCCTCATAACAGCACCCTTCCCATTAAATCACCCTTCCCAAAAACCCTTTGCCATAGCTGATCCCCTTCTCATATCTGCTCCACTTCTCTTATCTCCTACCTGCTTGAAGCTCCACTGTCTGTACCACAGCTCTCAGAAGCCATCTTCACATAACATGCAGTCCCTCTCAACATACAGCCCCACACAGCACCCACCCCTCTTAGCATACATCCCTACATAATACCTGGTCCTTGCCAGTAACCAGCCCCTCTCAATAACCATACCCACACAGCACACAACCCTTCTCAGCACCCATCTCACATAGCACCAATCCCTATCTCCTTTAGTACCACCCACATAACCCATTCCTCTGTACCTTGCTGTCATCCAGTCCTTTCTCTCTCACCTCTGCCCTGATACACATCCCCAGCATGCTAAACTACTCCACACTGCCACCTCTTGGAGCTTCAGTAGAAATGTTCTTTTTTTAAACAGGCATGGACCAAATTCCATTTTGGGGTTGCAGCCAGCACTGGGCCCCCAGAGGACGACCCTGGTGCATTGCACCAACTGCACCACTGGTGACTCCCTCCCTACCCATTAAATCCACCAACCCATCCACCACTTTCTGCATTTATTTACAGAGATATAAGAATCACTTCAACCAGACCAATCAGCGGCATATGCTATCAAATACTTTAATCATAACCTGTCACCAACTCACCCACCATGAACATCCCAATTATCTTGCACTATTCTATCCCCTGCTTTGACACAGCACACTGAATCTTTGGCCGATTGCTAACTTTCCTATCTTTATCCACCTGCACTATGACAAATTGTATTAATTTTTGTAATATCATCTCATGATTTATTACTCTGGTTATTGTAAAATTTTGTACTATAAGCAATTGTACAATTTTGTCATTGTGTAAAGTGCTTTGGATCAAACTGCTATATAAATAAATAAAATAAAAAATAAACTCTCAGGAAGTGGTGCAACAAAAGAAAAAATATTTTATCTATTCAAAAACAAAGAGCCTCATTCAATTAGGAGGCGCAAGTTATGGAGGTATAGGTCATATGTCTGCGGGCCTGCTACGTTCGCAAGTTATGGTACTATTCAATTGCTCAAGGTTGTAAGCTATGGGCCGATAGCAAAATTTGGAAGCCATGCCGTTGTATGTAGCATTTTTGGGCTTAAACATGAAGGCCGTGATAGAAACAGCCAATGGAAACAGAGATTGTCATCATTACTGCTTTGAAGAAATGGAGTTTTGATTACAAAGACCTACAGGCTTGAATTATGAGTTACGATCGGACCCACATTTCAGATATAATGCAATATTGATAAAACTGTAAATGTGATCTTGTATTACATGCAAGTTCCATTATATATATTAACACATTGATTGCTGGGATCGATATAACACAGAATTTAAACATGAAGTATTTTATTTGGCCAATTTGAGAGCTTGTGAATGTTGTGCTATTAATTCTAAGACCTAACATCACTTTCCCTTTTAATAAAAGTACAGTATTGCTTTTTTACTTGCTTCTAAAGTGCTCCGGACATGTCATTAAGCCTTTTGCGAGTTAGATTTTTGCCATTTCCGTTCTCAACGGGGTGGTTAGCAAGAGGGCAATCAGGGCAACTGAATAGCAATTTGTGATTTTAGTATTCAGAACTTTTGTGGCCATGAAAGATCAAAGGCTTGGAGGGGCATTAACCATCGCATCGAATCGGATGCTGTAACCGTAACTCGATCGGAGCCCGCAAAAAGACGCCAATTGAATAGCAAAATTACTTGCGGGCTCCATTTCCAATGCCCGGATCTCCCGAAAGCTCAATTGAATGAGGCTCAAAGTCTCCATCAACTCATGCTTATTGTGTCAATGACCACATCTATCCATCTCCTCTTCTTTGTGTGCCTTCAATCTTTCCCAGTATCAGAGTCTTCTCTAGGTAATCTTGTCTTCTCAAGATATGGCTAAAATATGTGAGCTTTTGCCTCATGATCAAATCTTCTGGTGAACAGTTTGTTTTGATTTCTTGCAGTATGGATTTATTTGATTTTTTTTTTTTTTATACTACAATTGACTCTAAGCAGTTTCCTCTAACACCACAACTCAAAGGCATCAATTCTATGGCTCTCAGCCTTCTCTGACCAAAAACATTACATTTTGTAACTTGTGACGATGTCATGAGCTGCACAAACCAGTGTAAATAGCCTGGGCAGTGATAATATATATTGTGACTTGTGACTTGTGACAGTGTTGTGACAATGTAAACAACCAGTAACTTTGACAACTGACAGTCTCTAAATATGTTAACTTACAAATGTCTTGGTATGGATAATTTACTATCTAACTACTAACAACATAGGGTTAAAGAAAACAAATGAAACTCTCTAAAAATACCCTGCATGGCTGCCTTTTGAAGCTTAATAATATCATGTGTTAAGTACACATTTCTGTAATATTTTATTGAAGTTTTATTGCTAATCTTTTTCAGAAACTAGTGGCTCACAGGATTATGACGACAGAACAAAGGCAGAATTGATATCTACATTAATAGTCATTACTTGCTTTACTTGAATAGAGTAGCAACTATTAACTGCTAATGTGGGATCCAGCATGAATATCTAATGGATAGAATAATTCAGAATCATTAAATGTTGCTTCATTACACTGAAATCAGCTAATCTCTGTTTTTATAAATGTCTGCATATGCTACATATTTTTGACTGATTATTAATTTACATATAAATGAGTCCATATATAAATACCCTTGTGACACAAAGGATAACTTCCCTAATTAACAGCAGAGAACCAACAAATAGCATATGCATTGGGATAATTATCTTGTTTAGAATCTCATTTCAAGGTGAGGATAATGAGTTTATGGCTTGTGCTTTGAATTATACAACCATGTAAACAAACAGTGCACACATAGTAAAGAACACCTCCTTTGATAATATATTTATGCAAAAAAAACACATGGCGGCTCAGGCCTAGGGAGACATAATTTAATGGGCCTCCTTACTTTCTGAAATGCTGCACATATTTGTAAAGTATGTAACAAACTGTCCGCTTCTGCAGCTGTATACAACATGAACATTTATTAGAGAAAATCTTAAATTCAGAAAACTCTGCTTATGTGTTGTGGCTTCTTCCATTTTGGATTTTTAACCATACTTGAAAATATGTTCAGTGGATGTAATTAAAATGAAAAAGCCTTGGTTTTTATGTCCAATAGTACTGTTGTGAAATGTAGGCCGTGAATCTGTGGGCGTGCTGCGGGCTCCTGTTCGTCTCTGAATCCGGAGCTATTCAGTTGATCAACGGTGCGACTAACAGGCCTAGGCCTCAAGCACGTAAAGCCCTCCCACGGTCGCAAACTGTTAATGGGCTGGCCGAGATGCGATCGGCTGTTACAGTGCGACACAGGCCTCTCAGCCAATAGAAAGTGGTCTAGCCGCAGATTGAGGGAGATTATAAACTTGCGTTCCACCTGACCATGTGTTGTATTTTCTGATGAAGTAGCACGCAGGTCCCGGAGTTGCAGGTTGGTTCTAGATAGAGAGAGAGTAGGAGAGTTTTCAGAGCAGTAATTTGCGTTTTTTTTAATTTTTGTTATACTATTTACGATTTTACGCTTAATCCTTGTTGACACATATTTACACAGGGGTTAAGCATTAATTCACCTTAACCATTGATATATTAGGCACTCACTATAATTTACTGTGCAAAGTCCTTTTCATCTCAGACTTCATCTCAACTCATCTCAAGAAAATGTTTAGTAAATTTCACCAAGTTCAGTTTGTATCCAAAAAAGGTGATTTATTTATATATATATATATATATATTTTTTTTTTTTTTGTTTTTTTTGTTTTTTTTGTTCCTACACTGTTCACTGTTCCTACATTGTGTCATATTATATTTATAAATGTATGATTCATTTTATTAGCATGAATAAAGGCATCTGTGTCCAGTAAACAAGGCAAATTTATCTAAAATACAAGAATAAATTCCAACATCTGCCTCATCTCCAATAAGTTTATATCTATTGACCTTTTGAGACTTTTCCTGCCAACGATGGTTAAAATTTTCCAAACACATTGGCATCTTGATTAAAATACGCAGCTGTCTGTCTGCAAGTCTCAGAACGCAAATAGAATATTTTATAAGGCACCAGAATATTGGTACTGGGTGAAAAATCCCCAGGTGCAACAAGAACATCAGTGACTTTCCGCCAACTCTACACTGAAAATCCCCTTGTGGTTTAGATGGTGGATAAAGAGTTTTGAAGTATTGTATTAATTTAGGATTTGCAATTTGATGATTTTGTATCATCTAGTTGTTTTATACAAACTGCAAATGGTAAAGAGAGAGATTGAGAAAAGTAAAATAGATATAAAAGGGTATCTCACACTGTGCTGTTACTAAAACTAAACTTTTTCATAGCTTCCGGTTTAATGAGTTCTGTAATTTTTTTTAAATTCAGACTTTTAAGTATGTAAAGCTAAAAGTTTTAAGCATACGCCAAGAGCATAAAAACATCATTTGTGTTGGTGCTTTATAAATACAGGTTAATATTAAACATAATAACTGATGGTATTTGAGCTTCAGCCTCATGATCATACCTTCCAGTGAACAGTTTATATTTATTTATTGGCTCTTCTTGCAGTCCAAGGGACTCTAAGCAGCTTTCGCCAACACCACAATTAAGAGGCGTCAATTCCATGGTTCTCAGCATTCTTTATGGTCCAGCTCTCACATCTGTATGTTACCACTTGGAATACCATAGTTCTAAATACAGTAGTTTTATAACTTTTATTACTTTTTACTTTAGATTGTATGTTTGCGAGTTTTACATCTTGCAAAGTGCTGATTGTGGTGTTGGTGCTTTGGAGAAAGCACTTTGGACACCGGATTCTAAGCTCAAAGACAGGGCCCTCCAATCTTTGCAATGTGTTAATACTGCTATTGTTTTTGCCTTGTAACCCATGTAAAGCGCTTCAGAATATGTTGGCACTTTACAAATAAATGATAATAAATAATAATAAATAACTATGGAGACTTTTTTTGATAGAGTAATATATTTACTTTTTACTAGCTTGTCTAAGCTTCCCATAGCTTTTCTCCCCAGAAGCAAAAGTCTTTCAATTTCATCGCTGCAGTCACTATCTAAAGAAATCTTGGATCCCTGGAAAATAAAATCTTTCACTGCCTTCACTTATTCCCCATCTGTTTGCCAGGAATGGAAATTGCTATTTTCCATGGTTTTTGTCTTTTAACATTGAACAGCAGGCCAGCTTTTATGTTCTCTTCATTCACCCTCATCAATAGGTTATGTAGTTCCTCCTCACTTTCAGCCATCAGAGTAGTATCATCCACGTATCTGAGGTTGTTTATATTTCTTCCAGCAAGATTGATTCCGGCTTTGGCTTCATCCAGCCTGGCCTTTTGCACAATGTATTCCTCATATAGGTTGAATAAATAAAGTGACAATATTCAACCTTGTCTCACACCTTTTCCAATCTGGAACCATTCAGTTGTTCCATGTTTGGTTCTGACAGTTTCTTGGTCCACATACAGATTCCTCAGGAGGCAGATGAGGTGATTTGGTACTCTCATCTCTAAGTACATGCAACATTTTATTGGCAAATTGATTTATTGTGCCTCTTTCTCTGCAGTACCTGACTTGCATATCTGGTAGTTCCCAGTCCATATATTGTTGGAGTCAAGCTTGCAGGATCTTAAGCATTTCCTTCCTTGCATGCAAAATTAGTGCAATTGTTCGATAATTCAAGAACTCTTTGGATTGCGATGTAGACTGAACTGTTGAGTTTTCCATATTCTTTGGCATACAACACTTGCACAGCATCATCATGTAAGATTTTGAATAGTTCAGCTAGGATTCCATCAACTCTTGCAGCCTTGTTATCAACAAGGCATCCTACTGGCAATCTAACTTCACTCTCCAAGATGTACAACACATATTACTTAATACAATTTGTAATGAATACAAGGACACATCAGTTGCAAATGAAATCCATCAGTAATATATACCTAGGGGGCTTTGGAGACTAAATTCACATGGACCTAATGGTTTTAATAACATTTCTTTAACTTAGGTGTGTATTATTAATGGATTGCTTTGCATTACCAGTGTCTTTGTTTTCATTCCAGTCATAATATGTTGTACACATTTAAGATTTGCAAGGAAGGTGGGAGTCTTTAAACATAGCTCTGTCTGGTGGAGGATGCATGCATACTTGTTCCCTGAAACATTGTGAACTTGTTTGCGTCCACAAATTAAACATGGGCTTATAGCTCCGACTGGAGAGATATTGTGCTGTGGCGTTTCTTCATTACTTTTGAGGATTATTCTCAACTTCCATGCCTAAGCAGATCTCTACATGCATTGCTGGAGATATATATTAAGGGCTCCAGTGCTGGACTATCTTTCTATTTGTTAGAAGGGAGATTTTGACACAAAGAGCAGCAGATAAAGAGCAAAATCCTTCCTGAGCTATAGAATATATGATAGTTTCTATATACAATATGAGCCTCATTCAATTGAGCTTTCAGGAGATCCAGGCTTCGGAAATGGAGCCCGCAAGTTATTTTGCTATTCAATTGGCGTCTTTTTGCAGGCTCCGATTAAGTTACAGGCTCTGGACTCCCATTCAATGCAATGGTTAACATACCAAGTTAATGCCCCCCCCCCCCCAGCCTTTGATCTTTCACTGCTGCAAGACAATTGCTCCGATTACCCCTCGTTAACCACCCCATCAAGCGCGCAAATGGCAAAAATCAAACCACAAGTTAATGGTACCAAGTAGGACTTGCAAAGGGCTTAATGACATGTCCAGAGCACTTCAAATACACATTTATACACACTAGTCTACTTTTAGTAAAAGTGAAAGTGGTGTTAGGTTTTAGAATTAATAGCACAACATTCTCAAGTTCGCAAATCGGCCCCCAAAAAATACTTTATTTCATGTTTAAATTCTGTGTTATCTCAATCCTGGCAATCAATACATATAATGGAACTCGCATGTAATGGAATATCATATTTACGGTTTTATCAATATTGCATTATATCTTGAATGTGGATCTGATTGTAACTCGTAATTCGAGCCCGTAGGCCTTTGAAATCCAACCTCCATTATTCAAAGCCGTAATGATGACGATCTCTGTTTGCATTGGCTGTTTCTAATCAGGAGTTACGGCCTTGCTTGATTGATCATGTTCAGGCTCGCAAATGCTACATAAGATAGCATGGTTTCTGAATTTCCTTATCGGCCCATAACTTGCGGCCTTGAACAATTGAATAGCACTATAAGTCGCGAATGATGCGGGCCCGCAGCAGGCCCGCAGACATATAACCTATACCTCCATAACTTGCGCCTGCTAATTGAATGAGGCTCTGTGACTTCAGATTGTGTTCTCTCTCAGAATCAGAATTTTTCCATATCATTTGGCTAATTTGGTTTTAAAAAGCACGTAAATTGGAAGTATTACTTTTTCAGATTTAGTATAAATATATAGTACAAGTAAACAAGGCAAAACATTTTGTGTGTTGCCTAAACACCAGCAAAACACTCCACTTAACTTTGCTTACCCCTGTTTATCTCTATGTACCTAAGTTTAGTTCCACTTTTACTCTGTTTAATAAATATACCCCAATGGGATATGTTTAGCAACAAAAGGTAAAACGTCGGGGCATAAGTGTACTTAAGTTGAGTTATGTAGTTAAAGTTAAACATACATTATCCGCCCTTCCTATGTTTTCTATGCAATTTTTTTATCAAGCGAGGATAAACTTGATCTTATCTACATTATATGATTGTCCAGAATAAAATTTAAAATCCTGACCCTTACTTTCAAAGCCCTCAACAAGTGCACTCCCCCATACCTTTCTGGTCTCATCTCCAAATACTCCCCCACACGCCCTCTTCGCTCTGCTAATGACCTTCTTCTTTCCACAACTCTTGTCACCTCTTCTCATTCTCGCCTTCAGGACTTTTCTCGTGCTGCCCCTATTCTCTGGAACTCCTTGCCTCGCTCCACCAGACTATCCTCCAACCTCAAATCATTCAAATCCTCTCTAAAAACACATCTCTTTAAAGAAGCGTATCACCTCTCACCCTAACACACTCTCAAATCTCTCTCCCTCCTTTCCCTCACACAATACCTTTAAGATGTAAGTCTGGGAGTTTCAATCCCACAAGGTGTTTTAGGAAAAGCACCATGGACACTGGATTCCAAACTCAAAGACAGGGCCCTCCTTGTTTTACTATGTGTTAACTTGTATGTATCTTTGTCTTTAACTTATCTTATGTACAGCGCTACGGAATATGTTGGCGCGTTATAAATAAACGATAATAATAATTGTTTACTCATTTTCTAGGCAAAGTTTTAATCATTCACCATTTACTCAAACACTTCTACTACTAAATGTTTTATCAAATGGGACATGAGCCAGGGCCTTGAGGAGGAAGACACACATTACTTATGCACTGGTATTCAATCCCTCATTGTTCTATCCACGCTCTATCAACAGGTGTAGATAGAGGAACAATGCTGTATTTAAACCTAAAGAAATATTTCACTGAAATATCTGGAACAAAGGATATTTCATTTTAAAAAATTGGGTCATGACTGCTCCAAAGCGGACAGAAATATCTTTATACAACATATTATTGACATATCTACAGTGCCTTGCAAAAGTATTCACCCCCCTTGGCATTTTACATGTTTTATTGCCTCACAACCTTGAATTAACATGGATTGTTGAGGATTTGCATCATTTAATTTACAGAACAAGACCACAACTTTGAAGATGTTTTTTTTTTATTATTGTGAAGCAAACAACAAATAGGACAAAATAACAGAAAAAGTCAGTGTGCATAACTATTTACCCCCCTAAAGTCAATATTTTCTAGAGCCACCTTTTGCGGTAATCACAGCTCCAAGTCGCTTTGGATAAGTCTCTCTGAGCTTGCTACATCTTACCATTCTTACCACTGGGATTTTTGCCCATTCCTCCTGGCAAAACTGCTCCAGCTCCTTCAAGTTGGATGGTTTGTGCTTGTGAACAGCAATCTTTAAGTCTGACCACAGATTTTTGATTGGATTGAGGTCTGGACCATTCCAACACATTTACATGTTTCCACTTAAACCACTCAAGTGTTGCTTTAGTAGTGTGCTTGGGGTCATTGTCCTGCCGGAAGGTGAACCTCCATCCTAGCCTCAAATCACGCACAGAGTGGTACAGATTTTGCTCAAGAATATCATCCATCTTTCCCTCAACTCTGACCAGTTTCCCAGTCACGGCTGCTATGATGGTGTTCTTTGGGGGATGTGATGTGACGGGTTTGCGCCACACATAGCGTTTTCTTTGATGACTGAAAAGTTAAATTTAAGTCTCATCAGACCAGAGCACCTTCCTCCATAAATTTTGGGAGTCTCCCACATGCCTTTTCGCAAACTCAAAATGTGCCATTTTGTTTTTTGCTGAAAGTAATGGGTTTCTTCTGACCACTCTGCCATAAAGCCCAACTCTATGGAGCGTATGGCTTATTGTCGTCCTATGTACAGATTCACAGCAGAGACTGGAGTAACTCTGCAGCTCCTCCAGGGTTACCTTAGGTCTCTGTGCTGCCTCTCTGATTAATGCCCTCCCTGCCCGGTCCGTGAGTTTTGGTGGGCAGCCATTTCTTGGCAGGTTTGCTGTTGTGCCATGTTCTTTCCATTTGGTAATGATAGATTTGAGGGTGCTCCTGGGGATCATCAAAGATTTGGATATTTTTATATAACCTAACCCTGACTTGTACTTCTCAACAACATTGTCCCTTACTTGTTTGGAGAGTTCAACTGGTCTTCAAGGCAGTGTTTGGTTAGTGGTGCCTCTTGCTTAGATGTTGCAGCCTCTGGGGCCTTTCAAAAAAGGTGTGCATATTTAATGACAGATCATGTGACACTTAGATTGCACACACTAATTATGTGGCTTCTGAAGGTAATTGCTTGCACCAGAGCTTTTTATGGGCTTCATAACAAAGGAGGTGAATACATACGCACATGCCAATTTTCAGTTTTCTATTTCTAAAAAATAGTTTTATGTATATATTTTTCTTATATCACTTCACCAACTTAGACTATTGTGTTCTGATCCATCACATAAAATTCAGATTAACAAAACATTGAACTTATGGCTGTAATGTAACAAAATAGGTAAAAAGTCAAGGGGGTGAATACTTTTGCAAGTGACTATATAATTATGCCTATACATACAAATATGGTGGGAGTTTACTGTAATTGGCAGAAACCAACTCTAAAATAGGGAGTGCATGAAAAAGGAAGGGTTTATCTAAAGAAAGGCTCAACAATAACAAAAAGGGGATTACTTCTAAAAAGAATAAGGAGCAGTCCTATCAAGCAATGGTTTCCCTGCCAACAATTTTGGTTAACATATAACTGCTAGTTTCTATTATTACATTTATAACAGAATTGAAATAGTCCAGATACAATCCTTCTGTTACAAGTGATAAGATGGATACAGCCTGAAATAAGGTTTTTGCGGGTCATTTGTCCGAGGATGAGTTCCAAACCAATATTGTTTTTACTTGGGTCCATTCTATCAAAAACAGACTGATTGCTTTGATAAATTAAATGTAATGAATTATGTTATAAAATCAATTATTAAATCATCCAATACATAAATACAAAGGTTATTTAGCTCGCCATTTACATACATTATAACCTAAGTAGTTTTATATTGCTTCAGTATTTATTTCAATATTCTGGCTGCCATTTAGGTTGTTACACCTGATTTTGCTATTTACTGCTTTCATAGAGTAACATGCTATATCACTGAATATGAATACCAAATATATTGCATGGAATTGTTGTTTTGAATTGTTTATCCAAGTTTGATAAGACTATACACACTTCTTATAATTTCTGTATTGAACTAACCAAATACAGACTGTTTTAAAATAGATTGTTAATCCAAGTTTAATAAGATTTGATAGACTTCTTAAGGATTTCTATATTGATCAAACAGAATATAAAATGTGTTAAAACAAATTATTATCCAGTCATTCAAAAGAGATTTTAATAAACATCTCTTAGATTTTATATTGTGATCTATCTAAAAATCAAAGCTTTCAAGTTTAAATACATTCAATTGTTTATTCTTGGTTTTGCTATTGTTTCAATAAACACTATCTGCATAAAGCATATACCCGTATATACTCGAGTATAAGCCGACCCGAGTATAAGCCAAAGCACCTATCTTACCACAAAATACTTGGTAAAATGAGTGACTCGAGCATAAGCCAAGGGTGGGAAATGTGCTGCCCCCAAGTGTCCCTCTTGTGCCCTCTGTGTCCCCCTCAACCTCAACCCCCATCCTCAACCTCAACCCCCCTCCTCAACCTCAACTCCCCTCCTCATTCTAAAACCCCCTCCTCATTCTACCCCACTAAATACCTCCCCCTCTCCCTTTCCCCTCACTTACCTGCATCTGAAGCTTCTACTCCGGGCCTCCTCTCCTTCCGGTGTCTTGACCCGGCCAATGCTAATGACGTGGCACACATGTGACGTCACGTCATTAGCATGTACCGGGTGCCAGCACCTGGTATATGCTAATGACGTGACGTCACATGCGCGCCACGTCATTAGCAAATACCAGGTGCCGGCACCTTTTATATGCTAATGACGTGACGTCACATGCGCGCCACGTCATTAGCATTGGCCGGGTCAAGGCGCTGGAAGGAGTGGAGGCTGGAGCAGAAGCTTCAGATGAAGGTAAGTGAGGGGAAAGAGTGAGGGGGAGGTATTTAGAGGGGTAGAATGAGGAGGGGGGTTTAGAATGAAGAGGGGGGTTAGAGTGAGGAGCGGGGTTTTGAATGAGGAGGGGGTTTAGAATGAGGAGGGGAGGGAGGGAAAGAGACACGGGGGGTTAGAGAGACACGGGGGGGTAGAGAGACATGGAGGGGTTGAGAAACACGGGGGGTAGAGAGACACGAGGGGGTTAGAGGGACACAGGAAGGAGAGTGACTCGAGTATAAGCTGAGGGGTCCCTTTTTAGCCTTAAAAAAAGGTCTGAAAAACTCGGCTTATACTCGAGTATATACGGTATATTAATCTATACATTGTAATATTTGTGCCATATCAAATTGCATGACAAATTTCAGGATCTATTGAGTGACATCATTACCTCTCTTTTTCTGCTGCTAATTTCTTTCACCTTTTTTCATTACTAGCCTACCTTGAAATCAAGCGATAAAATAACATGCAAGACCTTTTCCTCATCAGTAGCCATAATAATTTTACCTGAAAGGTTCTTTTGGATTTATTTTTTCTATTTGTCTGTGTCAGACTTTAGATACCACATACAGGACATTCGCTCAAGTTTTGATAACACAATTTAGTGGATTGTACTATATGAGCTCACACTGAGAAAAAATGTTTTTTTCTTGAATAGGTGCATGACTTGTGCGGCAATGTGGCACCCAACTTATAACTTAACCAAAAGTGTTATACATTTCCTAATAATGAAATAGTGATAATGATGAGACATTCTTGGGCACAAGCTTGAAATACAAGTACGCTGCTGTACAATACATATGTTACGCAGTTCCTTGATAGCTATCATGTAAAGTTTTCTGGTCTTAAGGCATTGTGTATGAAACAGATCAATGGCTCATGCCCATATTTGTGAGTAAGATAATTTAGAATGGATAAAAAAAGGGATAAGCAAGGCTAAGTGAAGATAAGAAGGAATAAGCAGAGTTAAGTGGAGTTAAAACTAAAAGTGTCTTTACTTCCATATGTGCTCTTTTATTCTTCACATACATTTTATTAATGGCAAACCAATAATATTCCAACAAATTAAATTGTAATATTGAGTATCTATAATAAAATATTCTAATTAATTTAGTAATATTGCAGATTAAATAATACAATGGGAAATGAGAACAATCAAATAAGATACATAAATAAGTAAATACAATTTTTTAAAACCTATTTATCTATATATCACTATGGGGTATTTTAATCAGTCGGAGATAAAAGTGTTGATAAAAAAGCCATTTCCTAGGTTTTCTATAGGAGTTAATAATACATTAGAGTTAGATGGTATCCATACATGATAATTGGCTCCCATAGATAGTGTGGAGAAAAATTATGTTATGCTATGTAGCAGAATATAATCCATTTTGTACTTCTGTTATATAGCCATGCAAGATTTGTATAATACACCTTTTTGTAATTTGTAGAGAAACATTACTTATTGCCTTATGTATAAGCTAATGACATATGCCCTTGACACTATGGGCAGATGAAGGTGGCTGGAGGTTTTCCAAAAGCTGAGGTCTCACAAAACTTGTAACAGTTTATTTTCTTATGTTTCTTTTGACAAACATTTAACAATATTTCCCCACCCTCTGTAGAAAAGTTATATAAGGGTAAAGTGAAGTATGATAAGACCAGACCACGACACATTTTCTTATGTGATCTGTGTTGTGTTCTCCAAGCTTTTAATAAAAGAAAATTATTGACATTACTGTCAACTCCTTCCTTGCATAAGGCCTGCAGAAGATGCACTGACAAGGGGTTTCCCCTCTAACAAAAGTAAAGGAAGTAGAAATATTGATTTTGTAACTCTATTATCCCCACTTTCCTACTGCTTCATAAATATAACCCTATAGAACTGTTTAATAAACAGCTCCTATAGAAAACATAGTAAATAGGGATTGAACACTATTTTGTAACCTTGCTTATCCCCACTTTGATAAAAAGAATACCCCATTATAGCTGATGATCAAACTACAAAGTAGTAAGTAAAGGTAATAAAAGTCCACCTGTGAAATTTCTTGTTTACTCTAATATCCAGCATTAGCACTGGCAGTTTGTTTAAATTATTGCTCTACACTATAGTATCTATCACTGTGAGGAATGTGAAAGGGCTGAGATCAGCTCACAATTCTTTAATTTCTCTATCTCATAAGATTAAAAACTTATGGAATTTTAGAAACATTATTGCTCAACCATTAGTTTTGTTGATGATGTTCTAGAAGTAGGAAAATGTATGGGTCCATTAATTCTTATTCTGAGCTCTGTTTAGGAACTACCTCTTGAATCTACTATAATTATCTTGTCACAGTCCATCTGCAGGATTTTTTCGTGAGCACACCTCTTCTCTAGATGTATTTTGTTTCTCTCACTCAAGCTTGCAATCAATCATTTCTACAGTCAACAAAGCCAACTAATATAAACATTGCAGTTATCTCATACACATATCCAGTTCTTGCAACGGTTAACTGGTTCTTGCTCCTGGCTAACTTAATGGATTGTATTTATCAAGTGGGGATAAAAGTGGTTAAAAGCAGAAGTACATAGGGATAGGCAGAGTTAAAGGAACATGGAACATATTTAATTTTTTCAAGAACTTAAAACAGCACGCTTTAAAGATTACCAAAGTTCTGTTTTGCATGAAAAAATATGAAGTAAAACCTTTTTAAACGTTATTAAAATGAACAGGAAATGCACAGAGCATATGTACATCAGAAGATTTAATTGGCAGACACTTATCAGTCATAAACACAGCTGTATTATTGCTTGCTGGTTTTCAGGGTCCCCAAGAATAGTTAACTGTTTGAATCCATATTTTCCTGCTTTGAGAGCTTCATTTGAAAAAAATGAAAACATACAGTGCATTATCAAATATCCTTAAATGCAAACAAATTCAAATAATTTCATAGTTACATGGTTACATAGTTACATAGTAATTGAGGTTTAAAAGTTTCAGTCCATCAAGTTCAACCTTTTTAGATCTCCTCTGATCTGCAATATGTGGATTAGTTGTTAATTGATCCAGAGGAAGGCAAAAAAAAAAAAAAAAAGTGAAACTTAGCCAATCATCTCAAAAGGAAAAAAAATCCTTCCTGACCCCAGATATTGGAGATCAGATTCCTCCCTGGATCAATACTCTCTCTCTAATTAACCAGGATAATCCTGAATACCCTTTTTAAATAAAAATATATCCCGTTTTTTTTAAAGTTGTCTATTGAATCCACTGTTACCACCTCTTTTGGTAGAGAATTTTACAGATTAACAACCTTTACTGTGAAGAAACCTTTTCTTTCTTTAAGGTCCTCTTGTCAGTTAAACACCTCTTGCCACAAAAAGCTCACTTGACAAAGCTTTATACTGATCCTGGATGTATTTATATAATGTAATCATATCTCCTCTTAGATGCCTTTTTTCTAGAGAAAATACGTTTAATTTGGTTAGTCTTTCTTCATAACCTACCCCCCCCATTCCCCTTATTAGTTCTGTAGCCCTTCTCTGTACGTTTTCCAGCTCTAAAATGTCCTTTTTATGAAGTGTTGGCCAAAATTGTACTTCATATTCCAAATGAGTGTGTACTAGGGATTTGTATAGTGGCAGAAATATATTTGCTTCCCTTACTTCTATACCCTTCTTAATAAATGCTAATATTTGCCTTAGCAGCTGCTGCTTGGCATTGAGTACTGTTACCTAGGTGGTTGTCCACAAGCACTCCCAAATCCCTTTCACTATCTGATACCCCCATATTTGCTCCATTAAGATTATAAATTGCATGGCTATTTTTCCTTCCCAGATTCATAACTTTACATTTAATCATATTAAATCTCATCTACCATTTAGATGCCAATTACTCTAATTTATGTAAATCCCTTCGGAGGGAAAGTACATTATAATCTGATGTAATTACCTTGCACAACTTTGTGTCATCAGCAAAAATGGAGACATTACTTTTTAGTCCCAACTCTAAGTAATTAATAAATATGTTAAAAAGAAGAGGATCTTATACTGAATCCTGAGGAACCCCACTTACCACATTAGTCCAATTGGAGTATGTTCCATTTATCCCATCCCTTTGCTTCCTGTCTTTTAGCCAGCTCTCGATCCATGAGCAGATATTTACTGCAATTCCTGTATCCCTTAGTTTGCACAATAGTCTTCCATGTGGCACTGTATGAAAAGCCTTTGAAAAATCCAAAAAGACTACATCTACTGAGTTCCATTGATCCATGTTCCTACTAACCATCTCATAGAAACTAATTAGATCTGTTTGACAGGACCTATCTCTCATAAATCCATGTTGACTCCTATGTATAATTCTGTTCAAATAGACATATTCTTGGATATCATCCCTTATTAAACCTTCTAAAAGCTTTCCCTCTACAGAAGTGAGACTCACTGTTCTATATTTCCCTGGATTTGCTCTTGCTCCCTTCTTAAATATAGGTATCACATCTGCTTTCCTCAGTCATCTGGTAGAGACCATGTGTTTAGTGAATCTTGAAAAAATAAATATAATGGTTTGGCTATTACAGAACCCAGTTCCCTGAGTACCCTTGAATGTATTCCATTAGGACCTGGGGCTTTATTAACATTTATAGTCTAAAACCTCTTCTGGATGTCTTCCTGCTTAAACCAATGATTTGGTGAAGGCAGTGTAGCCCCATCATGTTGTGGTGTCTCCACCACTGGTACCTCCCTTGTGTATACCAAAGGAAAGAACCTATTTAGCTCATCTGACTTTTTCTAGTCACTAATTATCAGATGGAATATTTCACATTGTACTGTTCCTATAGCTTCCTTCCTTGCCTTCTTCCATTAACATATTTAAAAATATATATTTTAGGGTTAGTCTTACTCTCTGCAACTAATTTTTTATTTTCTATTTTACCCAGTCTAGTAGCCCTTTTGCAAGCCTTGTTGCTTTCCTTGTTCTTATGTAAGGCAGTATCTGTCCCCTCTTGTTTGTATAATATAAATGCCTGTTTTTTACTTTGTATCTTGATCTTTAAACCATTGTTAAGCCACATTGGATGTGATTTACTCCTTTTACTTTTATTCCCACATGGTATATGCCAATGTGTATGTATATTTAATAAAGATTTACATTTTGTCCATTTATGTTTAGTATTTTTACCCACCAGTTATTTGTGCCAGTCTATACTTTGTATTGCTGCCCTTAGACGTGTGAAGATCCCAGATAGGGGTGCTATTAAGTTCTAACACTTCCTGCCTTTGCATTACAGGAATCCCCCTCTTACAGCTGGCAAACTTCTCAGAAGGAATGGGCCTTTCGGTGACCAGGCATTATATCAGGATCAATGGCAGTTCAGGAACATAGGCTCAGCATAGCAAAGTGATTTCTAGCATAGCAAAATAATAAACACCTTCCCTCTTAAGGAAATTACACCATTCCATATGTATTCCAGAAAGCAAGGTTTAATGTGGACTCTCTCACTGCATTTTTAAAACAGCATCTACACAAAAGGAATTCTCTACAGCTTCAGAACAAAGGATTTACATCACGGTGGGCTGAACATATGCAAACTCTCCACCCAGATTAGAAGTAGCCAATCACAGAAATAGGAGAGCCAATCAGGAGGCAGGGAAAACTCCATTTAAGTGGAGTTATGCATAGTTAAAACACTCTACAAAACTATTATCTAGTGGGAATAAACTTTTACTCTCACAAATAGCCCCTATAGAAAAAATAGGAAATGGGGATATTTAACTCTATTTTTTAACCCCACTTATCCATATTTTGATAAATATACCACAATGTCATAGTTTGTCTTAGCCCCCTATCGCTTTCCTATTCTGCTACTATAGATTGTAAACTCTCCAGTGCAGGCATCTCATCTCCTCTTCTTCCATTAACTTGAGTTATTTTCATTTCAGTATATTATCATCATTTATTCTAATATGTGTAATTTTCTTTAATACTAGGAAATAGCCCAACAAAAAACAGTGCTTTACAAGTATATGATATTACATGTTTCTTATTATTAATGTTAATAATAATAGTCTGGTGCCAACATCTGTTTGCTTTATGCAAATTATTTATGTCATCACAAATTATGTATTATTCAGCAGTGTTGTAGATGGATGTTTTATGTCTTTTATTTAGTTTCTTAAAAAGCTATTACTTTATCTGGTAATGTTCTGAATATAGCAAATTAGATGTTCTCCCTAATCCAGTCATGCAGGTTCATCCTTTACCCTTGGGTAATACAACATAATACTTTGTGTTTCTCGGTAGAGCATTTTCCCTAGTGATTACAAACATCTGCATGTTGGATAATTGGGCATTTACAGATGAATTGGAGTTCTGGACTTACATTTTATATAAAGCATTACATTTAAAAGAGGTTAAGAGTTCACTTATTCTGCTGATTTTTTTATGGTTCAGAAGATCAGTGAATCCGACAAGATGAGCTATTTTTAGTAACGTTAATGATTAAATGTTGATTTTCGTTAACGTGTTTTGTACATACATTATTTTGACATATTAAACCTAAATAGTACATGTTATTCAGTTCAATACAAATCGTTTAAATAAAAAAAATCTCAATAAACATGCAATTGTTGATGCTAAAAACAAGTACAATTTGATTTGTGTCCTTTTTTCAATAAGATCATTATTTTTTATACAGAAAACAATAACCCAAGACCTTTCCTCTTCAACAACATTGAGAAATAATTGCATTCATCATCTTAAAGTTGTGTCAAATTGCTTCTTGAAATGATGTATACAAAATAGAATGAGGTTAACAAACTATAATTTACAATTTAATGGTTTGGTTATTTTCTCGTTTTTATATCACTGCTTTTTTTTTTTTACTGCAAAACTTGGGAAGGAAGTGCTTGATTACATGACCCCGGTAAGGAATCATGCAAATTAACTTTCCACACAGGCTACTACGTAGCTATTACATTAATTCAGCAGCAAACACTTACGAGTGATCAATAAAAGTCTAAGCGTTACTGAATATCCTATGTATTCTCGTATGGCTCTGAGTGATTAATCACATATTCTAATTGTCAAACTGTGAGATGTCGTCACGTTTGCGTTGTTGTGTACGACTTAGGTGATGAGCGATCAAGGCGCTCATCGCCTGCAAGCCTCGCTTACGAGGCAAGCAGTTGAGGCATTAAAACTTGCAGCACTTAGATGATGAGTGCCGAAGGTGCTCATTGCCTGCGAGCCTCGGGTAGTGAGCAGTTGAGGCATTAAAACTCGCAGCACTTAGGCGATGAGTGCCGGAAGCGCTCATCGCCTGCGAGCCTCACGAAGGAGGCATTGAAACACGTGGGACTTTGCCAGAAAGGAGTGCCAAAGGTGCTCCTGCGAGCCTCGCGAAGCAAGGCGAGCTGTTCAGCCATTGAAAAACGTGGGACTTAGCCTCCAAGCACTTAGGAAATGCGGGACCACCTTAGGCTGCAAGCAGCTGACGAACGCAGGAAAAATACAAAGTTAACGGCCGAACCGTGCAAATCGAAAAACACAAAAAACGAAATACAAAAAATAATATCACACACAGCACGGGGGACAGCCAGGACGTCTGGGAGTGAGGTTGCATGTAAATTTAAGTCATATTTGCAGAGTTTTGGCACTGGAAAATGGGCTAAGCGAGAGAAAAAAATGGCGCCCGAAAAGAATAAAAACAAGGCTACAGGACCCTGAACTGCGCAAAACACCGCCAGCCGCTTACCCCTTTTACCCAGGAATGTACGAGGTACAAAATACACTATTACAAAGGACGAAAAAAAATTGCAAGCTGTGTAACACATAGACAAACAAAGCCATTTTACAAAAAGTGGTAAGCGGCTGGCGGTGTTTTGCAACTAATAACATTATGATTCTAAAATAGCGCTTTACACAAATAAACCAGCTTTTTTCCCTCAGGGCACCAACAGTCCAACTTTACATTGTATGCTGCAGGAAAATAAAAAGAGAGGAGATTGTTAGCTCTTCAGGCTGTTGATTGCTGGATATATTAATAAGAAATAGGTAAAATATATTAATTTATTATTTATTTAATTAAATAATTATTATTTAAAAAAATATAGATACATATATCTGTCTTTGCGATGACCGCTGAAGGACATGAGAGGAGAGGCTCACAATGATCGCCGGAGGTCCTTATAGTAGAAAAAGCTTTACATTGTGTGGCAAACAGCATTGCCATGGCTTCCAATTGTATTGCTTCGTCATCTTTTGACAGGCAAGTCGCTAGTACCTATATAAGTGCTATTACATGACTCCAGTAACAGTTACTGAATATCCAAATCCTTGCTTGTAAACTCCACCTCCCACAAGAGCAGGTAAACACCTTAAGAGCACACTTATGAGACACTTAAGGAGTTATGAGTGTCCCAGTAGGAAAAAAATAGCCTAAATAAGTATTTTTTCGGGATACAAATGAAATAAAATTGAACCCTGCACATCATAAATCACAAACAAAGCATTTCTATTAATCAATTCAGTCCAATACAACAATGCCAAAGAACAATCAAATAAAATCACAATGTTAATTACCAATACCTGGTCACACAATAAAACACTGACACCTAGATAATGCCTCATTAATAGAGACCCATGGTTAACTTCTAAGTACCTGCCCTACAAATACATTTACAATACCCCTCAACAGTAATCCTAACTGGCATTCAATGTGTATCCTCTGACATTTAATACTATGTAATAGGTGTGAAATTAATATAATTTCATGTGTGCAAACTGCAATTAAACAGGTAGCTATGTTATAATATTTAATGATATTATTTAACTCTACTGGAATTGCTAGGGATGATTATTGCCTCTGACTCACAAATTCATACTTGCTGCTGCTTATGTAACACATAAGGTCCCTTGCGATCACTCAATCTATTTTCCTTTCATGACCCCCTAGTTATGTATCAGGGAGATATTTCAAGAACTAGGCTACATAAAATAATCTAATAAGCTCTCCCTTAGATGCGTACCAGACTTGTGCATGCAATTGAGCTCTTACAATACTCTAAAGCAGGGGAAGGAAGGGTTTGTTTAAATTGGAGATGTACCATTTGCATCCTTGCTATACAGACTACTGAGATTTAGACTGAGAGTCTCCTGCAAACAGGCTGCTAGCTCACCCCCGGTTTAAGGATCCGTAGTATAGCTTCAGTAACGAGCTTTTCAAAACCCTCAACAAAGGCTTCTATTCGTTTTTACGGGAGCCATGAATTGGAGGTCTTAGTGCCTCATTCAATTGCAAGCCTGCTTGAAATTTTCTACAGTTATAGAGTGATTCAATTGAACAAGGCCGCAATTTAAGGGACGAAGCCTCAAACCCGTAAACCCTGTTTTCATATGTAACGCTTCCTGGTATCCGATCTGATGAGGTGCGCCAAACTCAAGCAAGGCCGTAATTTGCAATCCTGTCACAGGCCAATTAACCAATAGGAACCAAATAACGCTAATAAACGCAGCAGAAAATGACTTTAAATGCAAGTCCGGGACTGTGCTGTAGCTGAGCAAGTGAACACACAGGTCTAGGCGTTGGTGGGTTTCTGAGATTTGGAGAGAGAGAGAGAGAGAGAGAGAGAGAAGGAGCTGTTTTTTGAGTTTTTGCTATTTTGACCACTAAGATATATTAACACTTAATTTACAACAAACATAATTACTGATATTACATAATTCACACACAAAAATGAATACGTACACATAGCTATACATAGCGATAGGCCACAGCACATCTACACCCCCATACCCACACATAAACCATCCCCCAAATACCCGTACTATAATACACATAATACACACATTCTTGTTTTACCTCATACACATACACGTATATATTATAGTGATTTATCCTTATATTTATTTCATAATTTCCAGGAGGGTAGAGGAAGGGAGGAGTAGAGTGAGGAAAGAGAGAAGAGGAGGAGAGGGCAACACGAGAGGATGAGAGGTATGAAGAGAGGGGGTGGAGGAGACAGGTCAGGGAGGGGAAGTACAGAGAGAGAGAGTAGGAAGGGGGAGGGATGTGCCCCCAGGTGTAGGCACACAAGGAGTAGGGGCAGAGGGTTAAGGTCCTAATCCCAGGGGGGGGGTAGTGTGGATGAGGGACCGGCGCCAGATAGAGAACTGGGAGGCCAGGAACCCCAGGCACAATCGGAAGGGCAAGAGGTTGTGCAAAAGTACAGGGCCCCCAATTATAAACCAGAGGAGATGACAATCCTCCTCAGGGACATTTGTGTTCGCTATAGCATCAATGGTGCTGGAGGGAAGTGAGGCCTGATTAGACACATGCCTGGACTGAGGTTGCTGCATTAGGAGTTGCAAACAGGGATGTTATGCCTGTGAAATACAGATATGATGAAAGCCGGATGAAGATCAAGAGGAAGATGGCAGCGGAGGCCAGAGCCCGTGCAACCGGTGGTGGACCACAAGCCGACATTACTGCGGATGGGAGTGGACCCTGAAGCAGTGGATTGAGCCAGCAGAAGTAGGGGGCCTTCCATCAAAGCTGGACTCAGGTTTTCAAGGTACACTACAATGTGAGTATCATATACACATCACACCCTCATATGCACATACATGAGCCCCACACACATAGATAACTGTCATACAATTGCACTGTAAGCTCTCTGGTTATGACTTAAGATATATGGGGCAGCAATATCCATGTACATCCAAGAAGCAAACATATCATTATCATAATTGTTATCAATGAAATGTCTGTCGAATACCTGCAGATAAAACTGATTCTGAGTAGCAGTCTCTAAATAGATCAATATTGATTTGACATCCAAGAGAGAGTACATGTATGGGTGTGCACAATGCAGCATATGCGGATACAGACTCTGACGGACTGCATGTGCGTGTCATGTACTAGCCTAACCTGGACCATGTCTCGTCTGCATGTTAACAACCATTGCTGAAAATTGGTCACAGATTGGTCAGTCTTACACACTGAACAGCAGATTCACCTGAGAATGTGTCCCAATGAACTGCAACAGCATTACATATATTGATATGAGCCATGATGCACAATTCTGATGATACAGGTCAATGTTTATCTGCGTAAAACAATCACCACAGCCAATTACAAGTGACCATGATGTCAGGGATATTGAAACACACATCAAACAATTGTTTAGACAATCCAAACTCAAACACTATTGTCCTTTCATTTCAGTACCCAGCCCACAGAGACATAGATGGTGGCCCCACCCTGCAAGTAATGGTTTAGGAAGCCTGGAACAATCACAGGAGGCTGTCCCATAAGCAGCAAGACGGCCACCCATACCACCATTGTGGGAATCACCCCCTGGGCCCTCACACACATCTCAGCGTTTTCATCCAATTCCACCTCACATGTCATGGAGCCAGCAACCACCATTCCCTCCACAGATGTCCTGGTCCTGGCGAGCACTGCCCCCTGGTCCGATACCATGGATGCCATGGCAAAATCCCGTTGCTCCTCCACTCCTAACCTGTGCTCACCAAACCTGGACTCACCAAACCTAGGCTACACCGCCACAGCTGACACCAACACCACTGCCACGGCCAACACCATTGCCTCGACCCATACCAACACCATCGGCATGGCCGTCACCTTCGCCTCTGCTGACACCAACACCAATGCGACGGGCACCTCTGGCATCACCATCGCCACCGGCACTTCTGGCATCACCATTCCCACCGGCACCCCTGTCATCACCACAGCCCATCAACAGTATGTCCAGTGACAGACCTCACACCCCTCACAAGCCACTTTGAGGGAGCTCATGCACCAGATCCAGAGGGCGGAGCTCATGCACCAGATCCAGAGGGCGGACGAAAGCAATACCACCATAATGGAACAACTGGCACTCCAGATGGAAAGGCATAATGACATTGCAACCTCTCTTATTGACAGCATCAGATCACTATCTGGTGAGGTGAGGAGGCACAGTCGAAGGATGGAGAGGTATGAGCAAAAGGCAAATAGGTACAGACAAGACCAGACAAGACTTGTTGAGCGGCTATTGCAATTGGCGGAAAGTCAGGTCATATCTTTCCAATCTTTGGTTCCGCCGGCTCCACTACCATCAAAACTAGAGCTGGTGCCCTCCTCATCTCACACCTTACCGCCAACGCCAGCTGCTACACAGCCACCCCTCACTCCAACACCTCCTTGTCATGGTAGAGGGAGAAATTGCGTGGGCATGAAAGGTGTGGGCCCAGTGCTGAGGAAGAGGAGGAGGTAGGTGAGAACATCCCCTAAGTCCTCCTCATCCACTCTCAGCAATGAATATCACATATTATAATTGTCCAACTACGAGACGTTGTCACGCTGTTTGCGTGGTGCGTACGACTTAGCGATGAGCGCCGTAGGGTAAACCCAAAGAGGCGAGACGCTAAATTCAAAGCGAGATAAGCGTCATAGGCGCTCATTGCTGGCGAGCCTCGTGTAGCGAGGCAAGCCATTAAACTCAGAGCACTTTGGCAATGAGCACCAAAGGCGCTCATTCCCGGCGAGCCTCGCATAGCGAGGCGAGCCGTTAAACTCGGAGCACTTTGGCAATGAGCGTCAAAGGCGCTCATTGCCGGCGAGCCACACTTAGCCAGGTGAGCCGTTAAACTCTGAGCACTTTTATCGGGACGCAAAAAATTACGAGATTAGCGGCCGAACCAAAAACCCGAAAAAAACACTAACTACACCTAAAACAATTACAAAAACATCACAGACAGCATGGGGGAACATCCAGGACGTCTGTGAGTGAGGTGGAATATGAATTAAACTCGATTTAGATGCTTTTTGCAACTTGAAAATCGCCTTAGCGAGAAAAAAAATTGCCGCCGAAAAAAATGCAAACGATGCTACACGACCCTGGACCTCACAAAGCACTGCTAAACACGTAGCACTTTACACATCACACTACGATCTACAAAATACTCTTTCCATTTATAGATTGCTAGCTCAAATCTGGGACATACTCGTACTAGGTGAAAAACATTACCATTTGAAAGCCCTTCAGAAGCCAATGTAAATGGCTTTGGAATTGTGAAGTGGTTGTTAAGCAAAGGTACTTCATATAACAGAGATTAAAGGAAAAGAAAATAGATAAAGGGAAAAAAATGAAACTTGTAGTCAAGCACAAGGCAATAATAGTCTATTGGCCATCCAGGTAAATCATGACAACAGCTAAAATAAGTTTAATTTCAGAATAGAAGCTTAGATTATTAATAGATAAAAAATGTAATATCCCATGTCCATATTAAATCAATCATTTTGTTGCTAAATCTACAAGTCCAAACTTGTTGCATATTTGAACACCTTATTTTTGGTATTTTTATTATACCTATTTTATTATTTAACTTCACGTTGATGGCAATATGAAAAAGAAATTTGTTCTGTAGAACTCAACTTCCAGGGGATTCAAATTGACAAAAAAGGGATGAATGAAACTATGACCATGGAAAGGCAATGAAAATCATAAATGTAACATAAAAATATTGCATAACTCTTATTTGAATTCCATTTTATCATATTCCATCCTCACTCACAATATATCACTAACTCTATGCTCCTACTTTAAATAAGTATTACAAAAAAAATAGCCGCCGAAAAAAAATGCAAACGATGCTATAGGATCCTGGACCGCGCAAAACACTGCAAAACATGTAGCACTTTACACATCACACTACAACCTATAAAATACACTATTACAAAAGACGGAAAATGCTCATGAGATGCGTAACACATTAATAACATTACGTCTATAAAATGCCGCTTTACACAATAAACCAACGGCTTTACCTTGCGCACACAGCCTATTTAGAATGCACAGTTCAAACATTCATTACTCTTTATAAGTAGGGCACCAACACTCAAAATGTATATTCTATGCAGACGCAAAATACAAACAGATTGTTAGCTCTTCAGCCAATTGCTCGCTGCATATATTAAATAAAAATAAAGTATATGAATTTTTTGAATAAATCATTAATTATTACTTAATTAATTTATTGAATAAATCATTAATTATTACTTAACTACATATACTGTGATATCGCTGCTGTCACACTCAGGGTTCGTGCCCTTGTATCCGGCACCACAATGGAGTACTCAGGAGCCCTTTTTAAAATATCAGCAGTATTTATTTGAGTGCAGCAAAACAACATAAATAGTGCAAAACAAAATCCTAGCTTCTAATAGAAGCACTGACTTTACTCTTGGCTATAGTTCCCTCACTTTGCAAGATAAAGTCCACACAAAACAAAAGTCCAAACAAAAGCTTACTGGATATCAAGTCTCCCTTGTAGCAGGGGATTTCCACAGCAGGCTCTGGCATCCTCTGTCCAGCTCAGACTGAGCTCTCTCTCTCAGCTGGGTGCTAATCAGACCTTTAAAGGTGGAACCCAGCTGGGCCTGCTTGATTAGCCTGCTGTGTTAACCCTTTCTTCCCTTAGTGGACACAGGGCTCTGCTCAGTCTCTCTCCCACGTACACTCCATCAATGATTCTGTTACAATACATAGAAATATATATCTCCCTCAGAGGACCAAAAGTACACGACAGGAGAGGCTCGCAATGAGTTGGGAAACAGCCTAGTACCTATGGCCATTGTGAGGCATGCGATGAGCAACAAAGGTGCTCAGCGCAAGCCTCGAATTTAGCTCTGAAAGTCCTGAGGCTTGCAATGAGCTCTAAAGGCGCTCATTGCGAGGCATGCGATGAGCGCTGAAGGTCCTCACAGTACAAAACGGTTTCAATTATGTCTCAAACAGCATTCCCATGGCTTCAAATTTTATTGACCATCATTTTTTGACTGGCAAGTCGCTAGTTAATTATTATAAATGTTGACATACTATTACCTGGCTACAGAGTGTACGCCTATGGTTATGTTGAATATTTCAGCAATTGATGTTCAATGGGGATTGCCGTTGAGATGAGGTGTTGAAGTCAATCCAAATAGTGTTATGATTGATATATTGTTCTTGTCTCTGTAGGTCTTAAGAGCCCAATCTCATGATCATGAAGGCATGTTCCTCAATCTCCTCTTTCTGTTTTCCAGATCCTGATCATCTATTTGGGATTATTTCTTAATATATGAAAACACAGTGTGAGTGGAATAGATTTGTATGACATTATCCATGATTTATTGCATCTGTTTAATTGAGCAGATGATAACCAAAATTAAGTGCTATGCACATTACTGGTTAATTGATGGAGTGATTTCGAAAGATCCTTTTTTTCATCAGATTCCAGTTGCAGTGGTGTAGTGACCACATGTGACCCTGGTAGGTGCTATGTATCATGATTATTTTAGACTATGACATTACCCCTTTAGGTATTACCTTATTGCACAAAAAGCCTCTTGCCCTTCCGGAATCTGCCCAAACCACACCCATGATATTAATGCACAGTCTTGTACATTTCTTATTGTGCTCTGTGTATGAAATAAAGCTTTGTTATACCGTTATCACTGTGTGTTTTCAATGGTTGGGGTTTTGGGACATCCACATATATCACATTTGTGTCACATTCCTATATCAGTAAACTTATGAGCCCTCGTTTTCGGCTAGCTAAAAGATGCCAATTCAATAGCAAATTAGTTTACAGGCAATATTACGGGCGTCAGTATTCAACAATTGCTCAATTGAATAGGGTCCTTTGTCTGGGACATTGCCAGTAAACTAGATAACTTAAATGGTATAGATACATTTTATAATATTGGTTGAACATAAGAATGTGAAAGTACTGCATATATTATTATTTTTACACTTTATTTCTAAAGCGCCATTAAAAAAGTTAAATTTTTTCTCCATTTTGCTTAATTTAAAATTGGATATTAATAATAGAAATACTTACCCATATTTTTTTTTATAAAGGAAGATAGTATACAACATAGATTTCAACAATGTCTTTTTTCAGCCTTTGGCCTGTTTTTATTGTACAGTTGATAATTTACTTTCCCTCAACATCGGAGGCTCTCATTCCAAGTTACTATATCAGACTTTTGAACATGAAGAGGTAGAGCAGACCTTACCTATATTACTTGAAAGGTTTTAAAGTCTTCTATTGTGCAACTTTTTTGAGATTCCTATAGTTTGAATTTCTCTGTTAAGGTATTTGATATTTTTGAAATCAAAAGACTAGCTTCATATGTTGCAAGTCAATGAAAACTGAACACATTTTCCTTTATGAATTATTTAGTTTGTAAGTTATGTTAATTTTTTTTTTCAATTTATCTAAAGAAAAGCTCAGAAAAATGAGAAAATGGAGCCCAACTTTACATTTATAGATTGCTAGCTGAAATCTGTGACATACTCATACTAGGTGAAAAACATTACCATTTGAAAGCCCTTCAGAAGCCAATGTAAATGGATTTGGAATTGTGAATTGGTTGTTAAGCAAAGGTACTTCATATAACAGAGATTAAAGGAAAAGAAAATAGATAAAGGAAAAAAATTTAAACTTGGAGTCAAGCACAAGGCAATAATAGTCTATTGGCCATCCGGGTAAATCATGACAACAGTTAAAATAAGTTTTATTTCAGAATAGAAGCTTAGATTATTAATAGATAAAAATGTAATATCCCATGTCCATATTAAATCAAACATTTTGTTGCTAAATCTACAAGTCCAAACTTATTATAACTTATTATACCTTTACCTTATTATACCTATTTTATTCATTTTATTATTTAACTTCACGTTGATGGCAATATGAAAAAGAAATTTGTTCTGTAGAACTCAACTTCCAGGGGATTCAAATTGACAAAAAAGGGATGAATGAAACTATGACCATGGGAAGGCAATGACAATCATAAATGTAACATAAAAATATTGCATAACTCTTATTTGAATTCCATTTTATCGTATTCCATTCTCACTCACAATATATCACTAACTCTTATTCCTACCTTGCATATGTATTACAAACATGAACAAAATCCACTTAAAATGTTATACTTATTTTTTCTTACAGATTTTGGTTGCAGTGATGACGTTATGGAGGTTTATCTTATAAACAAAGTGTAGAGGAGTGCCAAGACTGATATAGGGCTGGAAATTCACATATAATTAATTCAGACAGAGGCATTGTGGAGTTGTTGGCAAAGAGTTCTATATTTATGTAATTTTCTAAAGCTTAGAGTAGCCTTTATGTTAGTAATACATTTTAGTAATCAGTATTGCAGTATAATGTGACACCTTTTTATTGAACAAAACATTTCATTTAGAGTGACAAACATTTGTGAGATGCTTTTTGAGCTCATCACACCAAATAAAATATTTGTTCAATTAATACATTGTCACAATATACTGCAATACTCTTATTATTCATCTACATTTTTCTACAACAACAGGTTCATGTAGCTTCATTGTCTAGTCTTTTTTTATCTGAATATTGTGGTATCTGCCAAAATATTAATATATTATAAGGGATTCAAGTCATCCTAAATTATTATAATTGTATTAATATCTGCTATCTACTACTATTACTTCTTCATTCAATAGAATTAAAAATACATTGGAACAACATTTACACCACTTATGTATATTCATAAAACAGAATAAAATAATCTTTTATATATTTATGAATGACACATTGTGCCTGCCTCCATCATTACCTATTAATGTTACCTCTACGGTATGCTTTCATCTATGATTGTGTAAAATAATTGGTACATTCCAATTGTGTACAAGCACATCAATTTATTTTAGTTGTAACAAGCCCCAAGGTAGATGTTTTATATTTCTGAATGACTACGATTTTAATTTAATAAAATTGGATGTCATACTGAATCATTCACAAACTCCTCAGTGTAATGTGCAAAGTAAACATAACTATCAAAAACCAAGAACAGCTTTCGTATATATATATATATATATATATATATATATATATATATATCCATAATTTGTCTATCTATCGCTCTCTCTCTCTCTCTCTCTCTCTCTCTCTCTCTCTCTCTCTGTATATATATATATCACATATTATAATTATCCTGCTACGAGTCGTCGTCACGCTGTTTGCGTGGTCCGTACGAATAGCGGGCTTAGCGATGAGCGCCGCAGGCGCTCATCGCTTGGCGAGCCTCGCGAAGCGAGGCGAGCCGTTAACCCGTAGAAATTTCGCGGGATTAGCGATGAGCGCCGCAGGCGCTCATCGCCCGGCGAGCCTCGCGAAGCGAGGCGAGCCGTTAAACCGTTGCACTTTGGCAATGAGCGCCGCAGGCGCTCATTGCAGGCGAGCCTCGCGTAGCAAGGCGAGCCGTTAAAACGTAGTAAAAAAATACGGCCGCAAAACGTAGTAAAAAAATACGGACGCAAACCGCCTCATCGCCCGGCGAGCCTCGCGAAGCGAGGCGAGCCCTTAAACCGTTGCACTTTGGCAATGAGCGCCGCGGGCGCTCATTGCAGGCGAGCCGTTAAAACGTAGTAAAAAAATACGGCCTCAAACCGCCTATCATAAAAATAAAAATTAACAAACCTAACCGATAGCAAGAGGGAGCATCCACGACCTGCAGAAAGCGAGTTACACATTGATTTACCTTAAAATACAAAAATGTAACCCCAAATAAAAAAATAAGCGACAGAAAAAATGGCGGCCGAAAAAAATGAAAACGAGGCTACAGCACTCTGAGCACGAAAAAGACTTACGGTTAATCCCTGAAGGCGTAGACACATTACGGATAATCTGTGACGGCGTATAAGACACATTACGACATCGCAAAAATCGGACGCAACCCGCGAACAAAAAAAAAGATAAAACACACTAAATACACAGAACACATAAATAAAAAGGTTACCGACAGCAAGAGGAAGCATCCTGGACCTCAAAACAAAAACTATCGCCTTCATTTAAAGCAAAATAAAAGAGTTTAGACACTTTAAAAAAAATAAGCGAGAGAAAAAATGGCGGCCGAACAAAACGAAAACGAGGCTACAGCACTATAGCCACGGAAAACACTTACGGAAAATCCGATAAGACGCACACCACACATTTCCGGATTAACACGGAGTTCCCGCCTTTGTCTCGCGTAGACTCCAATTTCCCGCCTTTGCCTCGCGCCGACTACGATTTCCCGCCTTTGCCTCGCGCCGACTACAATTTCCCGCCTTTGTCTCGCGCCAACTCCGATTTCCCGCCGAAAACAACACATTGGTCTCGAGCAACAGCGTATTTCCCACCGAAAACAATGCATTTGGCAGGCGCACCCGTATTTCCCGCCGAAAACAATGCATTTGGCTCGCGCAAAAACCTATATATAGGGCACAATTGACACATTACTGACACCTTTTCCTGAGTTGATGACAGTGTGACTGGACATTTTCGGATGCTGGAAAATCGAAAGAGATTGATAGCTCTTCAGGATACTGATTCAGGAACATTGAATTACAAAAGGTACATTTTAAGAAGTATCATTAATTAATTACTATATTATTAGTTACTTAATAAGGACAATTATGTACATTAAATTAATAATTGGTTATGTATTGTGCATTAATTATTAATGTACATTACATTGAATTATTAATTAATAATGTACATTAAATTAATAATTAATTGATTATATATTGTGCTTAAATGTGTGAAACATTGTAAATAATATTCATAATGTATTTTATTTAATTAAGAATTAATAATCAATAAAATATAACCAATTAACTATTAAATTAATGTACATTATTTCATTAACAGAAATATAATATTGAGCTTAACTGTGTGAAACAATTGACAATACTATTGATAATGCACATTAAATAATTAATGAATTAAGCATTAATATAAAAGTGAGTTTGCGTTTAA
Organism: Discoglossus pictus; assembly: GCA_027410445.1. Lineage (NCBI taxonomy): Eukaryota > Metazoa > Chordata > Amphibia > Anura > Alytidae > Discoglossus > Discoglossus pictus. The sequence goes on along the minus strand of CM050173.1, from coordinate 54,779,248 downwards.
GAATGTCCATAAAAAAGAAACACATTTATTCATGAATTAATAAATAATGTACATTAAATTTAATTATTAATTAATAATGTACATTCTATTACAAATTAATTGGTTATATATTGTGCATTAATTAATTGTAGATTACATTACTAATTAATTGGATATTGTAATTACCTGTGTAAAAGAATTGTAAATAACGTTTATAATGTACTTTCTACAATTAGTTAATTATTACTAAACAGTAATATCAAAAATGTTAGCGTTTAAGAATGTGCAGAAAACAAACACATTGATTCATTAATTAAGAATGTACATGATTTTAATAATTTAATTCTCAGATAGACTCATGTTTATGTTTTCAGTTTAAATTTAATTAATAATGTACATTAAATTAATAATTGCTTATATATTCTGCATTAATTAATAATGTACATTAAATATAATTATTAATTAATAATGTATATTACATTAGTAATTAATTCGTTAGATATTGTGCTTACCTGTGTGAAAGAATTAAAAATAACATTCATAATGCACTTTATTTAATGAATTAATTATTAATAATGAGTAATATCAAAAACAGTTTGGTATTAGATTACTATAGGAACATATTAAAGAATTTGCTTTCAGGTTTTTAAGGAATAAAAATATATGTCTCTTGATTGATGTTTATTTCATGATATGGGTGAAGTGAAATAATACAAAGATTCTAAAATTTAAATTACAGATTATTGATCAAGGAAAGTGAATAAACACACAGTGTGACGTTTGCAGCCTTTGAACAACATCAAGACCGTCTTTGCAGGTAAATATTTAATTTGGTCCTGACACATCAAAACAGCATATGTTAAAAAAAATTATGGAAAGTTGAATAGACAATACGAGGCAATACAAACATTTAACAAAACGAAGAAGCACTTGCCAAAAAAATAAAATAAATGTATGCAGTGAAGTGAATCAAGAAGGATTTAAAATGAATTGAAAGATGAATAATTTATATAATAAATATATATGTCCAGTTATTACCAATTTAATATATGTCAATAAAATACTTTGAAAAATGGTTTCATTTATTTCATTGAAAACAAGGATAACGTTTATTCATCAACTTTAATGTAACAGTCCAAAAAGTAAAAAGACATATGTACACAAAAATAAGAAGAAACACTAATTAATATTTATATTGACTATTACAGATTAAAAAATGGAAGATAATGGAGAAGACAAAATGGAACGCAAAAGAAGATTGGCAAGGGAAAGGAAGCAAAGGTGGAGAGATGCTCAGACACCGGAAACTTCACAACGCTTGAGAGAAGAAGATCAACAGAGACTTTTAAATAAAAGAAAGATTGCAAAGAAAGCCGAAAGTGAGTCTGTTGGGCCTTGCAAAAAAAGGAAAAGTAAAAAAAAACATCTATGTGAACCAGTGTCTAATGATTCTATTGTGCAGAATGACTTAAATGTAGACACACATGACAACAATGTACATATAGAAAGTGGGTTTGATATATATGTGGAAAAAATGCATGACAATGTGTTCAATACTGCAGTACATGTAGATACTCATTATTGTGGGTTACTTAATGTGCTTTGTCAGTTTTGTGGGGCCTATCATTTCATAAAGGAAAGACCTACTGATGGAAATTTCATTAGTTGCTGTCAGAAAGGAAAGGTGAAACTTCCACTAAGACATCCATTTCCATATTATTTAGAATGTATTATGAGTGATCCAACATTTCAAAATTATAATAATTTCAAACAAAACATCAGGTCTTATAACAGTGCAATTTCATTTGCTTCAATGGGTGCAACTTTAGCAGAAAATGTACCAGGACATGGTCCTTATTGTTTCAGAGTTCAAGGTCAAATATACCACCGAACTTCACATTTAAACCCACAAGAAGGAGAGCCAAGGAAATTTGCACAGTTGTATGTCTTGGATACGATGGAAGCTGTGGAACAAAGAATGACACTACCAGAAAATAGACAGTGTTTGCGCATAGTCTTTGTACAGCTGGATAAAATTATGCAAAACAACCCATATAGTAAAGCATACAAACAATTAGCACAGCTGGAAAAAGAACAACAGGAACATGCTGAAAGACATCTATTGCCTATACCAAGAGTAAATATGGTGTTAAAAAGAGATCGCAACACTGATCAAAGAAGATATAATTTACCGACAGTAAATGAGGTTGCTATGGTGTTTAAAAATGAGGATGGTGAACCACCTTTTCAGCGTGATATTAGAATATATCCACGCAATGAAGAACAACCATTTATCAACATCAATATATTAAGTTGTAATTTAGATCCAATGACATATCCCATTTTCTTTCCAAATGGTGAACCTGGATGGGAACCAAAATTAAAATTGGAAACTTATCCCAATACTAAACTTCGAATTAGATCTAATATTTCAATGCTGGAATATAAAGTTGCACAAACTGCTATCCGTGACTGCTTTGATCCAATTTTACATGGAGGCAAACTCACTCAACAATGGATTATTGATTCATATCTACAAGTTGAAGCCAATAATTTAAATTTCATTAAATTTCAACAAAATAAATTACGAGTTGAACAGTATTGTGGATTAATGGATTATGTGGCTGAAATAGCTGCAAACAGAGACATTCCAGCTGGAAGAGCAATTATTTTGCCATCAACTTTCCAAGGATCTCCTCGCAATATGCGAGAAAGGTATAATGATGCCATGGCTATTGTCACAAAATTTGGAAAACCAGATTTATTTATTACATTCACATGTAATCCACAATGGCCAGAGATCAAGGAAAATTTGTATTTGGGACAAACTACATCTGACCGACCAGATTTAGTGGCAAGAGTATTTAAAATCAAACTGAATTCATTAATACATGATATCACTAAAGCAAAATTATTTGGACAATGTATGGCATTTGTTTACACTATTGAATTTCAAAAGAGAGGACTGCCACATGCTCACATACTTTTAATACTGCAGGAAAAAGATAAGTTGAAAACTGCAGAGAGAGTGGATTCAGTCATTTCTGCCGAATTGCCAGAACAAGAAAAATATACAAAACTTTGGGAGATTGTTACACATAGAATGATTCATGGCCCATGTGGAGAGATGAATCCTAATTCACCATGTATGGAAAATAAAAAATGTACAAAAGAATTCCCAAAACAATTTCAAATGCAAACTTATGCTAATTGTGATGGATATCCTTTGTATAAAAGAACACAAGGAGAAACAGCTATTATCCGGGGCCAAAAGGTTGATAATAGATTTGTTGTTCCATACAATCCACATTTGCTCATCAAGTACAATGCACACATCAATGTAGAAGCTTGCACTTCGATTAAATCAATTAAGTATGTGTATAAATATATATACAAAGGATATGACGCAGCTACTGTTGTTGTACAAGGTGCTGTAAATGAAAACGAAAATCCAATTGTACACGATGAACTATCAAATTATTTAGATGCTCGCTATGTTAGTGCTCCTGAAGCAATGTGGCGCCTTTTGAAATTTGAGATGCATGATCGGTCACATGCTATCTATCGCTTAGCTGTACATTTGCCTCAAAGTCAGATGGTTTGCTTTACTCAAGGAAATGAAAGACTTGCATTATGTCAAAGTGAAGACAAAGATACCACACTTATAGCATGGTTTAAATTAAACTGTCAGGATACGCAGGCCAGACAATTTTTATACATAGAGATACCATATTACTATGTATTTGTAAATGATCAATGGAAAGAACAAAGAAGAGATGCACAAAAAATTATACCACGCATTTATACCGTCACTCCAAGGGATATTGAACGTTTCAGCTTAAGATTACTTCTGCTACATGTTCCCGGTGCACAGAGTTTTGAGCATTTACGTACAGTCAATGACATAGTTTATGATACATTCCTATTAGCTGCAAGACAGCAAAATTTCATAGCTGATGATACAAAATGGGAGAGGTGTCTGGAAGAAGCAGCGCTATGTCAAATGCCAAAGCAAATGAGACAACAATTTGCATTCATATGCATATTTTGCAATGTACCTGATGCTTTCACTTTGTGGGAAACATTTAAATTAAACATGTCAGAAGACTTCTTGAAACGTTACAGAGAACCAATCGCTCTGTTAAAAACATTGTTGGAAATTCAAGAAATATTGTTTGCTCATGGATTAAATTGATCAAGTTTTAATTTACCGGATCCAGGACTTATAGATGACATTAATTTTGATGATTATGACACTGAGCTACAAAAACAAAAAACACAAGAAAAACTGGCAACATTAAATACTAAACATTTAGAAGCATTTCAGGCCATCACAAATGCTACAGATGATGAAATGGTCAAAGACCGGTATTTCTATCTAGACGGCCCAGGTGGATCTGGAAAAACTTATCTTTACAATTGTTTGATGAGTTATATTCGATCACACAGTCAGATAGCTATGCCATTTGCAACAACTGGAATTGCTGCACTTTTGTTAGATGGTGGTAGAACTGTTCATAGTGGATTTAAGCTGCCAGTTCCCATTTTGGAAACATCAGTGTCAGATATTCGACTCAATTCTATACAAGCAAAAAAATTTAAACTAACGAAACTAATTATCATAGATGAGGCAACAATGATGTCATGTCACGCACTGCAATGTATTGACAGATTCTTAAAAGAAGTGATGGATAATAAGTTGCCATTTGGTGGAAAGGTGATGCTGTTAGGAGGAGATTTTCGGCAAACATTACCTGTTGTGCCACACGGAAATAGAACAGAGATCATTGAAACATGTATCAAGACCAGTAAACTGTGGCAAATATTTACACATCTCAAATTAGAATTAAATATGAGATCTGAAGGCCAAAATGAATTCAATGATTGGCTTATTAAAATCGGAGAAGGAAAACATCCCGAAATACAGCATTTACCAAATGATACTATTGAAATTCCATCAGAAATGGTTTGCAACGAATCACTGATATCAGCCATATTTCTAAACACTCTTAATAACGAGGATTACTCAGACATTGCAAACAAAGTGATATTAACATCAAAAAATATCGATGCCTTGAATGTAAATAATGAAATTTTAAAATACATCAATGCACCACAGAAGAATTATTACAGTGCAGATTCAGTTCTGGCTGATGATAAAGAGAGTGAATCGAATTTTAGTATCGAATTTATTAATTCCTTAACACCATCTGGAATGCCACCACATATTTTACAATTGAAAAAAGGTGCAATTGTCATGTTATTGCGAAATATGAATCCAAAAAAAGGACTTTGTAATGGCACCAGATTAATTGTGCATGAGTTAAAAGATCATTTTATACATGCAGAAATTATAACTGGGACCCATAGAGGTGACCGAGTTTTTATACCAAGAATTGATTTAGCTCCAAGTGAGAGTGGTTTGCCTTTTGTCCTTCAAAGGAGACAGTTTCCAGTTATCATGGCATTTGCCATGACCATCAATAAATCACAAGGCCAAACTTTTAAGTCTGTTGGGATTTTTTTAAAGGAACCAGTTTTTGCACATGGACAACTCTATGTTGCTTTTTCAAGGTGCACCAATCCAAACGAAATTAAAGTGACTGTTGACGATAATGAAAGTCAGGGTCATTTATTAGACGATGGATGCGTTTACACAATAAACATTGTGTACTATGAGGTGTTGTAAACATAGAGTAGAGTAGTTTCATTTCTATGACAACATTTTAAGGTACTCAATATTATTGCACAAAAACAACATTTCAAGAACAAACTATATACAATGGACAAAAAAATCCATAGAGAACAGTGGTTTGACTTCCAGTACAAAATGTAAGTACTCTGGGACTCTTTAAATAGGGGACCACTATTTCACTTTGGAAACTCTATGTGATATTTGCATAAAAGACAAACAGAAAATAAAAAAAAAACTTAAACATCCTTAAACATATTGAAATGGGTTACAAGTTTCATATTCATATGATTGGTCCCACAAAAAAAAAGTTTAAAAACTGTTTGTTAAAGAGATATGTTATAGGCAAACATGTATTGTTACTATATAGTTGAACCATTTCATAAGATTTGGAAAAGTATTGATTCAGGGAGTAATCCGATCGCCAGTTAATGGGGTCAGGAAGGAATTATTTTTTTTCCCTCTAAGATACAATTGCAAAAGTTTGAATGGGGGGTTTTATTGTTTGCCTTCCTCTGAATTCAATGCTAATTTAGTTTAACGAGAGTTTAACAAAAATGTTACAAATAAAAAAAAAAATGTTATTTGTAAAAAAATGTACTTACTCTAAGTTAATATAGTCTGCAGTTACTAAGTGATAAATATCTATTTAAAAGTGTTAGTATTGTTAAAAGAAGGTTGAAAGATTGTATAATATACAAGTTGCCTGTTACAAAATGTCATGTTACACTTTACAATATGTATGCATTAAAAAGTACAATATGTATGCATTAAAAGTAAGATATTATTATATTGTTTTTAAAAAAAAAAAATGATTATGAAATATAAGTTGAAAGTTACAAAAAAGAAAAAGTAAAAAAAAGAAATGTGTATTTCTTTTTAGAAACAAAAAAGGGACAAATGTAGTAGACTCATTTTGTGTTGCAAATAAATTTCACAACATTTAAATTTTATTGACCGTCATTTTTTGACGGGTAAGTCGCTAGTATATATATATATATATATATATATAAACTTTAAAGTTAGAGGCACTCAATTAAAAAACAAACTAATCTTAATAGTGTAGATCTGTGGACGTTATCATGGGTGGATCTGTTACCGGTGCAAGCGGTGCGTTGCACTAAGGACCTTGCTCCGTGAGGGCTCAATAATTACTAAATTACTGGACATTCATGGCTGTTTCACTCTTCAATATATATATATATATACTGTATATTAATATGGCACTGGAGGGGGCCTGGGGCGGGGCAAAACATTTTTTTGCTCCTCCTGTTTGGGGAAGAAGGGGATAAAAAATGTTTTTGAACTGGGGCCCTCCATTTACTAGCTCCACCACTGGACGTTATAACCTTTTTTAGAGTAGCCTCTTTTAGCTCACTTGTGCTCTTCACAGTGGAAGACATCCTAAAGTTTAACAGTCTTATCTCACTCAGTAGAGTGATCCAAAGCCATAATAACAGGCAACTCTCACCTGAAAATGGGAAACAGCAAAATCAAGCCTTTCCTGAGCCTCATCAGTGGGTTGCAGCTGAACTCCCTGAGGCACAGTGAGCAAGAAGCCCACGTTTGGATTCCCCTATCATCCTTAGGGAGACTAAGCACCAAGGGTAATTTGAATAAACAAAAACTAAACTCCTTGCTCACTGTAATCTAAAGTTCAACTATGCCCCACTTACTGGGCCCAAGAGAGACCAAAATGTACTGGCATTTGTTGTATCTCCTCTCAGAGTGAATTATCATGTTCATAGAACTAACATATTAAGGTTAGTTTGTTCCCTGATTGAGCGCCTCAATTTAGTTTTTTACATATATATATATATATATACTAGCGAATTGCCCGTCAAAAAATGACGGCAATGAAATTGTAAGGTAGCTAATGCTGTTTGGTGTATAATAATGAAATATGTAATACATTACTAAATGAATATACTGTACCTATTTTGAAGCATTGTGCTGAAGAGCTGGCAATCTGTGTTGATGTTGCTGCAGCATTAGTGGTGTGGAGCTGCTGTGTAAGCATGCTGAATGTGTGCACTGTGTGGTATGAATATCCGTAGGTCGTTTGTTGCGTTTTGCGAGTTTGTTGTGGTGTTTTGCGAGTTTCTTGTGGTGTTTTGCGAGTTTAGAGTGCTGTAGCCTCGTTTTCGTTTTGTTCGGCGGCGTTAGCAACAACTCGTACGCTCACAACTATATATGTGATATATATATATATATATATATATATACACAGGTATACCCCATTTAACGTTGGGTTCGTGAACAGCGGACGCGAACTTCCATTAAATGTTCGCGAACCGGCGAACCGGTGAACCGCCATAGACTTCAATGGGCAGGCGAATTTCAAAACCCACAGGGACTCTTTCTGGCCACAATAGTGATGGGAAAGTTGTTTCAAGGGGACTAACACCTGGACTGTGGCATGCCGGAGGGGATCCATGGCAAAACTCCCACGGAAAATTACATAGTTGATGCAGAGTCTGGTTTTAAGCCATAAAGGGCATAAATCACCTAACATTCCTAAATTGTTTGGAATAACATGCTTTAAAACATCAGGTATGATGTTGTATCGATCAGGTAGTGTAAGGGTTGCTTCACAGTAACAGACCAATCTCCCCGTTTAATGCACCGCAAACAACTGCAAACAGTCCCTTTGCACAACCTCAAACTCCCCATTTGCACAAGGTTGGATACCAAGCTAGCCATGTCCCGTTCCTTGTCCTCACTGATGTCATTGAAGGTCTCTTCCTCCACCCAGCCACCAAGGGTCCCCGAAAGGTGACAACAAGCCCCCTGGGACGCCTGCTGTGTTTGGTCTTCCACCTCCTCAAAGCCACCTTCCTCATCTGACTCCTCTTCTTCAGACTCCTCTCTCTGCATTGCCTCTGTCTGCATTATTATAAGGTGTGTACTGTTAAGTAGTACTATTCCTATTGGTTTAATCCCTGATACGTCCACTATTAGGGGACGTGTATATGGCATTGATTTTTGGAACAGGGAGATGGAAAAAGATGCTTGGTCGGTTCTCCCACTTCAAATTTGAGCCACGTATACCATGCTTGGCAGCCGTCACCAGGTTTACCCAATGCGCAGTGTAGGTGATATACCTGCCCTGACCATGCTTTGCAGACCAGGTATCAGTGGTCAGATGGACCCTTGCCCCAACACTGTGTGCCAGAGATGCCATTACTTCCTTTTGCACAATCGAGTACAGATTGGTGATTGCCTTTTGTGCAAAGAAATTTCGGCCGGGTACCTTCCACTGAGGTGTCCCAATAGCTATAAATTTTTGGAACGCCTCAGACTCCACCAGCTTGTATGGTAAAAGCTGGCGTGCTAAGAGTTCAGACAAGCCAGCTGTCAGTTGCCGGGCAAGGGGGTGACTTTGTGACATTGGCTTCTTACGCTCAAACATGTCCTTGACAGACACCTGACTGTGGGCAGATGAGCAGGGACTGCTCAGGGCGAGACACGGAGTGGAGGATGGTTGAGAGGGGGCAAGCAGGGCAGCAGTGGTTGATGTGGCTGAAGATGCTGGACCAGGAGGAGGATGGCGACTTTGACTTTGTGTGCTGCTTGTACTCATGTGTTGATCCCATAGGCGTTTGTGATGTGACATCATGTGCCTTCGCAAAGAAGTTGTACCTAGGTGGGTGTTGGACTTCCCACGACAGTTTCTTTTGGCACAGGTTGCAAATGGCATCGCTGTTGTCACAGGCAGACACACCAAAAAATTGCCACACTGCTGAGCTCTGCAATGACGGCATTCTGGTGGTGGCAACAGCATGCGTTGAGTGGCGTGTTGTCTGGCTGACCCCGGGTGCCGATGCATGCTGTCTGACTGTGCCACTAGCTACTTGCGACAACCTCCCCCTGCTTCCAACTCGTCTCCTCCTCCTCTCTGTCTCCCCATCTGAACTTTCCTCCTGTTCTTCTTCTCTTATAGCGGGCACCCACGTAACATCCACGGACGCATCGTCATCATCAACCGCTTCACTTGTATCTGACAACTCAACAAAGGAAGCAGCACCGGGTACAACATCATCATCATCAGACCATACGTCCATGTGTGTAATGCTGCCTGACTGGGACATATCCCTGTTATCTACATCCTCTGGCATTAATGTTTGCGCATCACTCATTTCTTCCAACGGATGTGTAAATAACTCTGCTGACGGATCAAGTGAAGCGGCTGTGGTGCTAGTGTTGGTGGTGGTGGCAGGCGGGCGAGTGGTAACTGGAGAGGTGCCCGAAGCTGGAGGAGGATGGTACGTCTAGGTTCCGAGCGGAAGCTGTAGAAGATTGGGTGTCCTGTGTTAGCCAGTCAACCATGTCCTCAGAACTTTTCAAGTTCAGGGTACGTTGCCTCTGAAAACTGGGCATTATTCTAGGGCCAAAGGGAATCACAGCACCACGACCACAGTGGCCCCTGCGGGGTGGCCTGCCTCTGCCTGTTCGCGACATCTCTATACATAACACAAACATAAACTCAACATAAGTAGATATAGAAACTTTCATTTTGTGATGTTGAAGGTTCTGGATCTTCTGGGATTCTTGTTTTTTAGTAATGAGTTTGTCTAGTGACATTTGTCTTTTTCTCTTTCTCTCGTTCAGCAGATATTGGTGGCAGGACATCTCACCCAAGATGCCTCATCTTGCTTTTCTGCTTCTGTGAACATCTGGATTGTTTGCTACAAATTGATCAATTATTTCATTTGTCATCTTCAAACTTTTAGTGAGGAAATCTGTAGCAACTTATTTGGGTTTTTCATTGTCTGAATCACTATTTTCAGGTTCTGCCTGAATCTCTTGTTCTGACGGTTCTTGCAGGTCGTCATTGGTAAGGCTCTCACCAAAAACCTACAGCATCTACTCAATATCCTGTGCATCAGCATCTCCTAGTCCTGCCATATTGACTAAGTCGAAAATTCTGTCAACTATGGGCCCTTCTGGATGAAAATCGTTGGATACCTCCGGGCATATCTTCCTCCATATTCCTTTCATACATTTATCGTTCACTTTTTTCCAAGAGAAACTGATGTTGCTTATGAAGTCCATGGTGTTATATTACTTCCACTATTGCATCATTTATTCTTTACTTTTGTCGTCTGTATTATCAATAAACTGCTGAAAAGTGTGATGAAGATAAACAGCCTAATTCAATTGCTCCGTTTCCTAGAAACGAGGATGCAAGTGGAAATCCCAGGCAAATTCCCTATTCAATTGCCTCCATTTTGCGACCTCATATCGGGTTCCAAGTGACGGCCCTGCAAAAATGGCAGACCTGCAACTCAGAGCTTACACCACTCTGAAGCCTTTGATCTGTCACTTTTGCAACCCAGAAATCGCAAATCCCTATTTGCCCGATCAATTGCCCAATCCCTCCCACTCCAAAAAAGTATCCCAGCTCGCAAAGCGCAAATGCAGGACGAAGTCCTGCTTGTGCTCAGGAGGACCTGCAAGGGCTTTAGAAGCCCTTACGTATGGTCCCCTGAATGTCCTCACTGCACCTACCACCCCCCCACATTCCTATATGAGACCCCAATAATGCAGGAGCTCCAATCGGGACCTCTGCAGGGTCCCCACATTAACCCCTTGCTGTGTTGGTCCCAACGGGGACCCCCAGAGTGTTCCCACCCCTTGGAGGGTCTCCACATTAACCCTTGCAGTGTGGGTCAAGATTGGGACCCCCACTGCATTTAAAATGTTTAAATTCCCCACCGCGGCTTCTTAAAGAGTCCATGGCACACAAATAGTTAAGGCCGGCAGCAGGGGTAGTGTAAGTACCCCCACCGGCACCTAAAATTGACCCCCAAATGCAGGGGGTCCCCATCGTGACCCCTGGAGGGTCTCCACAATAACCCTTGCAGTGGAGGTCCCTATCAGGTCCCCCACTGCATTTAAAATTAAAATTTCCCGCCTTGTGGGTCCTTAAAGGATATTTGACCCCATCACTCATGGGGCACTATACAGAGCCCCATGAGCCCCTAATTAATCCTATCACTTATGGGGTTCTATGCAGAACCCCATAAGCCTCTATTTAAACCCATCAGTCTAATAGGGTCTATATAGCCCCCTATAGGACACTAATTGACCCCTGTAATAACACTATAAGTGCCATGAGGGTCCTCATGGCAAAAAGTCTAAGCACTACACTATTAACCCTAACTATACCCCTTAACCAAACCCTGGGCCTATTTAACTCTAACAGTACCTATTTAATCCTATCTGGACCAATAACCCCATTTAGGCCTATTTAACCCTAAGTGGGCCTATCTAAGCCTTACTGGTCTATTTAACCCCAACTGTTCCTTTAAGGACCCACAAGGTGAATTTGAAATGCAGTGGGGGTCCTGATCGTGACCCTAACTGCAAGGGTTAATGTGGGGACCCCAGCCTTAACTATTTGTGTGCCACAAGCTCTTTAAGGACTTGTGGCAGGGAATTTAAACACTTTAAATTCAGTGGGTGTCTTGATCGGGTCTTTTTCTGGACCCCTACTGCAAGGGTTAATGGGGGGACATTGTGGAGGTCCCCGATGTGGGACCCCAGCATTGGGTTCATTTGGGGACACTGTGGGGGTCCAATTAGGACACCTGCATCATTGAAGTTCATGTGGGGACCCTGCAGGGGTCTGATCGGGACCCCAGCAGCAGGGTTACTTATTCGGAGGCTGCAAGAGCACTCGCAGCTTTGAGTACCTTCAATCATGATGGTGTCAACTCCCATTGGCTATTGGTAAGCAGAAGCTCCGAGCTTGCAGTCGCAAGCCCAGCTCTGCTTACATTAGAAACATTGGTTTCCGATTTTGGATGTCGGGCAGCGTGACTCAGCCTTGGCTTATTGAATAGTCTCAGAAACGGAGGGGAAAACGCAGCTCGCAGCTCACTCGGAGGCATGCGGCCGTCGGCGAGTGAGCTGCAAGCTGGCAATTGAATGAGGCTGAAAATGCTGTAAGAGTTGAAATGACTCCCTGATCCTTTGGCTAGATTAAAGATTTAGTGCCCTATTCAATTGGTCAAATCACAGTTACATAAGCCTGTAAAGCAGCCTGTAAATGTTACTGATATTCAATTGGATATATTTTGACACTCACATTCCATTTGCGAGTTACAGGCTCAAAAGCACAGCGGTTGTCAAAAACATAACTCTGTCCTAGCTCCTTCTTGGATGTTACAAGTCCCTAAATGTTAACAATGATGAAGAAGGAAAATCGATATTCAATTACAAATGTTCATGTAGCCCACAATTGCCTTCAAACTCAAAAATGGCAAATGTAGAAAAATTATACAAGCCTAGATAGGACTCGCAAGTGGGTTAAAAACCTGTTCGTAACACTGCAAAAGCAAATAAACACAAACTACTGTACCTAAAAATACTGGGAAAGCAATGAAAGGTATTCAAATGAATTCCACCACAGTCTTTCAAGCTTGCAAATCTGCAAGAAAAAAATAAATATTTTATGTTTTTTTCCGCGTTATATCGATCCCAGGATTCAATAGCTTAATACATATCATGGAACCCGCATGGACTAGAACAGTTGCTTTATTGATTTTTATTGATTTCTACATGAATGCTCCATGTTTTACTGACTTCATGATTACCGTCTCATTTACTATTGGCCATGTCTAAAATGTAACTTATGGTCTTGCTTAAATATTGACAGGTCATATGATCAGGCCCCCTGAAAGCTTACGAACAGATGCATGTGTGGAGGCTATAAGCCTATAATTGTGAGCTTGAGTCAATTGAATACCTAGATATTTAGACATTTTAACCAACAGCCAAAATGTCGGGTTCAATGTGATTATGGGCTTGCAATTGAATGGAGCCTGCAGTGTTAGTTGACAGAAAAACTACTTCACCCAACATGCCACGTTCTAAGTCAGACAATTGGGTAGGACGGCTTGGAGCATTATCAATCAGTAATAGCACTTTATTTTCATACATTTACGCCTATTGTAGCGTTTTACAGATGGACAAATATGTGCAGTAAACGAATTTTCAAAAATGTTCATAGCGATCCAAGATTTCAAATTAAATTCCCAAATGACAGGTAAACTACTAAAATACTTTTCATGGCTCTTGGTGTTTTGGAATGATACACAAGTAATGGTTTTATTTTGAAATTACCATTGGTGTTACTGTCTAGAAGAAGGGTTAAATGTTCAATGGCAGCTTTGAATATTGTGCTAGCTTTTGTTCATGCAATATAAAGGTGCGCTCTGCCATGCTCTTCCAGAAAAGTCCAGTTTTATCAACATTGAAAATAGTTTTGGAGGATAATTCCCTCTTTCAAAGTCGATTATAAGGCTGAAGCAGCTTCTATATCACAACTAGCTGCTTCACCTGTGATTTTAATGTTGTACTCCTTTTTTGTGCTTCTTTAAATCCAAACTCTGCTAGCTACAATTTTTTGCTCCTATCCTGTGTATGTCTTTGAATATGTGTAAAGATACTTCTGGTCTTTTCCATGGTGATTGCCTTACTTAATGGCATGTTGATTTCAGTTTCATCATTGATCCAAATGAACATATCTTCTGGATCAGGTAATCTTTGTCACAGAAGACACTGTGGTTGCTGAAAACTTTATTTTGTCCTTGTTTTTCAAAATTGTTCTGATTGTAGAAATTGACAAATTTAAAGCCACTCCAATGGCAGCTTGACTTTCACCTTTTTGTAATCGCTCCAGCACCTACATTTTAACATCGAGTGAAATGCTTTTTAATTTAAATTTTGGGTGATATTCTTTCACTCACTCATTTTCAAAAATAATGATGGCTATTTTTTTGATAAACAAATCTTTTTTTTTGTTTTGTTTAAGAATACAATTTTAAATAGTTGTCTGTCAACTACACCTGTAATACAAACAAATACAGTTTCTATATATTTCATTAGTCAATTAACAACCACATGATGAGAAACAAAGAAACATGACAAAAAAAATATCTACCTTTCTCTGATTGTTTGAATCAGCATAAACTTAGTTTTTTCAGGCATCCCGGTTAGGAACTTTTCTACTATGCAATGAGACACGTTTTGGCACATTTCCAACTGCATCTATATATATATATATATATATATATATATATATATATATATATATATATATATATATATATGAATATATAGTTGAATAATCAGAGTATTGTATTATATGGTGATACCTTTTTTATTAGACAAACATATTAATTTATTCTGACAAGCTTTTGAGAATATGCTTTTCGTTATCAAGTCTTTAGCAGTACTGAAAAGATGGACCAGGAAAAGTTAATAAATCTGTTCAGAGTTTAGGATGGGACAAAAACATGCACCATAAATACATTTCCTGTGAGTCTTTAGATCAGATTTAAATAAAAGCAAAGCCCTAATTATGGGCAGTAAATGTCACCACAGTTTGGGATAAAGACAACATCAATTGAACATGTGTAATGTGGTATAAAACATGAGTCACAAAACATTTTGGTAATGAGATAAGAATCGTAAATCCATATTTAAACCAGTATGTTTTGAATAAAAAAAATGTAATCATTTTTCATTCAAAAGTTTTATGCTCTTGAAAACTTTTGAAATGTCCTCTGAGTATTTTAATTTTCAGGTTTTGGTTGGACTGGTTCTTCTGGGTGAAATTATGCCCAACTGGGGTACAATAACTGTCTTCATTATGCTTTTTTATGGAGAGCCTGTGAAGATTCATCCTCAAGTGTAGTTTTTGACTGGTTTCCCCAATATACAGTAACAGCCACTCTCACATACAATACATTGTATCATCTATACTACATTGTAAGAAATACATGAATATGAGCCCCTGGTGTTATAGGTCTTGTTATTATGTGTGGCTGTATCCTCTCTACAGATGTGTTGGCGTAGTTTTGGTGCCATTTTCTTTGTTAGGCTGTTCATTGCCAATCTTCTGTTTGTCTCAGATTTGGTGGTTTTCTAAATGCAAGAATGGGAGGTTTGGGGAATATATGTTTCAATTCTGCATCCTCTGTTAGTAGTGGCTGTAAATCCTTAAATATTTTGCATATTTCTTCTAGGGCTGGGTGGTATGTGGTGACCAGTGGTGTACGTGAAATTGTTTCTTAAGTTTTATATTGCAACAGGTGTTCCTGTGGTGTTCTGATGGTAGAGGTTACTTTCTGAGTGATAACACAGGGTTTGTAACCCTTTTGCCTGAAGGAGTCTAACAGTGTTTTTAAGTGTTTATCACGGTCCTCAGTGTTTGAACATATGCTGTGGTATCTGATGGCTTAACTATGGATAATTGCTTGTTTGGTTGTGGGAGGGATGGAAGTTAGAGTTGCGGAGATAACTATATACACAGATGAGTTAAGTTTGGCATTTTTAATGGAAATGGTAATGTCAGAGTAATCCGTTTGGATGGTTGGAAGGTATTAAAATAATTGTGGAAATTTCTGAGTTTTTTTTCGCATCCTGTCCATATGATGAAAAGATCATCTATATAGCGGTAGTATCTTTTTGTGGACATATGTAGACCTGAATCTCTGTTCCAGGTCTGCCATAAATACGTTAGCATATTATGGTGCCATTTTGGTACCCATTACAGTACCCATTATTTGAAGGTAAACATGTTGGTTGAAGGTGAAATAGTTGTGGGTCAGGATATACTCCAGTATTTTGGCAATAGTATTTAGGATTATATTTCTGGTTATGAGTGTCTGTTGAGAAAAACATCATACATGCTTCAATGCCATCTTTGGGATGTTACTGTAAAGTGATTCAACATCCATGGTGACAAGTAGTGTGTTAGCAAGGAGGTCTTCAGTCTGACTGAGTTTGTTAAGAAAGTCAGTGGTGTCTTATATATAGCTGCTAGTGTTTTATCTAGTGGCTTCATGATGTTTTCAACAAGGCCAGATATCTGTTCAGTCAATGTGACCATACCTGTAACAATTGGTCTCCCTGGGTTGCCTGGCTTGTGGATCTTTGGCATCATGTAAGAAGGTCCCAGTTGTCGGATGGGTGGGTATGAGCAGCTCCAATTCTTGCTGCACATGAGCCAAATTTCACACATTTTTAAGTATAAAAACATACTTTACTGTGATGAAAAAAAGCAGATTTTTTTTGAGAAAACATATATTAAAACGTGCTTGTTTTACCATAATCTCTAAGCTCCTCCTCAAATATATCAAAGGATTTAAAGTTCACAAGGGAAATTACTTCAAAAACAGAAAGAATGCAAGAACAAGAGGCCGTGATTTGAAGTTGGAATATGGAACATTTAGGGGTAATATGAGAAAATACTTTTGAATAATATAAATTAAATATTTACATAACTGATCATCTGATTTCTCCGTAATTATATTTTAGTTCAATTCTGTTTCCTAATGTAGCGACAAATTATGAAATTATATTGGAACACGCTGTACATAGTTTTTGCATTTAATAAAAAAAAATAAAAAAAATAGTTTCACATATGTATTAAAACAATTTGATGTTATGTTCAGAGAGAATGAAATCCTCTAGAGGAGTGAAACACTATTTTTAAATATTCAGAAGGCTATACCATATGGCAATACCCTCTGGAATCTCCATGTTGATTGCTTTATATAATTGTGTGTTTTGTAATGCGTCACACCTCATCCTAGCATGTTTCAATTTATTTTTATAAATTGTTGAAAGATGTCAGAATATGTAAACAAATTAGGAAAAAAATATTGTTTATTTCTTATTTAAAATGCATGTACCAAAATGCATAAGAAGCATCAGTCAGAAAAGATATACCACCCAAACATGTATAGATTATTCATGATGGAAACAATTTTGTGGTAAGCACTCTACACTAATGGTTTTTGACCTCCTTGATGAAGTGACTTGTTGACTAACTTTCTAAACCTATGCAGACTGATTTTGCAATCAGACACTAATGAGAAAAATAACATAAAAGCTTGCATAAGATCACTGCATAATGATACAAATATGTATGTTTGAAAACCTTAAGTCTAACTAGGAGCACAATGAATCAGACATTTTTTTATAAAGCTAGCTTTTAATTAAAAATGTTTTAATGCTTTTGCAGAACTCTGGAGACATCCATAATATATTGATGGAAGCACGTGAGAAGGATATTTACATTTCTGTGGTTGCATTGAATAATGCACAGTGTCTGTGTCTGAGACAGTGAGACTGAAAGGGTTTGGAGTAAATGTTTATATATCCTATTTTCATACAAATGCTTTGAAGGTCTGCCTCTTACCTCCACTCATACCAACAAAAACACACTCCCATCACCCAGCTCTCAGGATGTGATGATACAATGTAATAAAACAGACTCTTCAAAAATAAATTTTTCTCAGCAAAAATGTTATGTCTATGGCTTTCAAAGATGCTAATATTGTTAGTTTGGGGCAGACCGGAGAAACAACTATCTTTTTTCTTGAACTGCAGAGGTCCTTTAATATGACAAAGGATATCCCTTGCATTTACAACATGAAAAAATTACTTTGTTTTTCCTTATTCTATTTTGGAGTCTGTATGAAGCGGTTTTGATTGGAGTCAAAAATATAGGAATCAGTGAATTATACTTGGGAATACTATAGTGGCAGTTAATGCAAGTTAATCATTAATAATCATTTAGAATGTATAAAGCTATCTCTAAAATAAATGTCATCAAATATTTACTAGAATGTACTATAATGAGCCATGTATAATTCAGTTGGTGGTACTGACAGTGACCTTTGAAAGGATATAGCATACAATTTATAAAAGCAAGCCAATATGTTAAAAATATGTGTAAAGTAGTCATAAATAAATAATAAAAGTACTTGATGACTTTTTTGGTGCTGTGAATGTGTAAGCTCTTATCCAACATGTGTTGATGGTTTATCAGCAGCAGTACATTGTCCTTGCCAATATTTTATGTCTGAAAGAGTCATTTTTCACACTTTGCAAGTGTTTTTACGAATGCTTTTCCCATTATAGACAAGTATAGATAACAAGTCTAGCTATCACATGACACCAGTTAATTTTTAGCATGCGCTTGAAGAAATCTGCACCCACTTGCAAAGGTCAAAAACAGGGATTTAAAGTCTTATTTATTACTTTATGCCCCTTCCCAGCAGTGATTGTGGCAGGGAGTGGGTTAATTAAATAATAAATGTATGGGGGGGGGGCGGTTATAACCTCTGCCTAAGCAAACAAAGGCTATATTTAAAAAATATTAATAAATACCACCATAATCCTTGCTCACTGTGCCTTAGGGAGTTCAGCTGCACCTCACTGATGAGGCCAGAGAGGCCGAAACAAGTCTGGGGTTTGCTGTTTCTCCTGTTCAGGGTAGAATTGCCTTGTATCACGGTCTGGGTCACTCTTTTGAGTGAGACCAGACTGATATACTGCAGGATATTTCTCCCTGTAAAGGGTACAAGTGAGCTAAAAGAGGTTGCTCTCTGAGTAGGTAACCAGACCTAGAGACCAAACCTACTCTTCTCAGATTGAGCACCTCTGATTTCTTTGTTGTAAATACCACCATAGATTGTAACACTACTCCTAAAGGGGTCCTTTAGGATCCCCATGTACCCTACCTACCCATGGGGATCCTGAAAGACCTGCAAGCACCCTAGTATGGAGTATTGGGGGGACAGTATTGCCCCAACCTGCACTTTGAGGTCATGGGGTGGGGAACTCTGTTGTTGTTGTTCAGTGGTTCAGTGTTATCCGACTCTCTGTGACCCTCTGGACAGCATTATGCCAGGCACATCTTGCGTCTTTTCCATAATGTTTTCATGGCAAAGACACTGGAGTGGATTGCGAGTACCTTCTCCAGTGGACAGCGACTTGTCTGACCGCTCTGCTATGACCAGACCATCACAGCATCACTGAAATACACTCCATAACAAGGTAGTGATCTAGAAGGGGAACCCTAAACCCCCCTAAAGGGATATAGAGGCTAAAAAATACAGTTAAATTTACAGAAAAAAATAAATTACAGTAAAATAAAAGAAATTAAATTAATACAAATACATCAAAATAAAAAAAGTAGTTAAACCTATAAAATAAAATAATTGGTTAATTAATACCTTTCACTCCTCAATCCAGCTTTGTTAATCAACACCCTTGCTTGTCTATTCAGGCTAGGTAAGTGTCCACTCCAAAATTCTAGGCCTTGACACACTCAATCCTCTCAATCCTCTCGCATCCAATCTTAATCTAACCTACTAACTTAGAGGCAGGTCCTCCTGTGCTGGGCTCCCCACAAGGTTTTATGCATTTTAGCCTTGACACCAAACAGTCTAGATATCTGATTGGTGAATAATTAAAAATATATTATATTGGTTACTGTATATTGTAGTGGTAAACGTATGAAGCCTTGTAGTTAAAATATGTATATAACTTAGTATACGATTACAGTAACATAAAAATTTATAATAATAAAAATACATTTAAAAAAAAAGTAGTTAAAACTATAAAATAAAATAATTTGTTAATTAATACTTTTCACGCCTCAATCCAGCTTTGTTAATCGACACCCTTGCTTGTCTATTCAGGCTAGGTAAGTGACCACTCCAAAATTCTAGGCCTTGACACACTCAATCCTCTCTAACAGATTTAAGTGGCCAAAGCCATCTTGATGGAAATTCCTCCTGAAGTCCACAGTCTGCTTTTGCTTGAAGACACATTTCCCACTTTGGGCCCAAGGAAAAGGTCCAATCCAATACTGCACCCACTATATATATATATATATATATTTATATATATATCACATATTATAATTGTGTAACTACGAGACGTCATCACGCTGCGTTGCGCAGTGCGTACGACTTTGCGATGAGCGCCGCAGGCGCTCATCGCCCGGCGAGCCGTTAAACCGCTCTGTTGCGTAGTGGGTACGACTTTGCGATGAGCGCCGCAGGCGCTCATCGCCCGGCGAGCCTCGCGCAGCGAGGCGAGCCGTTAAATCGTAGCACTTTGGCAATGAGCGCCGCAGGCGCTCATTGCAGGCGAGCCTCGCGTAGCGAGGCGAGCCATCACATCGTAGCACTTTGTCACATCGTAGCACTTTGGCAATGAGCGCCGCAGGCGCTCATTGCAGGCAAGCCGTTACATCGTAGCAATTAGAAAAAAAAAAAGAGGTGAAAAAAATTACGAGATAAGTGGCGGAACCAAAACACAAAAAAAAACACAAAACACTAAATACACAATAAAAAATAAAATAAAGGTCAGGACGTCTGGAAGTGAGTTGGAACTGCAATTTAGATCGATCGCGAGGCTCGCCGTTACATCGTAGCAATTAGAAAAAAAAATAAGAGGTGCAAAAAAATTACGAGTTACATCGTAGCAATTTTAGAAAAAAAATAAGAGGTGAAAAAAAGCTGTTACATCGCAGCACTTGAGCCGTTACATCGTAGCAATTACGAGGTGTAAAAAAATTACGAGATAAGCGGCGGAACCAAAACAGTAAAAAAAACACTAAATACACATTAAAAATTAAAATAAAGGTCACTTACAGCATGGTGAACCAGGCAGGACGTCTGGAAGTGAGTTGGAATTGCAATTTAGATCGATTTAGCCGGGTTACAAAGATCGAAAATCGGCTAAGCGAGAAAAAAATGGCCGCCGAAAAAAATGAAAACGAGGCTACACTTCTACGAACTGCGTAAAACACAGCCACAGACGTATGTGTTAGAAAAACAACGAGATAAAGGATGCGGATTAACCGCACAATGATTAAAAAGACAGTAGCGAGTATATTTTACGAAACGATATTAACGATTTACGCATTAACACAGATTTCCCGCCTTTGTCTCGCGCCACATAGAATTTCCCGCCGAAAACAACGCATTTGGCTCGCGCAACTGCGGATTTCCCGCCTAAAACAATGCATTGGTCTTGCGCACAAAGCATATATATAGGGCATATTTCACACAGGACTGACACTTTCTCCTCAGGTGATGACAGTCAGACTGGATGTTTTCTGAAATCGCAATAGATTGTTAGCTCTTCAGTATACTGCTTCAGCATTATTATATTAAAAAAGGTAAATATATTATTTATAATTATTAATTAATAAATTGGTAATTACTTAATAAATAATAGATAAGAAATTTAATTAATAGAAAATAATATTGTAACTATTATTTATAATTAGTAAGTAATAAATTGGTACTTAATTAATAAATAATAGATAAGAAATTTAAATAATAGAAAAATAATATTGTGCCTGTTATTTATAATTATTAATTAATAAATTGGTACTAAATTAATAAATAATAGATAAGACATTTAATTAATAGAAAAATTATATTGTGCTAACCTGTGTGAAAGAATTGTTAATAACATTCATAATGTACATTAATTAATTACTAATTATTAATATCAAAATTAAGAATGTCAATAAAAAAAAATGTATGAATTAATTATTAATGTACATTAATTTTACAATTATTTTGTTATATGTTGTGATTACCTGTGTGAAACAATTGTTAATAACATTCATAATGTACATTAATTATTTAGGAACACATTGATTCATTAATTATTAATGTACATTAATTTAAGAACTATTTTGTAATATGTCGTGATTACCTGTGGGTAAGAAATTAAATAATAGAAAAATAATATTGTGCTAACCTGTGTGAAAGAATTGTTAATAACATTCATAATGTACATTAATTAATTAATTAATTAATTATTAATGTCAATAAAAAAAAATGTATTAATTAATTATTAATGTACATTAATTTTACAATTATTTTGTTATATGTTGTGATTACCTGTGTGAAACAATTGTTAATAACATTCATAATGTACATTAATTATTTAGGAACACATTGATTCATCAATTATTAATGTACATTAATTTAAGAACTATTTTGTGATATGTCGTGATTACCTGTGGGTAAGAAATTAAATAATAGAAAAATAATATTGTGCTAACCTGTGTGAAAGAATTGTTAATAACATTAATAATGTACATTAATTAATTAATTATTAATATCAAAATTAAGAATGTCAATAAAAAAAATGTATTAATTAATTATTAATTTACATTAATTTTACAATTATTTTGTTATATGTTGTGATTACCTGTGTGAAACAATTGTTAATAACATTCATAATGTACATTAATTATTTAGGAACACATTGATTCATTAATTATTAATGTACATTAATTTAAGAACTATTTTGTGATATGTCGTGATTACCTGTGGGTAAGAATTGTAATTAACATTCATAATGTATCATTACTAATCATTAATATTAAAAAAGGTTAAGAATATGCAATATTTTGTATAAAATAAACCAAAAAAAAAGGATATATACTCATGCTTACATGTTGATGTTAGATTTAGTCACACATTAGTTTAATATTAATGAACATTAATTGATTCTTAGTTCATTAGTAATGTACATTATTTTAAGAATTCAGTTGTAACATACTCATTTTAAAATAACGCTCAAAAAAAAATAAAGGGAACATGCTTATGTGTTGATGTTATATTTAGTCAGACATTAATTTAAGATTAATACAGATTCATTGATTCTTATTTAAAGACTAACAGTAATATTGAGTGTATGTTTAGAATCTATGCTTACATATGTGTGTTCATGCCTTTTTATTGATATATTTATTTCATGTTTTTAATCTATGCAAAAATAGGTATGTTAAGCCTCATTGATTAATACAGATGAAGTAACATATTATACATTAATTACTATTTGGTATAATTGCAGGGAAATCCACGTGAATGACCAGAGATAGTGACGTTTGCACACATTGAACAGCATAAGGATCATTTGGACAGGTACAGAAATTAAATTATATTACTACGTCAAAATATTACAAATTATGAGGTTTTTTATGTAGCCAAATATATGTATGTTGATGTTCATTTAAGGATATTGATGAAGCAAAAGTTTAAAAATAGTATCTATTTGATTTTACAGTTTAATACGATCTGCAAGGGAATAAACAGACAGTGTGACGTTTGCAGACTTTGAACAACATCAACATCATCCTCACAGGTAGAAAATGCTATTGTATTATATATTTGGGGAAAATGGAAATTTCTGGAAAAGGGATAGTACTTATTGAGTCATTAATTTATGATAGTTAGTCAAAACTTTACAAAACTTGAAAAGACAATACTAATTAATAATAATATTGAAAGAAAATAAGAAGCTTAAAACACTTGCAAAAAAAAAAGGATGGTATGCTGTGAATTCAATCAAGAAGGAATGTCATTGAAGGAGTTAATATTATATAGATAGATATGTGCAGCTATTTCAGATTTCATATATGTCAATAAAATACTTTGAAAAATGGTTTCATTTCTTTCAGACTAAAGTGCAACAATTGAAAATGTTTGTTATGTTTATTCATCTACTTTAATCTAAAAGTACAAAAAGGATTTTTTTTTTATATAAAACAAAGAACAAACAATGATTACATCTCTTTTTAAAATTACAGATTAACATGGCGGACAATGGAGAAGACAAAGTTGAACGCAAAAGAAGATTGGCAAGGGAAAGGAAGCAAAGGTGGAGAGATGCTCAGACACCAGAAACTTCACAACGCTTGCGAGAAGAAGATCGAGAGAGACTTTTAAATAAAAGAAAGATGAGTAAGAAAGCCGCAAGTGAGTGTGTTGGGGCTTCCAAGAAACGTAAAAGTAAACAAAAACATCTCTCTGAACCATTGTGCAATGATTCCATTTTGCAGAATGACTTTAATGTAGACACACAAGAAAAAAATGTACATATAGAATGTGGGTCTGATATTTATGTTGAAGAAATGCATGATAATGTG
The DNA here is from genome assembly GCA_027410445.1 of Discoglossus pictus. Lineage (NCBI taxonomy): Eukaryota > Metazoa > Chordata > Amphibia > Anura > Alytidae > Discoglossus > Discoglossus pictus. The sequence continues at coordinate 54,754,808 of CM050173.1, read as the reverse complement.
TTTACTACTGCAGTACAAGTAGATACTCATTATTGTGGGTTACTTAATGTGGTTTGTCAGTTTTGTGGGGCCTATCATTTCATAAAGGAAAGACCTACATTAGTTGCTGTCAGAAAGGAAAGGTCAAACTTCCACTAAGACACCCATTTCCATATTATTTAGAATGCATTATGAGTGATCCAACATTTCCAAATTATAATAATTTCAAACAAAACATAAGGTCTTATAACAGTGCAATTTCATTTGCTTCAATGGGTGCAACATTAGCAGAAAATGTACCTGGACATGGTCCTTATTGTTTCAGAGTTCAAGGTCAAATATACCACAGAACTTCGCATTTACACCCACAAGAAGGACAGCAAAGGAAATTTGCACAGTTATATGTCTTAGATACGATGGAAGCTGTGGAACAAAGAATGACACTTCCAGAAAATAGACAGTGTTTGCGCATAGTCTTTGAACAGCTGGATAAAATTATGGAAAAAAAAACCATATAGTCAAGCATACAAACAATTAGCAGAGCTTGAAAAAGAACAACAGGAACATGCTCAAAGACATCAATTGCCTACACCAAGAGTTAATATGGTGTTAATAAGAGATTGCAACACTGATCAGAGAAGATATAATTTACCTACTGTAAATGAGGTTGCCATGGTGTTTAAAAATGAAGATGGTGAACCACCTTTTCAGCGGGATATTAGAATATATCCACGCAATGAAGAACAACCATTTATTAACATCAATATATTAAGCTGTAATTTAGATCCAATGACATATCCCATTTTCTTTCCAAATGGGGAACCAGGATGGGAACCAAAATTAAAATTGGAAAGTTATCCCAATACTAAACTTCGTATTCGATCTAATATTTCCATGCTGGAATATAAAGTGGCACAAACTGCTATCCGTGATTGTTTTAATCCAATTTTACATGGAGGAAAACTCACTCAACAATGGATTATTGATTCATATTTACAAGTTGAAGCCAATAATCTAAATTTTATTAAATATCAACAAAATAAATTACGAGTAGAACAGTATTGTGGATTAATGGATTATGTGGCAGATTTAGCTTCCAACAGAGACATTCCAGCTGGAAGAGCAATTATTTTGCCATCCTCTTTCCAAGGATCTCCTCGCAATATGCGAGAAAGGTATAATGATGCCATGGCTATTGTTACAAAATTTGGAAAACCAGATTTATTATTACATTCACGTGTAATCCACAATGGCCAGAGATCAAGGAAAATTTGAATCTGGGACAAACTACTTCTGACCGACCAGATTTAGTGGCAAGAGTATTTAAAATCAAACTCAATTCATTAATTCATGATATCACTAAAGCACACTTATTTGGACAATGTGTGGCTTTTGATTACAACATTGAATTTCAAAAAAGAGGATTGCCACATGCTCACATACTTTTAATACTGCAGGAAAAAGACAAGTTGAACACTGCAGAGAGAGTGGATTCAGTAATTTGTGCACAATTGCCAGACCAAGAAAAATATACAAAACTTTGGGAGATTGTTACACATAGAATGATTCATGGCCCATGTGGAGAGATGAATCCAAATTCACCATGTATGGAAAATAAGAAATGTACTAAGGAATTTCCAAAACAATTTCAAATGGAAACTTATGCAAATTGTGATGGATATCCTTTGTATAAAAGAACACAAGGACAAACAGCTATTATCCGGGGCCAAAAGGTTGATAATAGATTTGTCATTCCATACAATCCACATTTGATCATGAAGTACAATGCACACATCAATGTGGAAGCTTACACTTCGATTAAATCAATTAAGTATGTGTATAAATATATATACAAAGGATATGATGCAGCTACTGTTGTTGTACAAGGTGCTGGAAATGAAAACGAAAATCCAATTTTACATGATGAACTATCAAATTATTTAGATGCTCGGTATGTGAGTGCTCCTGAAGCAATGTGGCGCCTTTTGAAATTTGAGATGCATGATCGGTCACATGCTATCTATCGTTTAGCTGTACATTTGCCTCAAAGTCAGATGGTTTGCTTTACTCAAGGAAATGAAAGAACTGCATTATATCAAAGTGAAGACAGAGATACTACGCTTAATGCGTGGTTTAAATTAAACTGTCAGGATACGCAGGCCAGACAATTTTTATACATAGAGATACCATATCACTATGTATTTGTAAATGGTCTATGGCGAGAACGAAGAAGAGATACACATAAAATCATACCACGCATTTATACCGTCAGTCCAAGGGACATTGAACGTTTCAGCTTAAGATTACTTCTGTTACATGTTCCCGGTGCACAGAGTTTTGAGCATTTACGTACAGTGAATGACATAGTTTATGAGACATTCCTATTAGCTGCAAGACATCAAAATTTCATAGCTGATGATACAGAATGGGAGAGGTGTCTGGAAGAAGCAGCACTATGTCAAATGCCTAAGCAAATGAGACAACAATTTGCATTCATTTGTATATTTTGCAATGTACCTGATGCTTTCACTTTGTGGGAAACATTTAAATTAAACATGTCAGAAGATTTCTTGAAACGTTACAGAGAACCAATAGCTCTGTTAAAAACATTGATGGAAATCCAAGAAATATTGTTGACTCATGGATTAAATTGTGCAAGTTTTAATTTACCAGATCCAGGACTTATAGATGACATCAATTTTGATGATTATGACACTGAGCTTCAAAAACAAAAAACCCAAGAAAAACTGGCAACTTTAAATAATTTACAGTTAGAAGCATTTCATGCCATCACAAATGCTACAGATGATGAAATGGTCAAAGACCGGTATTTCTATCTAGACGGCCCAGGTGGATCAGGAAAAACATATCTGTACAATTGTTTGATGAGTTATATTCGATCACAGGGTCAGAAAGCTATGCCATTTGCAACAACTGGAATTGCTGCACTTTTGTTAGATGGTGGTAGAACTGTGCATAGTGGATTTAAGCTGCCAGTTCCCATATTGGAAACATCAGTGTCAGATATTCGACTCAATTCCATACAAGCAAAAAAATTCAAACTAACTAAACTAATTATCATAGACGAGGCAACTATGATGTCATGTCATGCACTGCAATGTATTGACAGATTCTTAAAAGAAGTGATGGATAATAAGTTGCCTTTTGGTGGAACGGTGATGCTGTTAGGAGGCGATTTTAGGCAAACATTACCTGTTGTGCCACACGGAAATAGAACAGAGATCATTGAAACATGTATCAAGACCAGTAAACTGTGGCAAATATTTACACATCTCAAATTAGAATTAAATATGAGATCTGAAGGCCAAAATGAATTCAATGACTGGCTCATTAAAATCGGAGATGGAAAACATCCAGAAATACAGCATTTCCCAAATGATACCATTGAAATTCCATCAGAAATGGTTTGCAATGAATCACTCATATCAGCCATATTCCTAAACACTCTTAATAATGAGGATTACACAGACATTGCAAACAAAGTAATATTAACATCAAAAAATATCGATGCCTTGAATGTAAATAACAAAATTTTAAAATACATCAATGCACCACAAAAGAATTATTACAGTGCAGATTCGATTCTGTCAGATGATAAAGACAGTGAATCGAATTTTAGTATCGAATTTATTAATTCGTTAACACCATCTGGAATGCCCCCACATATTTTACAATTGAAAAAAGGCGCAATTGTTATGTTATTGCAAAATATGAATCCAAAAAAAGGACTTTGTAATGGGACCCGATTAATTGTGCATGAGTTAAAAGATCATTTTATACATGCAGAAATTATAACTGGTACCCATAAAGGTGAACGAGTTTTTATACCAAGAACTGATTTAGCTCAAAGTGAGAGTGGTTTGCCATTTGTCCTTCAACGGAGACAATTTCCAGTTATCATGGCATTTGCTATGACCATTAATAAATCCCAAGGACAAACTTTTAAGTCAGTTGGGATTTTTTTAAAGGAACCAGTTTTTGCACATGGACAACTCTATGTGGCTTTTTCAAGGTGCACTAATCCAAAAGAAATTAAAGTGCATGTTGAAGAAAATGAAACTCAAGGTCATTTATTGGACGATGGATGTGTTTACACCAAAAACATTGTCTACTATGAGGTGTTGGAAAGATAGTGGACAATGGTTTCATTTTAATGCCAACATTTTATGGGACTGAATAAGATTGCTCAAAAACAATATTTCAAGTAAAACATCTAAAGAATGGACTAAAAAACATAGAGAACAGTGGTTTGACTTCCAGTACTAAATTAAAGTACTCTGGGACTCTTTAAATAGGGGACCACTATTTCACTTATGAAAATATATCGGATATTTGCAGAATTGATTAAATGAAAAAAAAAAAAAAACAGTAAAATATCCTGAAACAGATTGGAATGGTTTCAAAGTCTTATATTTACATGATTGGCCCCACAAAAACAATTTACTGATTTTTTCATAATTTACAAGAGTTAAATGTTATTGTTTGAAGTTACAATTTCAAATGTTAAATATGTGTTTTTGGAATGTTTACAAAAGTTGGGTAAATATATATGTGGTATAGTCAAATATGTATTGTTAGTATAAAGTTGAAGTATTTAGTAATAATTGAAAATGTATTATTTAAAGACAAAGTATTGATTCAGGGAGAAATCCGATCGCCAGTTAATGGGGTCAGGAAGGAATTAATTTTTTTTCCCTCTTTGATACAATTGGACAAGTTTCAATAGGGGGTTTTTATTGTTTGCCTTCCTCTGGATTCAATGCTAATTTAGTTTAACAACAGTTTAACAAATATGTTACAAATGTGGAAAAGTATGTTATTGTTAAAACAATTTACTTACTCTAAGTTAATATAATCCGCAGTTACTCAGTGATAAATATGTATTGAAAAGTGTTAGTATTGTTAAAAAAATGATGAACGAATGTTTCATATACAAGTTGCATGTTACAAAGTTTAATGTTTGGGAAATATAAGTTGAAAGTTAAAAAAATAAAAAGTTAAAAATAATTAGGTGTTTTTATTTTTAGTAAAAAAAAATGGGACAAATGTAGGTGACTCATTTTGGGATGCAAACAAATTTAACAACATTTAAATTTTATTGACCGTCATTTTTTGACGGGCAAGTCGCTAGTATATATATAAATCACTTAATCTAACCTACTAACCTAGAGGGAGGTTCTCCTGTGCTGAGCTCCCCACAAGGTTTTATGCATTTTAGCCTTGGCACCAAACTGTCTAGAGATCTGATTGGTGAATACTTTAAAATATATGATTTTGGTTACTGTATATTGTAGTGGTAAACGTATGAAGCCTTGTAGTTAAAATATGAAAATAACTTAGTATAAAATTACAGTAAAATAAAAAAATTATAATAGTACAAATACATCTAAAATAAAAAAGTATTTAAACTTATAAAATAAAATAATTGGTTGACTAATACTTTCCTCTCCTCAATCCAGCTTTGTTTTTTGACACCCTTGCTTTTCCTATTCAGGCTAGGTAAGTGACCACTCCAAAAGTCTTTGCCTTGACACACTCAATCCTCTCTAAAGGATTTAAAGCCTTGTAGTTAATATATATATATATATATATATATATAACTTAGTATAAAATTACAGTAAAATAAACAAATTATATTAACACAAATACATCAAAATAAAAAAGTAGCTATGAAAATAAAATAATTGGTTAATTATTGGCCTTGACACACTCAATCCTCTCTAAAGGATTTAAGTGGCCACATCCGTCTTGATGGAAATTCTGCCTGAAGTCCACAGTCCGCTCTTGCTTGAAGACCACATTTTCTGCTTTGGGCCCAAGGAAAAGACCCCATCCAATACTGCACCAACTATATATATATATATATATCTTAATCTAACCTACTAACCCGAGGGGGGTCCTCCTGTGCTGTGCTCCCCACAAGGAATTATGCATTTTAGCCTTGACACCAAACTGTCTAGAGATCGGATTCGTTGAAATATCTGATACCCCTCTAATCTGATTGGTTGATTGACAGCCAATCTGAATAGAATATACTCAGAAAGCTGGCCATCTCTGATTGGCTAATGGCTTAGCCAATCAGGGATTGTAATATAAACTATCTGTACGCTTCTATATGATGTTATTTAAAGGGACATGAAAGGTTTCTGGATTTCACTAAGAATATCATTTATGTATGTATCTATTTACTTTTACTTACTTTATTTTATTAAGAAGTGCTTAAAAGCAATTTTTCCACCTAAAATCATACATTTTTTATCTGTTTAGGATATTTCAATAAAAAAAACATATATGTCACACTTAGAGGTCTAGTTACTAGATTAGAACACATTATTTTTATAATATCTAAAAATATTCAGGTAGGCCGTATGATTTGTACTCACAAAATCTAAATTATCTAAATTTTTATATATCCAAAAATTCCTCTTTTTTGCATCATGTGCTTAATACACAGAAACATATTTCTACAAAATTACTAATGATGGACAAGCATCAAATGAAAACATTGTTACATATATTGTACATTTATGCATTCATAATATTATTTGATGTTTCTTGTTTTGCATATTCCATATTTGTATTTTACGTCTCTTTTTTTCATCAACTTTAACAACTCCCAAGCACATTCTTTAGCTATAAAATTATTGCGGTGGCATTTTTCAACAGCTGAATTCTTGAGCAGTACAAAGCTCTTTTTAATATAACAATCACATTACATAATCTGAATATGAATTTGTGAATAATTTAAAATATATTATATTGGTTACTGTGTATTTTAGTGGCAAACGTATGAAGCTTTGTAGTTAAAATATGTATATAACTTAGTATAATGTTAGTGCACATTTCACAAATATGACAGTCCCATTTTAAGTGGCTAATTTATGTAATTAATATTCCAGATGTTGTCTTCATGGTTCACTCACACATTCAAACCTTTCTGTTTTTGGACTGTTTCTAAATTGCAAAGCAATATTGTACAATAAAAACATTTACATGATGTATTTTGTTGTATTTTAACTTTCAAATACTTAATGTAATTGGAGAAGAAACAGTTGAAATATTAAAACATAACATTTTTAATTTCTGTTTATATACAAGCCTATCCTGCCCACTGGCTATTGCAGAGTGCAGCTTTCACTGTGTGAAGCTCTATGTAGGAATGCTGTGATTGATAGGCACAGAAACCTGTGGACTGACCATTTAACCCATAGCTGGCCTGATTTATGTGAGTTTAGTATTCCATGTCTGAACAGATAGATTTGTTAAGGTTTTTTTTTTACCCGGTGCTGCATGGAGCACCATACACAGAGAGCTAACCCTCCTGCATGGCTCTGCATTCTCAAATTCCAGAGAAGCAAGAGAGCAGAAACCTGATTTTTCTACCATGTGTTAAAAAATAGAGCATTTTCCTTTCAAACTAGAAATGTAAGCTGGCTGAAGAGGGATTCACCTATGCAACCTGATAGTGGCAGTAATGCAGCAGCCTGTGGGCAGTCTTCTACACATTTAAATACAGATTTTATTTTACTTGATTTCTCAGTGAAAAATGCACACATTTCAAAAATTCAAAAAGGATTTCAACATGCATTTTTGAGATCTTTACTGTGATATGTTCCAAATTGTGCTGAATTAACTGGTCCTTTAAGCCTAGGCCACTTAATCTTAGGTCTAGGTAGGCACACGCAGGAGGCAGCATGATCTTCAGAGTGGCAACAAACATCTCAATAAAACAACATGATGCTGAATAAGTCCTGTGAGTTATGATAGATAGATAGATAGATTTTTTGAAGTATTCTCTGTTCATTCTTCCTATTTCTTCATTTCTCAATCTGATATACAAAACAGAAAAGCATTTAAAAATATGCAATTAGTAAATTATCTGTTATTTTCTGTTATTACAAATTTTACTGTGTGCAATAATTCACAAATAATTAACATTAGCATGTAATTCAGCCAGTAGGCTTTTGTTAGGCTTGGCTCAATCAGCCATCTTGGAAATAAAAATATATATTTTTTTATTTCAGTTCAGTTAAAAAGCACTACGCATTACTCTAGTAAACATAAAAACAATTTACTGCTTAGTAAAATATTTTAAAATGTAGTATCTCTGTGGAACCTCCATAATATGTCGTGGGTTTTGGAAAGTAATACTGTGATATTTATAAATATCAATAAAATTACATATTTTATATATTTGCCAATTTCAACTCATTTTACATTTTTACTACACAATATATATAAGCCTTGACCTTGTGAAATATTTATTATCACATTGTCCACAGAATCATATATAAGACATGTACAATATGCTTGTTATAATTAAATACGGTAATTATGACATCAGACATAGTTTTGATTATTTTGGTATGTTTGCAAATATCTATTTACTAAGATATCATACCATTTTAATATCATATGATTTTATCTCTGATTCAAAAGATAAAATGTTTTTCATTATAATTAATTATCAGATATATAAGATTGCTATAGCAGCTGATATTTGTGGTATTTATAACATTAATTTGCAAATTATGCGTCGTCTTATAATTCACAAACTGTAGTGGTATATTGCATATATCAGATAAATATAGATATAGAAATCGATTTTATATTAAATTAACAAAATATTTCCATGATTGTTATGAAAAATAAATAACATTTAGAGAAATATTAGACTTTGATAGAATACCTAGTTTTGGTGTTTGGTTTCTTCACATGACTCAGCCCATTGGCATTCTGGATCAAATACTCTTGAACCGCGTAGCACATACTCAAAACAGCTCTACTTTAGACGCCGAACTTGCAAATCACAACATTACGCATCTACAGTAGGTTGGCCCTTGTGGACGCAGCCTACTTCTAATGCACAGTGTGGACATTCACAAAACTATCTCCACAGGCCAGCAACAGTTCAGCTGGACATTACATGCTGAGGGAAAATGAAAAAAGATTGTTAGCTCTTCAGCCTATTGATGATGGATATATTCATTGCAAATAGCTAAAGTAGATTCATTCATTAACTAGCTAATTAATAGATTATTATTTACAAAAATATAGACATATGTATCTGTCTTTGTGATGAGCACAGAGGCTACTCAGAGGAGCAAAAGTACACCAGAGGAGAGCCTTGCAATGAGCACCGAAAGTCCTCACAGTAAAAAAAACTTCACATTGTGTGGCAAACAGCATTGCTGTTTATTGACCGTAATTTTTTGACGGGCAAGTTGCTAGTCATATTATAATAACCATATAAGATTGGATTTTATTCATAGGAAAAGTTCTGACATGATGTAAGACATTAGAATTATTTGCACAACAGTCTCAAGCTCGCAGAAAAAACATATTTTTTTAACGTTTTATTTCCATATTATATTGATCCCAGCAATCAATGCGTTAATACATATCATGGAACCTGCATGAACTAGAACAGTAGATTTATTGATTTTTATACATTCCAACATTTCTGATCGCAAATCGGACTTCTAAACACTAATTTATTGACGTTTACATGCCATGATTACATGCCTGATGACGTCTCATTTACTATTGGCTGTTACTAAATCTGTAGTTACAGGCTTGCTTAATTGACCATGATCATGCCCTGAAGTGCTACTTATGGGTGCATGGTTTACAGTTTGGGCTTTTGGCTTTGTAGTTGCAGGCTTGTTCAATTTAATCGCTCTGTAACTGCTACAAATTTCAAGCTTGGAATTTAATAGGGATGTGTAGGCTTTATACATATATATATATATATATATATATATATATATATATATATATATATATACTGTGCATATGTCAACACAATTTTAATATCTACAGGACAATAGGACAGATCAAATTTTAAGAGCATATAACAAAGCTAATTATATTAAAACTGCCATAGATTATCTCTGATATAAAGTTTATGTATGTAATGACACATCCAAGCCTTACATTTTTAGACAGTATAATTATTGGCTAAAATATAGTTCTTCTATAAACCTAGAATTACTGATTTTAATGCTCACCCCTCATTAAACAAGATGTTACAAATTTTGTTGACAGTACAGATTGTTTTCTTGGGTTTTTATAAGCTAATCATAGCTCAGACAGTGACTAAGTAGGCTACAGAATTGGTCGATTTTACTATCAGCCCTTTTCTGCCAAAAATCCAAGGAAACATTTGCTACATCAGATGGTAACAATCTTTGTATTTCCTTTCTAGTTATGCATTTCCCCCTTGATTAGTTATGTGTTAACACCAAATTTGATTTATTTTGGCTCTAATTTTTCATTTCCTGTGTATGTTTTCTATATTTATTCTTAAAATATAAGACGTTTTGATCTCATCTTTGAGATATCTCTTAGAAGAATAACTGAAATATGTATTCATGCATTAGCTTTTGAACCCAAATGGCAGCATCACATGTGTTAAAGGTGCATTGTAGTGCATTTACAAGTAATGCTCATATATTTGTTTTCTGCGCATAAGCTATTAAAAACAGTATGCAGTTCAAAATAAATAAAAGTTAATATTGTTCTTAGCTTTCAATTTGTCTATTTTTTCCTCAAGCAGAGCTATATGTCTCTTCCTACCTGTGACTATCAGGCTTAGCAAGCTCTTCCTGTGTACTGGCCTAAAAAATAATGTCTAACCAGTCTAGGTTCTGGTTCAGGCTGAGCATGCTCAGCAAAAGGGGGTGGGGCTATGATAACTCATGCACTGCCACTGGGTGGGGCCTATGAGAAAGTTGGAAGTCTGTTACAATAGAGCTGCTACCTCTGTGTAGGCAGTGAGGGCAGAGTTGATGAGATCATGGGGTAAAAATAAATTTACAGCATATAATTTATTTTAATTTGTTTATATACACAAAACATGAAGAAAACAAATTGTTTTTGTTCATTATTTTTTATTATCAATATTTTTGTTTTATTAATAATAATGATGAAATCTCTGATGTATGAATTACCCCACCTGTGCTCAAGCAGGAATAGCCTGACCCTTAAGGAATAGCATTGTCTTCCACTATGATACTACTATAACAAAAACAGAAAAATTTAGTCAATAAGTTTTAAATCTCTTGCAAGTGTAAAGAAAAATATACTATAAAATCTTAAATTATAATATTTCATTGAAAAATGCATGAGAGATTATAATATATACATTTATAGTGCTGAACCTGACATTGTTTTAGTATAAAACTATATGCTATACAGTTTTAAACTACTTTTTAAAACCAAGTTTTATTTGATAATATTTTTTTTTTCACTTCAGCATACTGTAATTTGCAACTTGTGCTTTATTTATTATTTGGTATATACTGGAAGATAATAGAGAATACATTATGCAAATTATATGACTCCACTGACTCCACAAAAATCTTATCTACATGCTTCCTTAATATTTCATGGCTGACCCTCATATACATTTGACGGTAAAAATGATGTTCCATTTTAAGGAAATATTTAATCATGGATAATTTATTGAGATTAATAATATAAGATATATTATCATGCAGCATTCTTATTCATATTTTATTCACCAGGAACTGTCATTGTTGGAGTATTCTTTGTGGTTTATCTGTCTGCTTTTTGTCAACTGAAATATTACAAAAATATCTGGTTGATTTTTATTCTTCGCATGTTAAAAGCATCCCGTATATTTTATAATATTCTAATTACAATTTATATTGAAAATCAATCAAAGGTAAGGTTTAATGTTTACATTTTAGTACTGTAAGTGCACGAGTATAAAATTATACTACCAAAACAAGAAATTTCAAAGAGAATATTATTCTCACAAGGAATGTCCCAAGAAGATAAATGGTTTGTTAGAAATATTGTTTTGTAAAGGACCAGTAGAACTATATATGTTTTAACTTTATACAAATATATTGTATACATACACATAAATATATAAATATATTTATAATTAATGTTTTTTTAAAGCAAACATTTATAAATAGCATGGGAAGAGCACCTCACACCACTAAATAAAGTAACCTATAAGAACTTAGCATTAAGTTAAAAATGAACTTTCATAGGCCTTTTTATTCACTGAATGCTTAGGGTCCATTCCACATGGATCTGTTGCATTTATGTGTCAAGTTGACATGTAAATTGCCAACGTATCCATCTAATACATTAAATAATTTAGAGCAGAATGGTGTAAAATGAGCTGCGATGGCAAGTTACAGTGAGCTGTAACATTTACATTTTCTTCCAAGTAATCCCATTTGGTTCTGACTGTGCTTCACACTATTTAAATGCTGTGCATAAGCTCTCTCCTACCCCCTGTATCCTACGCATAATGATGACTACTTGCAGAGCTACGGAACACAGCTTCTATTGCCCCAAGTATATGAATTAAGTTATTATTATTAAGCAAAAAAATATTATGCCTCCAAGACAGGAAAAAGTTGGATCCATTTAATATTGAGTACTTAATATTGTGTACTTTTATGAATTATTGTAGAAGAGGTGAATTACATTTTACTCACAGGTACTTGCTTCAAAGACATGATCATTTTTTTGTTTTCTTTAATGAAAGCTACCAACCAGGTGCAATATTTTATGGGTTATTCTAAGTACGTAAGGACAGTCAGAATTGTCAACCAACCTAAAATGATTATTGTATTGTTTTTGTTTTTTTTCATTCTTATTTTATGTTGGCTGTTTTTTCCGTTATCCTAAAGTTACTAAAATGCAGGATAATAGAAAATGTTGTCATCATTTGTAGAAGGAACAGAAGAAGGTAGCAAATTAAATATTTGGTTTCATATATCATCAGTAAATAAATAGTAGTTCCTACACCAGTACTTTACCTGCGACAGATTAAATAGTGCTTTAGTCACATTAGAGAAATAATATGGTATTATTGATTTTTTTTTAAATAAAACCCACAGGGGTGATAGACTAACTGTTGCTTATGCATTTTATTTATCCATATATTTTAATAGCTTTGAAATAAATTATATTATTAACTTGCTTTACATATGATTTGATTATGCGTATATGCCTATATTATTTATTATGACTTTATCATGCTTTGTAGTATATTCCCATGTATACTATGTCTTGTTAACAGTTGTGCTTATGTGAAGTTAGTCAATTTGTCAATTTAGACAAAGTTTAGCTATGCTTGAAACACAGTATATGTAAAACCCCTTGGAGTAATACTAATGTATTACCCAATGAAGATTAAATTGCATTTAGGGGGATTTTTTCTTAGGGTAGATGAGTATGATGAGAGGATATAGGTTCATAAGATTAATCTAAAGTCTTGTATGGCAGGTTTTGGATGAAATATATATTTTTTTTATTGTTTGTCATACTTTGCCATACTTTGTGTTAAGAAGAAAAAGACTACAAGTTGAAGAGTATCGTGTTATGGTGTCTTGAAAATAGAGTCAAAGAAATAAAGAGAGTGAAGCTTAGGCCGAACGCCACTCCCAATTGTCTGTGAAAATGAAGTCTCTAACAAGTGTCTATCCTGATTAAAAAAAAGATAAAGACAGATAGATGGAAGATAGATGGAAGATCTGATTCAGTATTTAAATGCCGAAGGAAAGACAGAAACCAGACAAAAGTATTGTTGTTGTTCCACTCCCAGGAAAAGGGGGGGTTAAATTAATGTCTGTTCTCAAAAGCAATACAGCCCCAAAATGTGGTTAATTTACCTGGAGCTGTGAACATACATGTATCTGAACTTGTGAATCTTGTGTGACTTTTATGGGTGAAAAGGTCATACATGTCTTATCTATTTTATATGATTGTCTGATGGTTTTCTTGGTACCCCTGTAAATACATACTTATTGTGTGCTTGCTTTCCATATAAAGGGTTAAAGCATTTTTCTGGTATGTCTGGTAATATTTCTGAGCCTACAAAATGTTCTACCAAGTGGGACTTGAGCCAATGCCAAATAATTTTAGATGCCTGAGAAGGTCTTCAGAGAGAAACACAGAATTGTCTCAAGAAAGATAATGGCCAAATGTATGCACTTGTATTCAGTTCACCACACACTATCAAAACAGGTGCAAATCGGGTCATCACTTACACCAGGTTGTTCATGTTGTGTTGGCACAAACCAGCGCCATGTACAACCAGGTGTAAGTGATGGCGTGATTTGTGTTACTCGGCCCTGCTGTGTGTGTGTGTCTGATGGGCTCATTGTGCGCCGCATACTGTGCTGAGAAACTGGGAGATTACGAACACCGGGACCATAATCGCTGTACTGTTGGAGACCACTCTGGGGGACATTGTCATAGACGTGTATACCGAGGAGAGACCCCAAGAATGTCTACATTTTCTGAAGCTCTGCAAAATCAAATACTGCAATTACTGCCTCGTCCACAATGTCCAGAGAGACTTTATTATACAGAGAGATCCTTTGAGTACTGGATGAGGAGGAGAATCCATATTTAGTAAACTCTATGGGGACCAAGCTAGATTTTTCAAATTTGAGAAAGTGCCAAGGATTAAACACAAGAAGCTACAGCCGTATTTGTATGGGCAAACCTTTTCCTTATTCACAGATCACAACCCGTTAGTGTGGCTCAACAGGGTGGCAGGAGACAATGCCAGATTGCAGCCCTTTGACTTTACACTACCACCTGGGAAAGTAAAATGGCAAAGCTGACGAATTATCCAGACAAACTGAACTGGAAAAGTGATCTTTGAGGACTCCCCCGGACAGCCCCAAGCCGATCCGCTGGGATCAGACTGGGTATGCCAGCTTGTGGTTACAGGGTAGCCATGTGGCAAAAAGCAGCCACTTTGTTTTATTACAAAGACAATGTGTGATGTTATGTGTTTAAACTCTATATTACATTTTAGTTGTAGCCAGTTCATAAGGAGTTAACTGCATTTGGAATGTTGTGATGTCATCTATAACTGTCATGCTGTGAGTCAGTTATTAACGTTTGCTCCGATGGTTGATAAATAAAAAAAGGTATATCTGTCATTTTAGAGAAAGATAGAGATAAAAGCATTTATTATTTTGCCAGGCCTGCTTTTTGCCTCCTGTGTTACTGAGGTCCTGAACTGAGGTTCTGGCCTGATCAAGTCAGAAATGC
Organism: Discoglossus pictus; assembly: GCA_027410445.1. Lineage (NCBI taxonomy): Eukaryota > Metazoa > Chordata > Amphibia > Anura > Alytidae > Discoglossus > Discoglossus pictus. The sequence goes on along the minus strand of CM050173.1, from coordinate 54,739,751 downwards.
TGAGACCGTAAGAGCCCAGACCATCCAGGGGTGCCCCTATACTAGGAAGCAGAAGGGTATAAGGGGTGAACATCTCCCCCTCACTCCTGGGGTCGTAAAAATAACCTAGGTAGCTTATATTATTTCAACATATATATTTCTATATTCTGGCTGCCATTGGGCTTTATACCTCAATTTTCATAGAGCAAGATACCATATAACTGAATATTAATGCCTAATATGATTCTGCAGATTGGATATCTGATTTTTCCCTGATGTGATAAATGTTTTATATTATAACATAAGTAGTCTTCTATTCATTCTATGCATTTTAAGATGTTAATTGCTGATCTATGAACATGCCGTATCTCTGAATGCAAATACCAAATATATTCTACGGGATAGACATCTACAGCCTTATTAAATTGCGATCCGGCCAATTGAATACGGCTCTATATAAGCACAGAGCATATCTTTTTTTACAGAAGTTTTTAGTTAGTTATCTTCTATTTAAAAGCAAGGTCTTCACTAACTAAAAACATCTGTAAATAAATATGCTCTATGCTTATATAGAGCCTTATTCAATTGGCCGAATCACAATTTAATAAGGCTTCTAATAGTTATCCCGGTTTGATTTTATTCTTTTTTTGCTAATTGCTATCTGCTTATTTAAATTGTTTGTTGTAAAATCCCTTCAAATTATTTTGTATATGATTTCCTGATTTTATATTGTAATCTATTTTGGTATTTTTTCACATGTTTTGGTACATCCAATTGTTTATTCTTGTTTTTGCTATTGTTTCAATAAACGCTGTTCTCCATAAAGCGTATACTTATAAATTGATATTTGATCTAAATAACATTTATTATTCTAAGCATTGTAAAATTTATACAATATCCAAACGGCATAACAATCTGCTGGCATGCAAGAAGAAGCAAGGCCTGTGGGAATAAGTCACATACTCCTTACTATGGGACTCATTCTATTAACGGCCATCTTAAGGCCCTGTGTAGCGCTACTGCTACGCTGCTATTCAAATAAATGGCCCCAAAAGGAGGTCCCCCTTACGTCCGGCCACAAATTATGCAATCGGCCACAAGCATTTCCTGCACGCCCGTAAATTTTGTTTCAAGGACGCAAAGTCGGAAAACTGTAAATGCAAATATAAATTCCAGATAGCACTGTAAAGCACTGTAAATGATAGGCAACATAACTGGGAACATGAGGATTAATAGCAACACCCTCAAGCTTGCACATCTCCCAAATCCAATATTTCATTTCCGGTTTATTTTCAAACCCGTACGGGTTCGGAGGTTGAAGGCCGCAAACTCAAAGCATTGTATTGCCAATATATATTTAATCCAGCACTGCAAAGCACTGTAAATGATGGGGAACACAATGGGGGACATGAGGATTATTAGCAAAACATTTTCAAGCTTGCACATCGCCAAATTATAATCTTTGATTTTAGGTTTAAAATCCGTCCAAATCCCATGGGTTTCAATGACCAAGTCCGTAGCTCGTTATTCAAGCCCGTGCGGACTTGGAGGGTGATTGACCTCCAAGCCCGCAGCTCGTTATTCAAGCCCGTGCGCGCTTGGAGGGTGATTGTCTTCCAAGCCTGTAGCTTGTTATTCAAACCTGTGCCGGCTTGCATGATCTGGACATGGAAATTGGACATGAATTACAATAAAAATGATTTTCAGATTTGAGTGTTGAAGAATGTTGTCCTATGAATTCTAACACCTACAATCACTTTCACGTCTCATCAAAGTACAGGATGGCTTTTTTATGTGCTTAATTGGTGCATTGCAGGACCTTTTTGGTGTAAGTAAGCTGCGGTTCGGTTTTAGCCAATTACGGCGTTGATGGAAGGGTTCGCGCAACATTTGAATAGCGACCTTGGCTTTCTTGCGGCCGAAACTCTTGCGGCCATGTAAGGGTTAACAGGGCGCCGGCCGGAAGCCGGCCGGAGCCCTCGGCCACTAGGGAATAGAATACGGACGTAGCTTGCGGCCGGTCCTTGCTGCCAGGCATTTCCTACGGCCGTTAATTGAATGAGGCCCTACGTATTTGGGAAATCTGATTCAGACCTTGAAGGTCTAGTAGGGATATAATGTAATCTAGGCCAAGATTGAAGAGCTTGTATGCTAATGTTTTTTGTGGTGTATAATCTCAGAGGGGCCTGAGTTTGTGTGATGTGAGAGATTGGGTTTGTGTGGAGAGTGTATAAGCCTGTGTATATAACACATGTCATTTTTCACTCTTTCTATTCTTTTCGAGCCCTGTCTTTTTTTGTAATGTCTGTAAGCATTTTACTTTTCTGCACCTTGTTTTGTTAACCTACCAAATAAAATAAATTGTATGATTTTATGGAAATTTGTCTTATATTGTTGACAACGTGTCAAGATATATAATTTACTAGCATCTGATAAGAAAGAGTAACTAGAGAGAGGATAATGTCACAAACTCTGGGTTGTCTCCAATATGCATAATTGCAGTTCCTGTGATCTAGATATTGGTGATTGGTTAAGTGGTGCTTGGAGAACATTATTTAGAACTCTGTTGCCCATCATTATCCTATTTTTTTCAGGTAAGAGTGTTGCTATTTTATTTATTTTCTAATATTTTTATTACAAAGATTCAGATGCAATATCCAGCAAGTTATCGCGATTGTTTAAATTCATGTTCCCATAAATTCATATTATGGGGTTTCTTTTCCTCTGATTTCATTCCTAAAATGTTGGAACATTTGGAAAATAAAAGCAGTTTCTCTTTAAGTAATATCAATATTTCAAAAGGAGTTAAACGTCTATTTAATCTAAAATGGTATTTAGAGGAGGTCACAAATAATCTTATTTTGTTATATTCCAAACAAATAGAGCCCATATATTTTTATTTATTTTGAAAAGTTTTAACCTAGTTACAGTATTAATATACAGATCCCTCAAATGATACAGTCTCCATCTATCAGCCCCATTAAATTCCAAGCCTGTAGCGGCAACGGCACACGAAATTCTGCTGTGTTACAGAGCTATTACATTGAACCATGGCGCAAATTACAAGCCTTCAAGGGCCTGGCCGAACCGCGATCAGCCATTACTATCCAATCTCGGTATAATGTAATGCGACACAGGACTCTCAGCCAATAGAAATCGGTCTAGCCGAAGATGATTGACAAAGGGAGGTTATAAATTTGCGTTCCTTCCGCCCATGCGTTAACTGTGTTGTATTTTCTTTTGAAGTAGCATGCAGGTCCCGGAGTTGGAGGTTTTTAAGAGAGAGATCGAGAGCAGAAGTTATTTGAGAGCAGTAAATTGCGGTTTTGTTGATTTATCTTCTACTATTTAATATTTTACACTTGATCCTTGATTACACATATTTAAAGATTACACATAATTGCAATACAAATAATTTAAACAACACACACAGAGACATAAAGAGCTTGGTCACTCCATACACCTCCCATCGCATCCCCCATACACCATCCACCAACAGTTATTAAATACACCTACTACACACAATATTTGTTCCCATCATATATTTACAGTAAGCTTTATTTTCATCTATCCTTGTATTATTTTGGGGTTTGATATGGAGGGAGGAGAGAGGAGGGGAGAGGAGTGGAGGAGAGGCGAGGAAAGAGGACAGAGAGGTGGCCCTGGGGAGTAGTGGTGTAGAGGAAGAGGAGGTGAGGAGTGGTGGAGGAGGAGGAGGTTGAGGAGTTGGAGGAGGTGGCAGAGGAGGCGGAGGAGGAGGAGGAAGAGGTGGTGGAGATGGAGGAGGAGCAGGAGGGTAGTGTAGAGGAGGAGGTGGGTGGTGGCATTGTGGCCCAAGCCTCAGGAACACCTAGGAGAGTGACAGAGGGGAAGTGGCCAGATCCCTGGGGGGTGGTAGTGTGGGACAGGCCTCAGGGACAGGTCAGGGAGGTAAGGATCGCCATCCACAGTTGGGAGGGCAAATGGCTAAGGGCAAGCACAGGGCCCACAATTACACGCACAGGGAGATTGTGGTCCTCCTCAGTGCTATCCGTGGCGCCCAGTGATTCTTGCAGAGGGAGAGAAGTTAGGCCAGAAGGCACAGGGAGGTGACAGCAGAAGGCACAGCGCCAAGGGATGTGATATCTGTCAAGCACCGGTTTGACGACATTAGGGCCAAGTTGAGGAGGATGATGGCTAAGGAGGACAAGATTCAAACAAAAGACCTGGCCAAGGACCTTCTTTACCCACAAGCCATGGCACCAGATCCTCCCCACTCCAACACCGCCACCTCCTAACCACGCCACACCCCAAGGACCTCCATCCCCAACATCAGGCCAGGCTGTGCAGGCAGAGATGCTTGTCCTCATGCGTCAGCAGGCTGACTGTGTTTGGGGGATCCAGGCCAACATCTCTGTCAATCATATGGAGGTAATGCACAGCCTGTCAAGGCGCAATAGAGAGGAAAGGTGGCATCATCTAATGACTGAATCCTACCTGGCCGGGCTGCTCAGGATTGGAGCGGACAAAGCGCATTACAGGAAGTGACCACTAAGGCCATTCGACATGCTCTGGTCCCCAGCCCCAGCTCCACCACCACGGAGGCATCCCCGGGCCACCTGCAGCACGTCCTATCCTCCCCTCCCACCATGCCTCCACCGCTGCAGGTGCCGCTGAATCCATGGGGTTTATCTCCCCCTAACCCCCCCCCCTTTTACCACCACTAGCAGGGAGATGGCGGCCAGCCACAGGGGTTTGGGGCCCTGTGCCTAGGCGGAGGAGGACCTAGGGGCTTTGCATATGTTTGTGCCTTCTCAACAGCACTCAGTGACAATCTATTGGTCACACTGTTATCCTAATCTAGCCTGGCTACAGAGTCGGATCCAGAGTTGAATCTTGACCTATGTGATAGGGATATTTTGTATGCAGATGGCTACTTCCCATCACATGGTCCATGATCCCCTTTTCTGTGGACACATAGGGTTCTGTTTAACATGTCACCAATTGATGGCCACTGAGGAATGCTGTTGAGAAGAGATGCTGCAGTCCTTATCTTTTTTAAGGCCCTATTTTGTAGGTGTTTTTTGTTGTTGTTATTATTTTGTTTTGTTTTGGGTACAATTCAGATCCATGAAGGCATCCTCTGCATCTGTAAGCATTGTGAAGGACATTATGAGGTGTAAGGTTTTCCAAGTGCCTCTCAGGTAGACATTCCTGAATGACAGCCCCCCCCCCTAACATGTAGCTCCCACAATCGTAAAGCTATCAGATAGCCAGAAATCTAAGACATGATTGTTGATAGCTGCAATGTAGACTAATACCGCAATGGCTGTGGACTTGCAAAGTGTCACAATGGAATGTTAATGACAGCCAGCATTGATAAATGCACTAGTGAAGTATGTGATCCTCTCCTCAATATCAGTCTAAGTTTAGATCCTTGGGTCTGATGTAAGTAACAGTGAATCTGTCTGCTGACCTTTGTGTCCTCTCTGTATTAATGGGTATTTTCCCATATTGCTGATTATCCAGCGACCTAGCCAATAGTTAGTAATGCTTGCAGATGGGAATCAGGTGAGTTAGTATATTGTTACAGTTACAGTATTTAGCACCGTAGTGTACATGCATGTTGAATAGTTATTTTTACCCTCCTCTGCCTTTTTTTGGTTTACCACTTTTATTCAGATTTTTGTTTTGTCGCCACACTGTATGTGTGAAACTGGATTGGATCACACAGTCCAGAGCAGATCTAGCCAAGCTGTAAGTGCTATGCACATTAACGGTTTCTTATATTAAATGGAGTGATTTGTGATGATCCTTTTTTTCATCAGAGTCAGGTTGGTGTAATGATCACATGTGACCCTGGTAGGTGCTATGCATCATGCTTATTCTAGACTATCACATTACCCTCTGTAGAGATCCCCTTTGTACCAAAAGCCTCTTGCTCTCCTGGAATCTGCCCACACCACACCCATGATATTAATGCACAGTCTTGACCATTTGTGATTGTGCTCTGTGTATGAACTAAAGCTTTGTTATACCATTCTATCTGTGTCATTGTGTTTTCAATGGTTGGGGGTATGGAACATCCACATACATCGCAATTGTGTCACATTCCTATATATGTAAACTCATGAGCCCTAGCTACTATGCAATAGATCAATACATATCATATATATATAGTTGTTGTAATTGGGAGTTTGTTGGTAACGCTGGCAAAGTAGAAGGGGGAGAGGCTTGCAAGTTAGAGGGGGGAGAGGCTCGCAATGAGAGCTGAATGCGCTCATCGCAAGGCTTGCAAGGTAGAAAGGGAGAGTGGCCTTAAACGGCAACCAAGTTATGGGCTTGAAAAAAAATGGTGATGGTTAAATCGCTATTTCTCATCATTGCAGGCTTGAAAAAAAAGTAAAGGTTTAATTGAATAGGTAATTAGCTTGCAACCTCACTTATGGGCTCCCTGCCTCCCCCTGAGGCAGGGAGTCCGTAAGTGACGTTGAAAGCTAATTTGCTATTCAATTGGTGTCTTTTGGCGGCCTCCCAGTGGCTTCTGAGTTACTGGCTTGAAAAAATATGGTGGTGGTTAAAACCGTAAGTTTTTCAAGCCCGCAAGGCTTGAATCTTAAATCGCTATTGCTCAAAGCCTTGCAGGCTTGAAACCAAGTTACGGTTTTAACCACCGCCAAGACCGCAAATGATTTCAAACCTGTAAACTCCAAATGAGAGACAGGGGGAGAGGGGGCTAAAGAGAGACAGGGGAGGGAGAGGGGGAAAGAGACACATGGGAGGGTAATAAGGGAAAAAACACAGTGCACGGAGAGGGGGAGGCAAAGAGACATGAGAGGGAGAGGGGGGATAGAGGCACTGTGGAGGGAGTAGGGGGAAAGAGACACAGGGGAAGGAGGCTGGGCAAAGAGACACAGGGGAGTGAGAGAGGGGGAAAGTGACAGAGGGGTGAGAGAGTTTGTCTGTAACGCTTGCAAAGTTCTGGGCACAGCCCCCACGGCGGCCTGCAATGAGCTACAAAGCCCCTAATTGCGGGGCCCACGATGAGCGCCAAAGGCGCGCATTGCGAGGCCCATAAAGTGGAGGGGGGGAGAGTCTTACAATGAGAACCAAAAGTGCTTATCGCAAGGCCCGCAAGTTAGAGGGGGGTGAGCCTCAAAATTGTGTGGCAAACAACAGCTTTGCAAGGCTTAAAATTCTATGCTGTTAATTTTGATGGACAAGTCGCGAGTAACAATAATAATAGTCATAATAACAATAGATATCATATAATAATATATATCATATATAATAATAATAATAAAGGGTTAATACTCATGCTAGTGTCCAATTAGTGATAATGTGAAGTATCAACATTCCCCTGAGGGAATGATAGGAATATGACAGGTGATACTGGAGTGGCTTGCCAGTTCCTTCTCTAGTGGACAGTGATTTGTCTGACCTCTCTGCTATGACATGCCCACCTACAGTGGTCCTACATGGTATAGCTCACAGCTTCATTCAGGTACACAAGTCCCTTCACCACCACCACTTAGCAAGCCAGAAGCGGACCAGAGGAACATCCAACACACTAATGTAAATTGAGGGAATAGCAAAATATAATGGGAGGTCACCAAATGGGAATTACTACACATCTTGGCACATGGCCACCAGCAGTGGAGTGGGACTTTCCAGGATGGGTATAGCGGAGATTACCCCTGATGGAGGTGAGTTGACTGTTGATCCACATGCCTCTGCACAGCCTCCATGTGTTTTTGCGGCCCTTCCTGATGTGTTAGAGTAGATTAGTGTGGTGCCTTGATCTGAAAATCGGAACAATTGAACGAGGGCCCAAGTTTTTAAATTCCCATTTTAAAACTAACTCACTAATCACTGGAATTTGTAATGAAAAACAACAAACCAAGTAATTTAACCTGGTCAAAAAAGACATTTCAGCAGCAATGATTTTCCCTGACCAGGATAATTTCAGATTCTTCAAGGAAGCTACAACTTCTGTAAATTTTTCGTACAATTTCATAAAATGTGTTTTAATCATCTGTTTTAAATCGCTTTTGATAATGATACCTAAGTGAGTAATGCTATTCAATTGACATTTATATAGATATTTGGTTTTAAACACTGTTTGCTCCCTAGGAAGAGATTCAAAGTAATCGATTCTGATTTATCAATGTTTAATCTGTAATTCGAAACTCTGCTATATCTATCTATTAGATCATGGAGACACTTTAAAGGACTCACTATGTCATCTGCTAAAAGAGTTATTTTATGTTCTTTTGTTTCATTTTAATTCCTTTTATATTCAGCCATTTTCTAATAGACTGTGCAAGTGGTTCAATCAACAGAGCAAATATAGCAGGGGATAATGGACAACCCTGTCTGGTGCCATTACTAATATTACATTTGAAGGATTTAAATCCAAGGCCTGCGACAGAGGAGGATGGGTTAACATACATGGCTTTAATGGCTTTCGATCCTAAATCACCCAGGCAGAACTTAGATAAAGCTTGATCTATAAAATCCCATCCGACTCTGTCAAAGGCCTTTTCTGCATCTAAGGATAGGAAGATAGAGGGTGTTATTCAAATAAGCCATGAGGTTCATCAGTCTACTATAATTATCTGGCCCTTGCCTACCTGTGATAAATCCAGTTTGATCTGTTGGAATCAATTTAATTATTGTTTGATTAAGTCTGATTGCTAGTATTTTAGAGTAGAGCTTGATGTCAGTATTCAGAAGTGAAATCGGTCTAAAATTCCTACATTCCATAAAGTCTTGTTTTTGTTTAGGGATTGTTACTATGGTAGCTTCTAACATTTTCCATTTGTTTTAATTTCATTGCATACTCCATTCAGATATTTAACTAATACAGTTTGATAAACCTTATAATATTGGTTAACTAATCTGTCTTGGCTAGGGGAAGTTTTTATCTTCTTTAATTTCAATATTGCAGATGTAATCTAATTTTACTATTTAACATTACCAAATCTGTATCAGTTATTTTAGGTAGACCTAACATATTTCGAAAATTTTGAATCTCTTCTATTTGTTTTTGAAAATCAATTATATCCTTTAAATATTAAAATTTCTTAAGGTTTAGTATGTATTCCTTGCTTATGTCTAATATTTTCTATTCTATTTTTTGCTGTTTTCTTATTTATTTATTAGCAAGGCTTCTGTGTGCTTTATTTCCATAGTAATATAGCCTTTGTTGAAGGGACCATATTGATCCCTCTACAATGGACTGAACACACTTTTTGATCTCTGCTTGGATTTTCCTAATCGATTCAGGATTATCCCAATTTGGATTGAGTTTATTTCTTTCTAAAAGGTCTAATTGCATGTACAAATTTCTTAAGGGTAGACCCCTTGTTTTCTTCCTCTGTGCCCACCACTTGTTGAAGATGCCGCTAATATAAGCTTTGTGGGCCAGCCAGACTGTACTTTTGGATTCTACTGAATTATTATTAATTTCTCATTAAGCTTTTATTTAATTGATTGTTCCTCAAAAAAGAGCTATCTAGCTTTCATACAGGACTTATAACCCTAGACTTGTCTACTCTAATTTTCATTTTAATCATAGCATGGTCTGACCATATGATAGGACCTATCTCAATCTCTTAAATATTATTCAGTGGGTTAGAGTCTACCAAAAAGTAATCTACAGTGCTTTGCAAAATATTCACCATTCTTGGTATTTTTCATGTTTTGTTGCCTCACAACCTCGAATTAACATGGATTTTTTGAGGATTTGCTGCATTTAATTTACAGGACATGCCCACAACTTTAAGTATGTTTTTTTTATTATTGTGAAGCAAACAACAAATAGGACAAAATAACAGAAAAAGTCAATGCGCATAACTATTCACCCCCTAAAGTCAATACTTTGTAGAGCCACCTTTTGCAGAAATCACAGCTCCAAGTCACTTTGGATAAGTCTCTATGAGCTTACCACATTCCTCCTTGCCCATTCCTCCTTGCAAAACTGCTCCAGCTCCTTCTAGTTGGATGGTTTGCACTTGGGAACAGCAATCTTTAAGTCTGACCACAGATTTTCTATTAAATTGAGGTCTGGGCTTTGACTAGGCCATTCCAACACATTTATATGTTTCCCCTTAAACCACTCAAGTTTTGCTTTAGCAGTGTGTTTGGGGTCATTGTCCTGCTGGAAAATGAACCTCTGTCCTAGCCGCAAATCACGTACAGAGTGGTACAGGTTTTACTCAAGAATATCCCTGTATTTAGCACCATCCATCTCACCCTCAACTCTGACCAGTTTCCCAGTCCCGGCTGCTGAAAAACATCCCCACAGCATGATGCTGCCACCACCATGTGACGTGTTCTTTGTGTTGGGTTTGCGCCAGACATAGCGTTATCTTTGATGGCCAAAAAGGTTCAATTTTAGTCTCATCGGACCAGAGCACCTTCCTCCATACATTTTGGGAGTCTCCCACATGCCTTTTCGCAAACTCAAAACGTGCCATTTTGTTTCTTGTTTAAAGTAATGGCTTTCTTCTGGCCACTTTGCCATAAAGCCCAACTCTATGGAGCGTACGGCTTATTGTCGTCCTATGTACAGATACTCCAGTCTCTGCTGTGGAACTCTGCAGCTCCTCCAGGGTTACATTAGGTCTCTGTGCTGCCTCTCTGATGAATGCCCTCCTTGCCCGGTCCGTGAGTTTCGGTGGGCGGATGTCTCTTGGCAGGTTTGCTGTTTTTTCCCTTTGGTTATGATAGATTTGATGGTGCTCCTGGGGATCATCAAATATTTGGATATCATTTTATAACCTAACCCTGACTTGTACTTATCAACAACTTACTTGTTTGGAGAGTTCCTGGTCTTCATGGCAGTGTTTGGTTAATGGTGTCTCTTGCTTAGGTGTTGCAGCCTCTGGGGCCTATCAAAAAAGGTGCGTATATGTAATGACAGATCATGTGACACTTAGATTGCACACAGGTGGACATTATTTTACAAATGATTTGACTTCTGACGGTAATTGGGCTTCATAACAAAGGGGGTGAATACATACGCACATGCCAATTTTCGGTTTTCTATTTCTAAAAAATTGTTCTATGTGTATATATTTCTCATTTAACTTCACCAACTTAGACTATTGTTTTCTGATTCATCACATAAGATTCAGATTAACAAAACATTAACCTTAAGGCTGTAATGTAACAAAATAGGTAAAAAGGGGTGTGAATAATTTTGCAAGGCACTGTATAGCATACAATTCATGCCTGTGTGAGTAAAATGGGTCTCTATCTTTAGGGGGAAATGTCCTCCAGGCATCATACAGATTGAAGTTCATAATGCTATTATTAACAATGTTTGCTTTACTCAACATTCAAAAGTCTTTTAGCCAAATTTCTATCAATATCTAGATTGAGACACATGTTAAAGTTTACGTAGACTCCAAAAATTCTTGAGCGTATTTCTTAATTATTTTCCATAGTTATGAGGAGTGAGGTAGCTGTGAATGTCCAGTAATCCAGATGAATAATCCAAGTATTGCAGTATACAGTGATACCTTTTTTATTGGACAAACATATTCATAGGTTTTATGAGAAGCTTTTGAGAGTGGACTTCGAGCCAGAGGCAATACTGTTTAGAGATTTACTAATAAAGCAAAACATTCCAGGATTCACTACATTAGACTACATTGGATGATGTACAAGAATATGACCCTCTGATGTTATAGCTCTTGTTACTGTTCACCAATGTTTGTCTGAGATTCGATGGCTGCCTAAATGCAAGAATGGGGGTTTGAGGAACATATGTTTTAATTCTGCGTCCTCTGTTAGCTGTGGTTATAAATATTTTACATATTCCTTCATTCTACATGATACAATGTACTGTATGTGAGAGAGGCTGCTACATTGGAGAAACCAGTCAGAAATTACATATGAGGATGAAGCTACACAGACATTCCATCAATAAGCACACTAAGGACAATTACTGTACTCCAGTCGGGCACCATTTCACCCAGAATAACCACTCCATGAAAAATCTCAAAATTAAAACACGCAAAGTTTTTTTTTAAAACACTAAGGAAAGAAAGACATTTGAGATTAAAATGATTATGCTCTTTAACAGTAATAACTCAGGCCTTAATGTAGACATGGATTTTTTATCTCATTACCTACATTTCTTGTAACCTCTAACATTCATGATTGTTAATGTATATGTGTGTTTATTGATTTCCTTTATGTTTTGTTCTCTGCCTTCTTCCTGTGTTTGGTTAAAGATCTATGGTTCCTTAGATGTGAAACTATTTACGACCCCAATTTACTTACTTTGGTAGGCACCCACACACACTTGCACAGCTGGATGAATAGAACATTATTTGTGAATCCTGGAATGTTTTGCTCTATTTGTAAATCTCTAAATAGTATCGCCTCTGACTCGACAAAGAGAGATCCACTCTCGAAAGCTTGTCATGAAACCTATGAATATGGATTTATTTTTAAATGTAGCATTAAAGTTGTAAATATCTTATTTGTAAATTTAGGAATCTTTCCTTGCTGCCTGTGTGTTTCCTGAAGGCACACAATATCTTCTTTTCCATTATGGAAAATTGTAAAGGCTATATATCTCTTAACAGGCAGATGCAATACCTGAATGTTTTGGCTGATAATCTTAAAATACATATATTAAGTCGACCTCTCCCCTTCACCCAAGAGATCTGCCTCAGACTCTTTTTAGTAAAAAAACGTATACAAAAAACAAACATAAAATACCAGATACCTGATCCCCTTTTAGGTGTTACTTAGTAACTCCCTCACATCCACCAACTCCAAACTTGACGTTAATGCTGTGTTGGGCACTGAATGTCAAACTGCTTTGAGTTTGAAAGTATTGGCGCTTTCCCCACAGAGCCACTGGACAAAACCTAAAATGTTTCATATTTCATCTTATAAAACTTTATTGCACAAAACGTATGTATTTTTGCCCTTTGCTTTATACTGACATATTTATTTTAGTCAAATACTCAGGACCTATAATGACTATGTGTGATGATCCAGGCATAGGGGCATTTACTGCCCAGGGCTACCTCCTATAGACTACAGGTTAACTACCCACAAGGACCGTGGGGTGCTTGGAAATCTCAGCACCAGCACCCTGATATCTGGCTTCTGAATCAGTCAGGGTCTCTCCATCAGGAATCAGCACTTCCACTCGGAAACCTTCCTGTGGTAGTGACCAGGACAAGTTACTTGCAGATAGGATCAGTATCGCAGCCACCAAGAGCAAATAAGAGAACATACCATTTCTCTATGTCTCAGCAGTGAACTATTTTATTTTTGGAAAGTCAAACAATATTTATAGGGGACAGATACAGATGGGGGTGTATATAACACAATAATGACAGGGAGTGATTGACAAACACAGGTGATTCGTTCCCTCTTAGGGTTTAATAGTCTAACATCCCGGTGTCCTATCTGCACCTATAAACAATAGGCCAATCTCCAATACACACATGTGGTCTCTAGCTGTCTAGCACATCAAGAGATGTAATTAGCTTATCTGCAAACAATGGGACAAAACAGATGGCAATACAATCACTGGTTCCTGTCTGTCTACAATGTTTCAATGTAGACCTATTTTGTTTAACTGTTTCATGACCATTTAGTTTAAACATAACACAAAGCACAGTGATATAATATGGAGAATTACATATAGTATACAGGATAAGGCAGATACATATGCCATAAAACCATATGAAGCATGGTGGTACAATATGGCCCTATGTTTTGGGGCTATTCACCCCACCACAAACCTGCACACATTTCCGATCTGGCAATATAATTCCCCTACCAATTTTCCAATGGGGCGGCAATGCACCAGGATCCAGGCCCTGGAAAGGGGTCCTTGATATTATTTTCCCTTTCCAGACAGTAGTTCTGGGGCTATGATCCTTAACGGATAATAGTATTGAACTGCAACCCATAGCCCGAGTCCAATTCCCTATCCAAATAAGAAACATTGTTGGCCCAACTGATCACTGCATAAATCACCAGTGCATGTCCTCCTCCTGGAGGGGGTAGTAGGGTGGGCCGCTCTGTGGGTGGTTTCCCACCTGACATGAAACTGTCCACAGTCTCTAACCCCAATTTCTGTAGGGTCATGGGAACATAATCCAGTTGCACAGTTCTCCGAGGGAGTATCTGGGCTAACAGTCACTTCTCAGCCACCCTCCCCCTTTTCCTTCACAACATCTGGGATCCCAATCCTCAGGGTCCCAGGTAGCAACAAAGCCCAACCCCATCTCCATTTCTTTCAATAATTCACCTTAAATTGCAGGCATCAATCTTGGGGACACATCCAGGGTCTCAAGAATGAGGATCTCATCCAAGGACATACTGCTACCCCCTTGGCCACAGACAGGTAGTGGTGTTGGGGTATAACAGCTCAGGAGGGGGTAAAAAAGCACTCCCCCGCCTCCACAATCTCTTTAGGGTCAATTGTCAAGGCAGGGTTGGGGAAAAACAAAGCAGGACTCAGGATTAGGGTCTCTGGATGGAGACCCTTTTCTGGATGCGGGTCAACCGGGGAAACAGACTTTGCTGGGGTTGGTAGCTCCGTAGGGTGAGTATCTTCAAGGGTTGGTAAGGTTGACTCCAAACACAGGAGATTTACTCCACATAGTCTGTCATCCTGTCTGGCACCTGTGAACAATAGGCCAACCTCCAACACACATGTTGTCTCTAGCTGTTTAGCCCATCAGAGATGTAATTACCTTATCTGGCAAACAATGGGAAAAAACATTTGTACAATACAAACAGTGGTTTCTGTCTGTCGACAATGTAGACCTATTTTGTTTAACTGTTCCATGACCATTTAGTTACAGTTTAAATATAACACAGATCACAGTAATATAATATGGGGAATTACATAAAGTATATAGGATATAGGACATATGCCATAAGACCAAATGAAGCATGTTGTACATTATGGCCCTATGTTTTGAGGCTATTCACACCACCTACATGCCCACATTTTTAATCTCTTGGCATTTTTGATAAACAGGAATTTAATTATTACTTGACCATTAAGTTCCTTTTCAATGTGTGCTTGTATAAAGGCCACGGTTTTATATATAACAATATAATGTTATTATGGTATGTTGTTGTTAAGCAGATAAATATAATATTTTTTAACCCTGATCCTCTCAGATTAAACCATCATCCAAGTATTCATCCTTATTGTAATATTTCAGTAGCTTACAGTGCCTTGGAAAAGTATTCACACCCCTTGACTTTTTACCTATTTTGTTACATTACAGCCTTAAGGTTAATGTTTTGTTAATCTGAATGTAATGTGATGGATCAGAACACAATAGTCTAAGCTGGTGAAGTGAAATAAGTAAAATATACACATAAAACTATGTTTTAGAAATAGAAAACAGAAAATTGGCATGTGTGTATGTATTCACCTCCTTTGTTATGAAGCCCATAAAAAGCTCTGGTGCAACCAATTACCGTCAGAAGTCAAATCATTTGTGAAATAATGTCCACCTATGTGCAATCTAAGTGTCACATAATCTGTCATTACGTATACACACTTTTTTTGAAAGGCCCCAGAGGCTGCAAAACCTAAGCAAGAGGCACCACTAACCAGCCACTGCCATGAAGACCAAGGAACCAAGGAACTCTCCAAACAAGTAAGGGACAATGTTGTTGAGAAGTACAAGTCAGGGTTAGGTGATAAAAATATATCCAAATATTTGATGATCCCCAGGAGCACCATCAAATCTATCATAACCAAAGGGAACAACAGCAAACCTGCCAAGAGACATCCGCCCACCGAAACTCACGGACCGGTCAAGGAGGGCATTCATCAGAGAGGCAGCACAGAGACCTAATGTAACCCTGGAGGAGCTGCAGAGTTCTACAGCAGAGACTGGAGTATCTGTACATAGGACGACAATAAGCCGTACGCTCCATAGAGTTGGACTTTATGGCAGAGTGGCCAGAAGAAAGCCATTACTTTTAGCAAAAAACAAAATGGCACATTTTGAGTTTGCAAAAAGGCATGTGGGAGACTCCAAAAAAGTATGGAAGAAGATGCTCTGGTCTGATGAGACTAAAATTGAACTTTTCGGCCATCAAAGATAATGCTATGTCTGGCGCAAACCCAACACATCACATCACCCAAAGAACACATCCCCACAGTGAAACATCGTGGTGGCAGCATCATGCTGTGGGGATGTTTTTCAGCAGCCGGGACTGGGAAACTGGTCAGAGTTGAGGGTAAGATGGATGGTACTAAATACAGGGATATTCTTGAGCAATATTTGTACCACTCTGTGCGTGATTTGAGGCTTGGACGGAGGTTCACCTTCCAGCAGGATAATGACCCCAAACACACTGCTAAAGCAACACTTGAGTGGTTTAAGGGGAAACATGTAAATGTGTTGGAATGGCCTAATCAAAGCCCAGACCTCAATCCAATAGACAATCTGTGGTCAGACTTAAAGATTGCTGTTCACAAGCGCAAACCATCCAACTTGAAGGAGCTGGAGCAGTTTTGCAAGGAGTAATGGGCAAAAATCCCAGTGGTAAGATGTGACAAGCTCACAGAGACTTATCCAAAGTGACTTGGAGCTGTGATTGCCGTAAAAGGTGGCTCTACAAAGTATTGACTTTAGGGGGGTGAATAGTTATGCTCCTTTACTTTTTCTGTTATTTTTTCCTATTTGTTGTCTGCTTCACAATAATAATTTAAAAAAAACTTCTTCAAAGTTATGGGCATGTTCTGTAAATTAAATGATGCAAATCCTCAAACAATCCATGTTAATTCCAGGTTGTGAGGCAACAAAACAGGAAAAATGCCAAGGGGGGAGAAAACTTCTGCAAGGCTCTGTATTCCACACAGCTCTTTTAAAAAAAAAAAAATCAGGAACTCTTGCAAGAAATACGCCAGATAAAGTGTGGCAAAGCCTTAATATTCAAATTCTTTCTCTATATAAGTATTTACAACCTACAGGACATTTAAGAAAATGTTAAATCTTCCTATATCTTTAAAATATGAAAAATATCTTTCTTTTTTTTTTGAGAGAGAATTTTGGAGCAGTTAAGCTCACAAAGTTTATATCCCTCTAACAACAGACAATATTTTGACAGTTGTTTGTCATTTCACACCCTACATAAAGGTTTTAATAATCAGCTGTACGCCCCAAAGTTATGAACAGACAGTTAGTCCTTGAGCTCAGATACCAAAGAATGTGTCTCCTGGACTATATATAACAAAAAAAGTATTTTCAGGCTTTAGTATGGCAAACCAAACACCTTCAAGAATCCAAAATTGTCATCTCGCATGGTACATGGCTACATTCATAATGCTTCCACAGACCATTACTATATATCATATATGTTTCCTCTCACATCTTAATTTTCCTTAAGTGTGATGAGAATCAGAGTCAAACATTAAAGTTATTCCTGAGTCAGCGGATTGCTAGTATCTCAAAGTTCAGTCTCTGCTGGCATTTAGCCTGTCTAACACCCTCTTGTCTTTAGAGAAGCTTTCTTAACCTTTCTTCTTCCCTTGGCGTAAATCATTTCTCCTTTTATTGAAAGGTTTTATCTTGGGGGAAATTAGGAACCATCCTGGCTCCAAGATTTTCCTTTCCCCTCAGGAAGGAAACACTGATCCTAGTTAGGGTGTTAAGAAATTGTATCAGCTTCTTTGTTTGTCTTCACGCAATCATATGTGGACTTAGGGAATATAAAGTTGTCTTAGTTCTTACTTCTTTAAAGATGTGTTCTTAACCCTTTATATCCAACTCAGTTTACCATAATCCACTCATTACTTGTATACATAATAGATGTGTGCAATAAAAAAAGTTTACAGTGTCTCCATAGTGCAAGTATTTTTTTGACCACACTCTTCCTGTTGGATTTACAAGATTAGACCTTATTTATCTTTCTTGGCAATTTTGAGATAGTCTCAAATGTCCAGACTTTGCATCTTGACCAAACTCATGTGTTCAACTTTTATTGATGATCATCATATAGCTATCCAAACTGACCATCATACTAAAATAGAACAACATATTTGTATGATCTCCTCTCCTTCTCTGATATTTTCTCTTTCTCGAGTGAACTTGGAAAAAAAAATTCCGGTATAATTCTTTATTTTTGTATCTGTATGCATTTGCCTTTGCCTCTTAATTACTTGTTTGCAACCCCTTTTTAATCACTGTGCAAATTCACCTGGACTTTAATTTCTGAACTTTATTTTTCCTCCTCCTAATGAAGAGGATTAGCCACTACCTTGACAAGAACATCTTGTGCTAGTCCGAAAGTAAGACTTAGGGCATAATGATCCCGGCAGTATTCTGTTTATAGGACTAGTGGGCAAGACTTCCATCATTTGTAGACACCTCTTGGTGTTAAATGTGGAATTATTTAGAGAAAAATTATGTTCTGTAGTAAGAAATTATCCATCTTGCACATCTGTTATGTAGTCATGCTAATTTGTATAATAAGCACTTTTTTTGTAATTTGTAGAAAAACATTACTGCTTGCAATGCATATAATCTAATTACGAATGTCCTTGATACTTTTGGCAGATGAAGGCGGTTAGAGGTTTTTCAAAAGCTGATGCCACACAAAACTTATAACAGTTTTTATAGCTTATGTTTATTTTTCTTACAGCAGTTGCATACAAGGACATATATCATAATCAGATTCTTGTAAGAATAGTAAATGTGATAAAAACAGATCACTGCTTGCATATGTTTTCCTACTGGAGACTGCCACAGGTGCTTTCCAAGCTTGTATTATAAGAAATCTGATTGACGTCACTGGTTTGACTTCTTCTTTGGGTAAGGTCTGAAGAGATGCACTGACTGAGGAGTTTTCCCCGCAACAAGGCACAAGTAGTAAATGTAATATTTTCTCTAAATCTGTATTAAAAGCTTATTTATCTGCTAATATTGTTATAACTAGAATATTGCCCGTCAAAAAATGATGGGAATCAAATTGTAAGTGAGCTAATGCTGTTTGGCGTATGGTAATGAACTAAATAATACATTAATAAAGGAATATACTTTACCTATTTTGAAGTAATAAATGCAGGAAGCATTATGCTGAAGAGCTAACAATCTGTTTTCATGTTGCTGCAGCATACAATGTGTGTTTTGAGTGTTGTGGAGCTGCTATGTAAGTGTCAGTAATGTGTGCAGTGTGTAGTGTAAGTAGGGTGCAGGTGCAAATAAAATCCGTTAGGGTAGCTGTGTACTTCCGCATTATGTAAGTTAGTGTTGTAAATTTTATCAGACATAATTCCCACCAGGTATAATTTGTCCGAATATACCTATTGTGCCTGTCACACATATATAGTTTTTTCTTCCTTTCCACACCTGGTGCTGTAGGATCTTTTATTATTGCACATAGTGCATTATAACCACCTATACATTCTTATAGTGACTTTTAATCACTTGTATTTGTACTTGGTGTCTAAAAGATCCCATTGAACTCTGCCGAGGAGATCTGCTTTATCATCCTTCAGGGACACCGCAAATACCTCATAGCTTTGATGTTGGAGAATGTGAGTGTATATTATTTATTGTTTATGTTTTATTTATTAAATCTCTTTTATTACACTATTGGTTGACATGCGCTTCTCTCCCCTCTCCTATATTTTATCTAGATAGAAGTAAGGAACATGTTACTGTAACAGCAGCCTTTTCAGTCTCTGAGTAGATAAACATGAAGAATCATATATCTGTATGTAATCCTTTAGCACATCAACAGCCTTATTAAATTGCGATTCAGAAAATTGTAAAGGGCTCTATTCAAGCACATAGCACATTTTTTTACAGAAGTTTTTAGTTAGTGAAGACCTTGCTTTTGGATAGAAGTTCACTAACTAAAAACTTCTGTAAAAAAATATGCTACGTGCTTAAATAGAGCACTTTTCAATTTGCTGAATCGCAATTTAATAAGGCTGCAAGTTAGTAGCTGATTGTCTTGGTTGACATAACACTTCTAGATGAGATGGTATTAAAATGTGATTGTGAGTGAGTATTGTCATTAACATTAAGACATGGTAAGAAATTAAACTAAAATTAAATCTCTACATATCCACACATTACCGACTATTGCCCCAATTCAATTGCAAGCCTGCAGTTGACGTTATACAAGCCGTAAGTCTGTGGGCTTGAAATTTGCTACATTTACAGAGCGATTCAATTGAGCAAGCCCGCAATTTATGGGTCGAATGCCGAAACCGTAAACCATGCAATTGTAAGTAGCATTTCAGAGCATGATCATGATCAATTAGTAAGGCTGTAACTACCGATTTAGAAACAGCCAATAGTAAATGAGACCGTCATCATGACATCATTAAAACATGGATATTAAACGTCAATAAATTAGCATTCAAAAGTCTGATATGCAATTAAACTCACAATCCGGCAATGTACAAAATAATAAAAAGGAATGACGGAAATGTTCTAGTCCATGTGGGTGGCCTGATATGTATAAACTCCTTGATACCTGGGATCAATATAACATGAAAATAAAACATAAAAATATAATTTTTGATATTTTTTTTAATAATATCTTTCATTGCTTTCCCCATCTTTTAAAGTGAAGCATTTATTTTTTTTATTTGCATTTACAGTGCTATGATCAGGTGTTTAACCCCCTTGTGAGTCCTATCTGGTACCTGTAGGATTTTCTTCTACATTTGCCATTTACAGGTGTGAAAACAATTGCTAGCTTGTGGAATTGCAGCAATTGAATAGCGATTTATGATTGTAACATTTACGGGCTTGAAAGATCAAAGGCTTAGGTGGGTTGGAGTTACAATTTTAACAATCGCATGGATTTTCAGCCTGCAACCCTCAAATTGGTTTTAAGTTGAGGGTTTCTATTTCAAAATTAGAACTTTATTTGTCAACTGAAATTATGATCTCATATATAAGAACAGAATTCGATGATTTGTGATTTGTATCTTTCATTCAATCTGTAAAATATGTAAATTATGTAAACTATGCAAATCAACTATATATTATCTTCTTTTGGCATCTAAAAAAGCAAAAAATTAAATATATTCAAAAGAATATATATGTCATCAATTATATGTGTTATCTTATATCTATATTTTTTTATAAAGTCTCCCATAACAATTCATTGTTAGGATTCCCACAATGCCATTGAATAGAGTGTGTATATTCTTGTTGGTTTTAATATACTGACTTACAGCCTTATTAAACTGCGATTCAGTTAATTTAAAAGGGCTCTATTTAAGCACAAAGCATATGTTTTTTACAGAAGTTTTTAGTTAGTGAAGACCTTGCTTTTGGATAGAAGTTCACTAACTAAAAACTTCTGTAAAAAAAAATATGCTTTGTGCTTAAATAGAGCCCTTTTAAATTTAATGAATCGCAATTTAATAAGGCTGTTTGTTTTTGTTCTAACTGTGATTTAGCTTCTTTGTTAGAAATCAGTGATTAATTCTACTGTTATTCCTATCTATTGTTCTTGCCATTTAATTTGGCAAATAGAACTATAACAATACAATTCTTTTCTGGCTTTTTTCAGTCTGAAAGAAAAGTTCTGCATTGAGTTTCCAGTCAGCCAACCTCCAAACTCCATGTCAATGTAGTTGCCCTTTCAAATTTATATTAACCTTTGAACAATATTAGATGTTAATCAAGCATATTATTTTTTAATAAGAAACTGCAAGAAAGAAAACCTTGTCAAATTTCGTTGAAGTACAATTCTCTTTCTGGGAATCAATTATCCACAGGATCAGTTGCAAAGTGATACCATTAAAGCAATTCTTACTAATTAGCTGAGAAACACATTATTTTATTCAGCAGTGAAATTTAGTAAAGCTGTCTAAAACATGTGATCACATTTGAAACAAGAATGCCAGCCATAATGTCAGGGTATTCCATGTTATTAATATACATGACACTGGGATATGGACAGGGCTGTATCTACCTTTTTGGAGCCCCTAGGCAGTGAAGTGGAGGAACCCCTGCAAGTGAGTA
Organism: Discoglossus pictus; assembly: GCA_027410445.1. Taxonomy (NCBI): domain Eukaryota; kingdom Metazoa; phylum Chordata; class Amphibia; order Anura; family Alytidae; genus Discoglossus; species Discoglossus pictus. The sequence continues at coordinate 54,717,786 of CM050173.1, read as the reverse complement.
TGCAAGGTATGCACGGACCCATGTTTGCCTTTTTTGTACATGTAAGTTCCCTTTCCTGTTGCAACTGTCTTGTTTTGGGTGGTTACCCCTAGTAGCCAGTCTATGAACTGCAACATTTATTTATTTTTTAACCCAGGAACCATTTTTTTTTTTAAAGTGCCACCCGTCACAGGAAAGCACCCCTGGGTGGCTGCCTAGTTAGCCTAAGTGGTAATCTGGCCATGGATAATGAAGGTCTCTATCAAAATAGATGTACTAGCCAACCACAGGTTGTCTCTGCATCATTTCAATACTGCTGGGAGACAGTCTATGGTTGGATAGTACATCTAGTTCCAATAGAAACACTGTGTCACCACTGGTAGGATCTATTTGATATGTTTAAATGAGTAAAAACAGAGCTTTTAAGTGCTTGTTAATAAAAGTATGTTTAGACAATCAAATAAAAACGTAATGGATGATTTCAATGTTAAAAACAGTGGACTTTCAATATTGCTTTTATGGGGCAAAGTGTTTAATTAACTAATGTAGTGTGTCACACCAATGGTCCATTTAGACTATTGTCTATTGAATAGTTAGTGGGGAATCAAATTCAAAATGACTACACAAATAAGCTAAATATCACTATTCAATTAAGTCCAGAATGGGAGATATTTGGTATTCTGACACAGAGATGCATTAAGATAATTTCAAAAGGTAATAAAAGTAATTCAATGACTAATAGAATCCATTCGCAAAGCATTATTATAAAATTGGATGCAAAAAACACTCACCATTTAATTCACAATTAAGAAATCACAATTATTATTTAATATAGAAACTCAATCGCATATAGAAAATTTGAAAGGTACATTTTTAGCTGCAAATGCATTAAAAAAAACTTGTCAAGAACTACTGAAGAACAAATAATAAATCAATTTAAATATACATCATGGTATTCTATGGAGATTCTTCGTGGTACATTCCCAAATAACTTCTGAGGAGCAGATCTGTCCACCTGTCATTTGTACATTTAACTTGAATAGAGATTTTCTATGTTATACTTTTGGTATCAATTTTATATACAATACTTAATTACAATACTTAATGTCTATTAAAACATTTCTTAAGGATTTGTTAGCTCTAAGGTTTAATGTATCAACTTTATTAATTGCTTTTAAGCAACATAAGCTTGTAGTATTTTCTTTTGAAACATGAATAAATAAGTACATTTATTTATAAAAAAAATACTAATGTTAAGTGAGGTTCAATTATGTTATATTTAGGCAAAAACATTTTGTTAAATGGGGTTAATGGACCACAGTATTTTGTCTGGCTTGTCTGGCTTCAGTACTTCCTCATAGCTTGGAGTCTGAGGGGTTTGCTTATCTTATATATCAGTGGAGGGAGGGGAGGGAGAGGATAGAAAAGGGAGTGGTGAGGAAAATTTGTTTGATAATTGGATCTCACTAAATCTGGCACCAACCCTCTTCATCTGAACATGCTTGGAAGAAGACAAGCGTGCATCAACAAATGCAAGCACTGTTTTCCAGAAATGTAAACACCTCTATCAGACATACAATCACCAAAGTATCATGAATGTCTCTGAAGTCCAGCAAAGAAGTAAATTTTGTATTTATTTTTAATTAAAAACTAGCAATATGATTATTTTCCTGCCTAATTAGTTAATCTTAGTTAGACTCAGTTTTCAAAACAGATATGTTTGTTTTCATTATACCACCAACCTTTAATACCGCACATGACTGATTTAGATATGTATCCTAAAAACCACATAAATTGCAACATAAAGAATCATATAAACAATATTTTTTTTGCACCTGAGCAGTTTACTGTCCAATTACTAGCGACTTGCCCGTCAAAAAATGCCGGCAATAGGATTGTAAGGGCGGTAAATTTTGTTGGTGTTCCAAGATGCTTCGGCGCTCATTGCGAGGTTGTTGGTTTGTGTGCTATGAGCATTGTTTTCTTTTGCTAATGCTAATGAAATAATGAATAAAATAATACATTAATATACTTTACCTATTTTGAAGTAATATATGCAGGAAGCATTGTGCAGAAGAGCTGACAATCTGTTTTGATGTTGCTGCAGCATAGAATGTGTGTTTTGACTTCTGTGGAGCTGCTGTGTAAGTGTCAGTAATGTGTGCAGTGTGTAGTGTAAATAGTGTGAGTGCGCGAGGAAAATCCACCAAATCTGGGTAGCTTTGTACTTCCGCATTGCGTAAGTTAGTGTTGTAAAATGGCGCCTAATGTGTGTTACGCGTCTGTGGCTGATTTGGCGTCCTTGTTCTTGGATCGCGTCCGTCTTTTTCGGAAAATCCGTATATGTTTGGTGGTGTTTTGCGTCTTTAGAGTCCTGTAGCCTCGTTTTAGTTTTTTTCGGCGCCCATTTTTTCTCTCGCTTAGGGGATTTTCGGGTGTCTAAACTCTTGTATTTCGAGTGAAATTGAGGTGTAACTTCAGTTTTCGAGGTCCTGGGTGCTCCCCCTTGCTGTAAGTACGGTTTTTATGTATTTGTTGTGTGTATTTATTGTTTTTTTTATGTTTTCAGGTGCGCGGGTTCGGGCAGTAGGGTCGTATTTTTGCGAGGTCGTAATGTATTTTTTTCTAAGTTCCTCATCTCGTATCTGTTTCTCGTAAGTCCGTAAATTTTGCTACGCGAGCCCGCAGCATTAGCAACAACCTTCATGCTCACAACTATATATGTGATAGTTATTATTATTTGAAGCCTTAAACTGATTTTATGTTTGCTCTTTTTTCCATTTAGAAATATTCAGTATTGCATCTGAATTTTTTTTATATATTATTATTAAAGTAGCTTTCCAATGTTGACTCCAAAAAGGACCTTTTCTTATATTTATAATTGCATTACTATATATTTTGACAAAATAGTAGAACACTTTTAATATAGTAGGCTTCAGAGTGAAGAGGACATGCAGATTGGGTCATGCAGAGATGATGTAGCTTCATCAAATAATTAACCACTTACCTATAGCATACCATGAATATATTTGACAAGTATAGGGCAGATATCTTACCTCATCTCTGACTGACCAACTGATTACCAGGGGCTAAAATTAATTTTGGTGAAATTATCCCTCTATTAAGCCAGAGCTTCGGGATAATCCAGACACTAATCTGCATATTCAACTGCATCTGTCCTTCCCCATTAACTGGAGGGGTTGATATATTATTTATCCATTGCCAATATTATTATCTAAGCCCTTTTATTAATCAAATTACCATCAAAAATAGGTAAACACTGCCTCAAAATCCAGAATTGATCAAAAGACAGTTTGAAAGATATATTCTGAACTAGGCCTGCAAGGAGTTTACAATGTAAAAGGAGTGGATACAAGTGGAAAACAATATTCAGAAGAAGATATGGGCATCTGAAGTATGTGGTAATGTCAGTCAGTCCAAAAATATTCCAGCTCCATTCCAATATTTAAAAAATCTCATTCATAAATATACAGTGCCTTGAAAAAGTATTCAGCCCCCTTGGCATTTTTTGTGTTTTGTTGTCTCACAACTGGATTGTTTGAGAATTTGCATTATTTAATTTAAAGAACAGGCACACAACTTTGAAGATGCTGTTTTTTTAAGCAAACAACAAATAGGGCAAAATGACAGAAAAGGTCAATGTGCATAACTAATCACCCCCTGAAGTCAATACTTTGTAGAGCCACCTTTTGTGGCAATCACAGCTCCAAGTCTCTTTGGATAAGTCTCTATGAGCTTTCCAAATCTAACCACTGGGATGTTTGCCCATTCCTCCTTGCAAAACTGCTCCAGCTCCTTCAAGTTGGATGGTTTGCTCTTGTGAGCAGCAATCTTTAAGTCTGACCTCAGATTTTCTATTGGATTGAGGTCTGGGCTTTGACTAGGCCATTCCAACACATTTACATGTTTCCCCTTAAACCACTCAAGTGTTGCTTTAGCAGTGTGTTTGGGGTCATTGTCCTGCTGGAAGGTAAACCTCCATCCTAGCCTCAGGGTGGTACAGGTTTTGCTCAAGAATATCCCTGTAATTAGCACCATCCATCTTTCCCTCAACTCTGTTCCCAGTCCCAGCTGCTGAAAAACATCCCCACAGCAGGATGCTGCCACCACCATGTTTCTCTGTGGGGTCGGTGTTCTTTGGGTGATGTGATGTGTTGTATTTGCGCCAGACATAGCGTTTTCTTTGATGGCAGAAAAGTAAATTTTTTGTCTCAGACCTGAGCACCTTCCTCATACATTTTGGGGGTCTCCCACATGCCTTTTCGTAAACTCAAAACGTGCCATTTAGTTTTTTGCTGAAAATAATTGCTTTCTTCTGGCCACTCTGCCATAAAGCCCAACTCTCTGGAGTGTACAGCTTATTGTCGTCCTATGTACAGATACTCCAGTTTCTGCTGTGGAACTCTGCAGATTTTTGGTGGGCTGCCGTCTCTTGGCAGGTTTGCTGTTGTGCCATGTTCCTTCCATTTGTTTATGATAGATTTGATGGTCCTCCTGGGGATTATCAAAGATTTTAATATAACCTAACCCTGACTTGTACTTCTCAACAACATTGTCCCTTACTTGTTTGGAGAGTTCCTTGGTCTTCATGGCAGTGTTTGGTTAGTGGTGCCTCTTGCTTAGGTGTTGCAGCCTCTGGGGCCTTTCAAAAAAGGTGTCTATATGTAATGACAGATCATGTGACACTTAGATTGCACACAGGTGGAAATCATTTCACTAATTATGTGACTTCTGAAGGTAATTGGTTGCACCAGAGCTTTTTATGGGCTTCATAACAAAGGGGATGAATACATACGCACATGCCAATTTTCTGTTTTCTATTTCTAAAAAATAGTTTTATGTATATATTTTTCTCATTTCACTTCACCAACTTAGACTATTGTGTTCTGATCCATCACATAAAATTCTGATTAATAAAACATTGAACTTAAGGCTGCAATGTAACAAAATAGGTAAAAAGTCACGGGGGAATATTTTTTCAAGGCACTGTAGTTGTCTATATTAGTGCACTCTTCTTTCACAGACAAACACAATTGTATACCATGCTGGAGAAGGGTTTGCTCTTAAAAAAATAATGAAATAGGCCATCCAACTTGGTGACTTAAGTAAGTGTTTATTCAAGAAGAAATCCTAAATATTTCCATTTGGCTTCCAAAAGCAATTGGAATTGGCTTTGTTCTGGTTAAACCTAAAATCTCTTAATAATGTTTTATTCTCTTGTGTACCCTAGTTGATCTATTTTTAAACACTGTGGCAGAAATTATCTTTGTAACATACATGCCTTTGCATTAATAAATAACTGCTATATTTAAACAATAACATTTTAAAGTCTTTCTTGCTGTATTGTGACATTCTTTTCTTTTTTTTCCTTTTGCATTCAAATCAAATTAAGATTTTAACTGAGGTTAAAGGGTAGATTTTAACTTAGGTATTCCATTCCCTTGTGGCCGAGGGCCCCGGCCAGCTTGAGGCCGGCGCCCTGCTTTCCATTGTGCCCCCCCCGGCTGGCTTCAGGGGTTTTGATCGTGACCCGATCGTGACCCCTGCAGTGCTCCACAGTGTCCCCACATCACCCCTATAATGCAGGGGTCCGATAGAGGTGCACTCTTTAACCCTATAATGCAGGAGTCAGAACGGGACCCCTGCAGGGTGCACACATTAACCCTATAATGCAGGCATCCCCATTGGGAGCCCTGCAATGTGCACATATTAACCCTTGCTGCAGGGGTCTGATCGGGACCCCTGTAGGCTCCCCACATTAAACCCTTTTCCTTGCAGCTGGGTTTGAATTTCCTGCCGCAAGTCCTTAAAGGGCCCGTTGCACTCTAATGGTTACCCCCAAGCCTCGGGGGTACTATAAGTCCCACCCGGCACCTAAAATTAACCCCATCACTCATGGGGGTCAATATAGACCCACATGAGACTAAAATTAACCCCCTCAGTACAATAGGGCTTTGCATAGTCATCCAGGACCCTCATGACAAAGTCTAAACACTACACTACTCCATTAACACATACTAAACCCTATTTACCTGGGCCTATCTAACCCTAACTTGGCCTATTTAACCCTTACTAGCCAGATTTAACCTCATCACTTATGGGGGTCTATACAGACCCCCATAAGCCTCCATCTAACCCCATCATTTATGGGGGTCTATATAGACCCCCATAATCCTCCATCTAACCCATCACGTATGGGGGTCCATACAGAACCCCAAATGCCTCTATTTAACCCAATCGTACAGGCTTGGATATCATTAGGGATTAATCGATATTCAATACAGCACTGGACAGCGCTGTAATTGATAGAGGACACATTGGGGGACATGAGGATGACATGTAGTACCTTGGCTAGCTTGCACATCACCGCTAGCCAATACTGGCATTTTTGGCCACAAGTCTGTCAGGCTTGGAGAACGGGTTACTGCCTTGGGGGTCATCCAAGCCCGACGAACTGCGGCCACAAATGACAGAATTGGCTAGCGGTGATGTGCCAGCTAGCCAATGTACTACATGTAATCCTCATGTCCCCCAATGTGTCCCCTATCAATTACAGCTCTGTACAGTGCTGCGTTGAATTTATTTACCACATTTTAGTTTGGCGGGCGAACGCCCGAAATCAGGTTGAAGCCCGCCAAAGCTAACAACCGATTGCATGGCATACGATCATCCGTAGGAATGGGTGTGCTGCGACCCCTTTCATTTGAATAGCAACGTAGAAGTAGGGCTACGAGGGGCCGCAGCACCCTCGCAAGGAATCACAGCTTTGCGGCCATTTCACAGCCATTAATAGAATGAGGCCCATAGTTTTTAAGTGATTGAGATTGTATGCGGATAGTTAGGCCACGAGTCCCATATTTCTAATAACAGTGGGTAAGTATTGGAAATTGTGTGAGTCATTCTTTCATTACTCATTAAAAAGTTTAGTTTGTTTATAATTTCTTGTAGGTGAAGGGTTGGAGACCTCCATTTTTTGGCTATGTGATTTTTCATGGAAAGCATAAGGTACTGAAACCATTTGTTTAGTTTTTTTCAATATTAGAGCAGTGCCAGTACCTAGAAGGCATATGTCTATAGATCAGTGAATAGTTGTATTTAGAATGGGTGATGCTAATTCTAATGTTTTGGTTTAGAATTAGACATTCCGAGCAAGTGTTTAGAAAGGTGCTTGAGGTTTGACATAGTCTAAAGCATCTATGTGATATTTGCGGATAAAGTTTATGCAGTCTGCCTGGGGTGAGATATGCTCTGAGAAGTACTTTTACTGTTGTCTCCAGAAAGCTATAATTGTGTCAGTCTTTGATTATGGGAATCCTATTGTGTACCTATGTCAGTCTCCCATTTCACCATAAATTTAGGTTTATAGTTTTCGGGGGGGGGGGGGGGGGGGGTCTTCAGTATTAAGTAAATAGATCCAAGGATACCTTTGGTCATCCTGGCTTTACTGGGATAACCACCTGGTCTGAGGCTTGCCCCATGTTCGAATTAATGTGATAATCAAGTGACTAATTTTGCAGAAATTGTAATGTTCCCTTAAAGGGATTTCATATGTGGATCTAACAGCCTCATTAAACCCGAAACCCATAGTAGCATCGGCAAGCCCGCAAAGGCTGCGAGCTTGAAACTTGGCTGCGTTACAGAGCTATTAAATTGCACCATGTCGCGAGTTACGGGCCAGAGATGCAAGCAGTAAACCCTTTTTCGCACGTTGGATGTGCGGTCGTGAACATGATCAATTAGTCAAACCCGTAGTTATGGGTTTAGACAGATTCAATGGCAAATGAGATCGTCATCACTATGTCACTGAAAAATGGATGTTAGATTTCAAAGCGTTATGGGTTTCAATTATGAGTTTTGTTTGGACCTCCATTCAAAAAATAATGCAATATTAATAAATCAGTAAATATGATATTCAAGTCTATGCAAGTTCCATTATATGTATTAACACATTGATTGCCGGGATCGATATAACACGGAAATTAAATATTAAAAAAAGTATTTTATTTTGGAGATTTTCGAGCTTGAGAATGTTGTGCTATTCATTTTAATACCTAACATCCCTTTCACATTAATTATAAGTATATTATTATGCGTATATTTGCATTTACAGTGCTACGGATAGGACTTGACCCCCTAGCAGGTCCTCTCTAGTACCCATTCGCTTTTTGGCTCCATTTGTGGGCTACGGGCTTGAACACCAGTGAATTCATTGCAATGTAATAGTGTGATTGGAATGTAACAGTTACAGGATTGACAGAACAAATGATTTGCGGCCAAGGATTGCAATTTTCAACATCCTGTAGTTTTTTTTCAACCCTTACCCCACAAGTCGTTGGCGGGTTGCTTTACGAGGCCTATTGAATTGCAAGTTTTATGGGCTATGTTACAGGCTATGGTTTTACATGTTGATGGAATTTAATATGGCTGTAAGTTGCTTGAATGTTAGAATATGATTGTCCACTAACCAAGTCTCTAATCTGTCAAGTTTAGGTTATATCCACTAGGTTTTTGATTGTTCTCTAAGGCTTTCCCAGATTAAGTGAGACAAGAGGGTAGGAGTTAAATTTGATAGTTTGGCTGCTAGATGGTACCTCGAGTTTGCCCATTTCCAATTAGATAGCGATAGCCTTATTATAGGGTTGCTATGTTTTAGATAGTTGGGGCTTATTGACGGGTCCCAAATAATGGATTCCCATTTTTGAGGTTTCATCTGATAGTTTTCTATGAAGACCCAGGCGGGTTGGTTTTCAATAGAATGAGCTTGGAGAAAGAAGGATAATTGGGCCGCTCTATCATTTTTAAGTTGGGACAGAATAGTCCTCCTATTTTATTGTTTCTAAATAAGACCGATTTAGCTATCCTCTGTCGTTTACTATTCCAGATAAATCGGAATATTTGTTTTTGAAATTTTTCGAGATCACTAAATATTATTGGGATGGCTTAGGATCGGAAAGAAACATTAAATTTAAATGGGACACAAGAAACAAATTTTATATAGATTGGTTTGGAATAACCAAACTTGATAATAAACTGTTTTTTTTCAAGCAAAAACAAATAATAATAAATAAATAAACACAGCTTTTATATATATATTTTGTTATATATATATATACAATTATTCTTTGTGGCAGGGTTTACATTTTCTTTTGAAGTCTAATCCTCTCTGGTACTTTATCAGGAGGATGTGTTCTTGTAAACTAATGTACTTTTCATTTGTTTGATTGGAAACACTGATAGCTTCAAGTGCTATATTTGCATCTACCTTCGTGCACTCCTGCCACAGTAGCAGCATACTTGTATGGAATTTAATACATTAAATATTATATTTTGTTTACAATCATTTTGGCTGGTCTTTAATGTAGTTCTTCAAAATAATATATTTTAAATATATGGCTACAGTGGTCCCCTAATTGAAGTGTCGTTTTAATCCAATATTGCATGTTATTTGACTATTTCTCAGAAGCACTTTTTTATTTCATATGACTAGATTTTAATTAACTGCTCTTAAAAAATTAGATTTTTTCAGACGGATGACCTTCATTTAATATTTTTTATTAACTGTTCTGCTTAACTAACCATTTCTGTGGAATGAGTGACTTGGTCAGTAATTTGCAACAAAAGCTTGAAATATTGTTTTCCCAGTAAGCATCAGATTACAGTGTTTATATACACCTTCTAGATTTAGGATATAAGAAGTGTTATCTTGAAATTCAAGAGGTGTTGTACCATTTACCATTCATTTTACATTACCCTGCATTTCAGACATGTAATTGTTCCAGCCCAAACTCCATTTACTGTACAGATAATAGAATTTAAAAGGGAAGGTATCTATCATGTTCCTCACTGCTCCAATAAAAATAAATGTGTTTGTTCTAATTAAAGATTCAGCTGGAAAGCACTCAACTAAATAATATAAAGTTAATAATTCTTACTTTATTCTAAGGTTTAAAAAATAATATAAACATAGAACCACAGACTTTGATGGCTAACAAACTATCAAATCTGCCCATTTTGTCTACATAATATGATTTGACTTAATAAATCATTAGAGAAGATTTATGCACATCGAATTAGTATTTTCAATGAATGATCTAAAAAACAAAACTTATAAAGGTACTGTACCTTGATGTCCTTAATATAACATTTTTAGTACATGTTTACTAAGTTAACCAAGATCCAACAGAACTACACACTAGTCCCACTTATAAGACATTATTCCTGCACAGATCCAACAGAACTACAAACCAGTCCCACTTCTAAGCAGACATTATTCCTGCACAGATCCAACAGAATTACACACCGGTCCCACTTCTAAGCAGACATTATTCCTGCACAGATCCAACAGAACTACACACCAGTCCCACTTCTAAGCAGACACTTTTCCTGCACAGATCCAACAGAACTACACACCAGTCCCACTTCTAAGACATTATTCCTGCACAGATCCAACAGAATTACACACCGGTCCCACTTCTAAGCAGACATTATTCCTGCACAGATCCAACAGACCTACACACCAGTCCCACTTCTAAGCAGACATTATTACTGCACAGATCCAACAGAACTACACACCAGTCCCACTTCTAAGACATTATTCCTGCACAGATCCAACAGAACTACACACCAGTCCCAGTTCTAAGGTATATTGAAGACACTTGAATTAGCTAAATTTTACTTCTGCCATCTGTACTTTTATTAATAATATTTTGCATTCAACTGTTATTATTTCTGGGGACATTGTTACTTTCTTGTCCTATTTAATACTATAGTTGTATCTGTACCCCCCCCCCCCCCCCCCCATCCTCCTTTTGTTCAAATCTTCCCTTAACTCCTCCCTATCACACTCTAATAACTTCCTGATTACTAAAAGTGTTTCCTCTCTCAGAAGACATTATTCCTGCACAGATCCAAAAGGACTACACACCAGTCCCACTTCTAAGGTATATTGAAGACACTTGAATTAGCTAAATTTTTCTTCTGCCATCTGTACTTTTATTAATAATATTTTGCATTCAACTGTTATTTTTGGGAGGGACATTGCTACTTTCTTGTCCTATTTAATACTATAGTTTGTATCTCTAACCCTCCCCCATTCTCCTTTTGTTCAAATCTCCCCTTAACTCCTCCCTATCACACTCTAATAACTTCCTGTGTACTAAAAGTGTTTCCTCTCTCAGCAGACATTATTCCTGCACAGATCCAACAGGACTACGCACCAGTCCCCTCCAACCCTACCCCTCAACCCACCCACCGCTATGTGCTCTAAAGTTATTAAATTAATAATTTGGAACACATACTAACTATTCCTAATTTAATCTTTACACAACGTTTCCGCCTGCCTTCTTCTTCTTAATCTGCTGCCTTTTCCTCAGGCTCTTCCTCTCAACTTGTCCACATCATGTCTCCAGCATAACCATCTCACCTCCATGCTCTCATCTCCTCTTTTATGCTGCCATGAGCTACACTCCTTCCTCCACCCACTATCTCCTCCCCCATCTCAAACTCATAAGCAGAAACACTTATGTGGGTCCCATTTGCATCTCCCTTCCTTCCCTCTCCTTCTGGCTTCTGGAGACACATTTCTGACCTGACATTTCCACTAGTAGTTACATTATCTGACCACTAGGGACAGATAACATATTACACACCTGAGCCATTGACCTCACAATGTCACATACCTTCCTACCTAAGTAAACTTTCACTTTCTTCCTCACCCTTGCTATCCCCTATCTGTTCCACCCCAAGTTTCTGCCTCTTCCATTCCCTTTAGATTGTAAGTAGCGGGTTTCCAATCTTGTAGGTTGCTTTGGAAAAAAGGACTTCCTGCAAAGATTCTAAGCCCAAAACAGGGCCCTCCATTTGTTTGCAGTATGTTAACATTGTATTCTTCCTTGTCCTTATCCCCTGTACAGCGCTATGGAATATGTTGGTGTGATACAAATAAAGATTAATAATAATAATAATAATAATAATAATAATAATACAGTGATATAATAGAAACAGTTAAGGCAAATCACAGCCTTTAATAGCAAATCATGGTTTATTTTTTTCTTAAACATATTTCCAAAACTTTCTCAAATTCCATTTTTTTATTAATTATTTGTTGCAAGAAAAAGAAGAAATACAAGAAAAAGCAAACATATACAGTATTGAGCAAAAAACCTGAGCAAAAAACAATTATAAATTGTTTTTGGCCTCCACGTAAATCCACGTTAAAATATGTTTAAGAAAAAAATAAGTTAGGGCACTGCCGTAAATCAGCTGAGGGAGCTTTTTTCTCCCATAACTTCTACACTTACTGTATGTAAATCTTTCACTCAGTACACAGCCGTAAATCCTGCCTTAGAAGCAACAGATTTCTACCCAAACCAGATTATGAATGAGATAGAGCTCTATGAGCCAATAGGAAATGCGAACGTCATGAATATATAATGATTGTGAGGAGCCGTAATAAGTGCCGTAACTGCTGGGCAATGAGATATTATATATATATATATATATATATATATATATAAATATATATATATATATATATATAAAAAGTAATTGTTTTAGTTTATATTAATATAATTTGATATTAAAAAGATGTGACAATTGTATTTATAGCTTCAATAAATATATATGTGCTTATTTTGTGTTAAAATGTGATATATTTATAGACAATGCATTAGAACATTTGTTCCAAGGCAAAGTGGTTTAGTGACAAAACCCTTGAGTTGTGTGTTACCCTGGATTTTGTATCATAAAAAAAGGCTTAATACTAACATATTATATTTTTTAATTACACGTTAGTATTAAATTGTGAAATGTCAAATAACGTTGACATTTCATCATTTTGTAGTGCTTTTTTGTGCTATACTGTCACTTTAAATGCTTCTGGGGGACTTTGCAAGGGTTTGAAAACCACTTGAGAGTGGTCTTTGGTTCTCTTAAATCTTTCTTGTGCTTTTTACAGTTATGGCAGAGCCCTGATTTGCTAGTAATCCATAAAGACTTATTAGCATAGTTTTTTAGTTTTTACCAGCTTGCTCCTACACAAAAAATATGAGTGAAATCTAACCATTAAATTAGGTAAAATTATTCAATGAAAAAATCCTTATGTAAAAATGAATATTCTCCTAAGAGACATATGTCACAATTATTGGTGCCCCCTATATATTGTTATCAACAAAGTCTATTTGACATATGCTGCCATTCATATTTATTTTTTAAACACACCTTAGTCTTTAGGCACTCTTAAGTGGGCATTCATTACCTATTTCACTCGGTTATTAATACGAGTTGACAAAAGGCCAAAATACCACACAAAAATGGTTCATTCACCATAGAATCAAGATTTTGAAGTGGTCACCACAGTACGCTGATGTAAATTCTGAAAATCTCTGAGCTGGAGAGGAGAATCCACAAACAAGGACCAAGAACTGTGAGTAGGAATGGTCTTAGAGTCCATGTTTTTTCTCACTTCATCCAGTATTATAAAGGAAGACTCAGTGTTATATCTTGCAAAGGGTAGGTGTACTAAGTACTAAATTCAGGGATGCAAATAATTGTAACACTTGTGAGAAATCAAAAGTTTTTAAAAGGATTTTTCTTTGAATAATTTAACGTCATTAAAAGCTTAGACTTTGCACACATTTTGAGTGTAAGATCAAGCTGAAAAACAATAAATACAACCTTTCATAACTTTTTTCGCTCCTATTTACAAGAGGACACTACACAAGTAAATTTTTTGACTATACAGGCAGATAGGATTAATCAAATAAACTCAATAACTAATGATTATCATGGCATCTCCCGAGTCTTAGAAATTGAGATATGGACAATATGTGACAGATAACATTAGAATCAATGCTTGAAAGTTTAGTAGTCCTGGGATGCATCCACCCCCAACCAGAAAGAGGCAGATTGATTAATTTGTATGACCAAAGGAAAGTTCATCAACCTACTTATTGGTTGGTCTAGGAGCATTCCTTTGGGTATTAAAATAGTATTGGCATTTTTGCCAGGAGTCTTATCTGATTTCTAGCTAATAGCATATTCATTGAAAGGGTATTACCAAATCTATTGACCCAGTCTTGAACTCAGGGTAGAGGGACGTTTCCCCCTTGACCATCGTTAACATTACTATTTGAATACTAAAGTCATAAGTAAGAAAAGAAATACAAATCGAGGCTGTGAAGATTTTTGTCTTTTAGACCTTTCATTGTTTCTTTTTTTTTTATATCTTTGGACATAGATCACCAGAACAGGACACAGAGTATGACTATGGATGTGTAGTTTATCATTAGTACCTCTATTCTACTTGTGTTAATTTCACCTTCTTATGCAAATAATTATCCTGCTGTACAAACAGCTTTGTTACTTTGCTTGTCTACTTTTAAATCATCCAGAATGACAACTAATATGTTCTCGATATCTTCTAACACAGAATATAAAGATGCTAAAATTTCTGAATAAGGCAAGCATAGATAACCCTCCTTGTTTTAGAAATATATCACCTCAAAAGAGGTAAGTACAAATGAGTGGGAGTAAGTGGTCAGCAAGAGTGACCTTAACATAAAAATGTAAAATATAGTAAAAATTCTGTAATGAATTGCAGTGTGCAGTGACCACGCACAGTCTACTCTAATTTCAGTGCCTAAATGCAAGTTCTCAAGTAGAAGACTGCAGAGAAGAAGGAGATTTCTTATTTAATTAAACAATGAGATCACATTCCTAAAATGTGTCTTTGACTCTATCTTTGGAGGATTTTACGAGTAGTTTGTTGAGGCTACCATGACACTCTTCACCATAGAAAGTATATATTGCAGCCTTCAGTGATTTTCTTTGCAGGTCTTGCAAAGCTTAGATAATCTAGGTATATACATATATATATGTATATATATATATATATATATATATATATATATATATATATATATTTATTTATATACATTTTTATATATATATAAAATCTATACAAAAATATCTGTATGGAAATTGGTTATCAAATCATAAAATTAGACAATTATGAAATATTTTTGTATTTTATAATTAATATGTTGTTATTGGAAGTTATAGAAAATAAATGTGTTATTTTAGAAATTATATTATTGCCCCCTTTTAGCCAACTTTTATCCTATTGTTAAGCATACTCCATAAGCTGCATTCATTAACCATAGAAAATGTAATCACTAAATCCAATTTTTTTTACTATTTTTTATTCAAATATATATATATATTTTTTTTATAAATGTTAGATATTAATTTCCTCATTATGAAATAATTAGGTAAGAATATCATGATTATAAAAAGTATATCAGCTTGTTTTTCCTCTTGTATATTACTAGAATGTTTAAGTGCGTCATCTGTAGAATGTTTACGTTAATGTTCTTTAAAACATCTGTTTCCTGTATCCTGTCTTTGTTTCAGAAACTAATGAGATGAGATATCTATAGAAAGCCGGATTTTGCTGAGTTAGACAGAAAAAAAAGACACTTGCTTGCAAATATGTATTTAACACTATTTTCAACTAGCTGTGATGTGTGTTATGCTATATAAGATTCTGCCGCCCAAATAAATTCAGAGACTATTCTGATGGCACTCTGACTTCTGTGCATTATTTTCTCTCATTATATCTTGGTGCCCAGATATAATTGATACACACATTAGAATACATGATTACTCACTAATCTGATCCTATCATTTTGGTCCTTCGAGCCGTGGTTGCTTCCCTTCTCATTCCTCGGACGGAGTAAAACGCCTTTTACTGTGCACGGGGTGGGTATGTCACTGAAGACTCCCTTACCTTGAGTAAGACCTCAGGCCTGATATATACGATCAGTTGGACCACAGAGGCAAGGTGTTTTTCCGAGGGATGACAAGGCACAGCTTACAACGAACTAACAGTGAGTATATTAATTTCTGCTGCATTAGCATGTGTGTGTATGTCCCAGGTCCTTGCCTAACAGTGATTTTAGGTAAAAGAGTTGTACAACTAGGTTTCTAGCCTAGTAATAGGCAGAAGGGTTGACACTTACCCACAGAGAGGTAAAAGAGTCATTATCCTGAGGAAAAGACTATAAAATAAGTTTTCCGTACGTAACGTTATTGAGAAAGCTTACCATGAAAAAGGGGTAAATGAGTCCGACTTTCAAATGAGCTCTTGCAAGAAAATATGTATGTGTGTGCATGTTAACTTTTTGTATGTTTCTAAATACCGGTACCAGGTGTATGTATGTTTGTGAGAGTTGTAACACGGATAACAGTTTCTTGGTTATTATATATACCTGTAAACATTCTGTATATTTCTGTGTACTTGTGAGTGTATGTATCTGTACATGTATTCTTTTGTGTTGTTCTCCTAATTCTTACCTGAAACGATCCACTTTTGGTAGTGAGTGGTCACGCATTACCCACCTAGTCTCCGAAGGGCTAATCCTGTGACTTGCCTGTGTTTATGGAAGACGCACAAACCAAAATTTGTGGCAGTTGAGCACGACAGGTATCTAACTGCTTGAATTTCCATCTTTCTCATTCTTTACTTGGTTATACAATGTTGAAATATTTTGTCTGCAGTTTCTGTGTATTCATAACTTCTTACTAAAATACTCTGTAAGATTGTGTGTATGAAGCCCTGGGTGGGAGCTATACTTGTAAGGGATACGTCCACAAAGGCACCACACGGTATATGGTGAAGTTGGACTTTGAGTGGTTTACCTGTCGGTCCTGAAGGTTGGGTGGCAAGGTTTACACTAAAGGGAACTGCACAGCAAGACTTCCCATCAGAAGCTACGGGCTTTATGGGTCCTTGATGTGCCGAGTATATGTGGTGGTGTTTGAGGTGTAGCGTGCGAGAGGTAGCGTGAACGACTCTCTCTCTATGTGAACCAGGTTTCCACACTCGGGTGTGGAGAAGGCGGATGGTCCAAGGTGTGGGAGATATACAGATTATTTCTGGAAAATGTATAAAAGGTCTGTTGGTTGTTGTATGTATATGTAATGCTATGTTTATTTCCATGTACCTGTGATATAATTTTTTGTGTATATCTATTAACTTTAATTGGTACTATAGGAGTTCAAGATATGTATATATTTATATATATATATATATGTATATGTATAAGTGGATAGGCTCTCAAGGGCATAAATCGCACTGCCTGGAGTGTGGTTTCTAGACCCTGCAGTTTTCAAGGTTATCTCTACAGAAATCTTTAATATGCAAAGGGTTTCTGGTGTGCATCTGTAACTTATGTCTGGTAAAAACACACTTATGTGTGGGAATTGTGAACACTGTATTATAGAATTGTTTTCTTATGTGTATTTGTGTATATATATAAAGTTTCTGTGTCTTTGTAACTTTACTCGATGCTTGACCTTTGGGCAGGGAGGTGACTGATCTGCATTATGTGAAGATGTGCAGGGTCTGGCCAACCCCACACATAGCAGACTACTCCCCTTTCCTGCTTCCATTTTTTTTTCCCCTCTGTGTGTGTGTTAGTTTTTTTTATGTGAAATATGTCTGTCTGTAACCTTAAGGGAACATAGCAGAAGGGAGAAAGTGTGGTTGCTGTAAAGAGAGACAAAGGCATGTTATTACAACCCCTTTTAAGTGATGACAATGCTCACCGCACCCACTGGATACACAGCATCTACTATACTACCTCTGCTGGAATCAGTGCCCTTAATCCACTACTTCTTGGCAATATTAATTCTTATTACAAGGAAGGTATAGGAGATGTTCAAACTTTATTGAGCCTTACTATACACAAAGAAGTATACAAAAGTAAAAGTAAAAACAACGTTACTTAATTAAGGAAATAAAAATAAAAATAATAAAAAGTAAATACATTTTCTATACTAAAAATAAAAAATTGTTGAAGATGAAAACAAAAAGGCAAATGTGTATTACAATGACGGAGCCTACGGGGGGAGGGACATGTAATGTTAACCACCTCTCTCCTTCGGCAGAGGATATGTTTATGTGTACACAGAAAAGACTTCCACGACTGACCGCCCCTCCAACTCCTGGGAATATGGTCACTTATAGTGATGATGTAGAGGACGAATTTGATGATGCCCGCAAATACCTGCTTGCCGCCACCGCTCCAAATCCACCTCCTCCAACACTACCACCTTATGAAGGACGGCCCGCCAGCACCAGGCGGGCACTAGATCATCAATACGGAGGTAAGGGAATAACATCTGTGCCATTTTATCCCTTAATTCAGGTTCCCAATCCTAGGGGGGGAGAGCTTGTAGATGGGGGAAATGTGTTGCCACCCACAATGCTAGTATACCGAGCATGGACAGATGCAGATGTGAGGAGAGCTGTAGCAGGAGTCCCCCACCCAAATGACAATATGGGAATTTTCAGACTTAAGTTCCAGTGACTGCAGCAAAGTTTTAAATTACATGGTGTTGAGGTTGTACGGTGTCTGAGGCAGATATTAGGGTCCGATTGGGTCCTTAGTGAAGGTGACTGGAATCCACTGGACCCAAGGGGGGAGCCATTGCAATATGGATCACAAGAACTGACCCAACGAGTAGACGCTCTAATAGGCAGAATAGCTGACAGACACAGAGAGAACGCAGACTGGACTAAGATAAACGAGTGTGTACAAAAAGATGATGAAAGTGTGGAACAATATATGGGGAGGTTGCGGGTAGTATTTGACAAGCCATAGCGGGGTAGCCAGACCTAACGCATATGATGATGCTGGAACATATGCTCAGCAACTAAAAAAATAAATGACTTTGTGATACAACACCAAATTACTTACAAAACATGTCCCCTTAGGGAAACCATAGAATATGCTAGACATGCAGAAGAGCAGTGTAAGAGAGCAAATGAAAAGAAACAGATAAAGCAAGATAGTAAACCAAAGGAGGTGTATTTGATGACTTCTATTGATGGGAAAGCGCAACCTATAACTTTTTGCTTTCTTTTCTGGTGATGGTGGAAATAACCAAAAACGTGGAGGGAGAGGAGGTGGACGTGGACGAGGTCGAGGTGGAAGCAGAGGAAAAATGTTATGGAAATTGTTACGTATGTGGCAAGGCCGGCCACTTAGCACGTTCCTGCAGAAACAGAAAGTACCAGGAGGAAGAGGGAGCGGATGACGATGACCAGACTGACAAATGACTAGAACCAGGTTGTACCCTTCCTTTACAAATATTTGCTGAACAAGAATTGCTTGAATCTGAATTGTATGAGTATGGTAATAATGATGCAAATTTGCCAGAAATAAATGATGTGTTGAATTTAGAATCACGGATAGACTTAATGGCTCTAGCAGAACAACCAGTCATGCAACTAGATGTAGAGGGGGTAATGATAACATTTTTATGCGATACAGGAGCATGTAGGTCAGTATTGAGCGACGATGGCACATGGACTAGTTACACGTCGTCACAAAACATACTGGTTAGGTCAGCAGCAGGACAGACAAATAGCGAACCTATATCATGCCCACTCACAGGGAGATTGTTCAACGGCCAAACATTTGAGCATCCTTTTATACTCTCCCCTAGATGCCCGATAAATTTCTTTGGTAGACATCTGATGCTGAAATGCAACATTAGAGTGGTTCCCACAGAGAAAGGCATGAAAGCATACATGGGGGACATACCTGTCGATGTAAATGTAGTGCAGGGGATGGGTGAACCACATTACTTTTACACATTAGACATTGTGTCGAAAGGGCCAGGACAAGTATCCAGCACTTTGGTAGCCATGGCTAATGGCCTAGCTCTATCTTCCAGTGTAAAACAAAGCACAGAGTCATTACACTGCACTATGTAATTTGAAAGTACACCGGGGAGGGGTGTGGACTATGCAAAAACATTTGTTCAAACACACCAATACCAGAATAACCTTGGATTACATATACTGGACAGAAAATGGGTATACAGGGGTGGGAGTAAAATTGAATGATCAAGACCAGTTACTCTATGCAGGACACACAGTGCCACACATATCACTGGCTATGCCGGCTGGTGGAAGGTGGGTACAGGTAGGAGGGATGGTAGAAGAGGCTCAGACAGATAAAACACCATGGTAGTACTTGCCCTATGACCTCAGAGTGCAGTACTCACCGAGCACGAAAATATATAGGAAAAGCCTGAACTGGGTAACTGAGACAAAGTAAACATACACCACCAGCCAATATGCATTCTCAACTGTGCACATATTTGCACAATTAGGGAAGAATAGAGGCATGGCCACATCTACCGGCAGGCAAGTCACTCATAAACAACTCCTTTTGAAGTTACTTGAAGCCATTCAACTGCCCTTGAAGATTACGGTATTTAAATGTGTGGCTCATATTACAACAAAAGACTGATATTTCAATAGGAAATTCCAGAGCGGATGTAGCTGCAAAGCAGGGGCTCTAACAGGAAACATACACATTTTTCTCTTACACAGCTACACATCTGTGTATCTCGTAGACCAAATTGACAAGAGTATTCTACAGCAAATACAGACAGACGCACCCTCACAACACATACTGGTTAAAGGTATGATAATATTTATGAGAGTTTAGAAGGGAAACCAATTTTACCAAAATCATTATTCAGATTTGCAGCTTTGTTGAGCCATGGCATTAGTCATGTCTCAAGAGGGAGTATGGTAGACATGGTCAGCAGAATATTTTCAGCCTATGGATTAAACACCTATTTTAAAAAAAATTGTGCAGGATGCCTTGTTTGTGCACAACACAACCCTCAGGGTAACTATCACCCCATAAGAGGCACATTCCCAGAACCAACATACCCCTTCCAGACAATATGTATGGATTTCATTTAACTAACTAAGTGTGAAGGGAAGAAATATTGCCTAGTGATAATTGATGTATACTCTAGGTGGGTGGAAACTAAACCATGTGCACACCCTGACGCAATCACAGTGGCTAAAACCTTAGTGACACAAATAATTCCTAGGTTTGGTATACTAGAGGAAATATATAGCGATAACGGCACACATTTTGTGAACAAAATTATCGACCACTTGAGTAAAGCATTACACATAGAGTTGAAAAACCACTGTGCGTACCACCCACAGTCAGCTGGATTAGTGGAGAGAACTAATGATACCATTAAAAATAAATTGAGGAAAACGATGGCAGCGACAGGGAGAAATTGGCTTTACTGTTTACCATTAGTCATGCTAAACATGCACATGCTTCCAGGCAGGAAGAAGTTAACCCCGTTTGAAATATTGTATGGGAGACCATTCCTACTACCAGAATTTAGACCATTTATCTTAGAAGATGAGAACATGAGTGAAAACTTAGCAGACTATATGAGAAAAATGTTAAGTAAGAAAGATATTATCTCCATCTCTCTCTCATCCACAGCAACAGCAGGGACCCTGCTTGGTACAACCAGGCCAGTGGGTCCTAATTAAAGTAATCAAGCGAAAAAATTGGGCATCGGCCAGGTGGGAAGGACCGTACCAAGTTCTGCTGTCAACACTCACTGCCTTGAAAGTTGCCGAACAAGCCACCTGATTACACCTGACTCACTGCAAGAGAGTAAAAGTGCCAGAGCTTGAGCCGGTTGATTCCTAAAACCTGCTAGCTGACTCATTGCGAGTCAGGCTGGGCTACAAAGGGGGGGAAACTCGTCTCAAACCCAGTGAAGAACCGAATGGTGCGGGTTTTGGGGTTCTCAGCTGGCCCAAGAAAATGTCCTGGCACCTGTTCAAAAGACCTAACTGGTGTGGCCTAAGAATCTCACTGACATGCCTCATCTTGATAACTCTTTGCATAGTAGCACCCATAATCATATGGGAAGAAGTAACAAGACCCAGAGGCAACCAGATGCAATCTATTGGAGAGATGTGGATGCACAGAATGAAAAGAGACATGATGGAAGTCAATTTAACTGGCCAAGTGACCCTAGTGTTCAAGGAAGAACAGATATGAACCAACCAAATAGACCTATGTCAAGTACTAAGATGTGGACTTTCTGGAGGAAGACGTAGTGGAAGGGTGAGAAAAGCGCCAGCATACTTGTGTATAGCCTCTCCGTATGGTAATGAGAGATGTCCTAGCTGGAAACTGGCCATATGGAATACAGGAGCTGACTGGGGTTACTCCCCACCTAATCACATGAAGTGCAAAAGTACAAAGAGACGCTTAAAGCTGACACGGGGTGTGGAGCCATTCTCCTGCAGCCAAAATCAGCTATACAAAAGTGTGATGAAGGGAGACATACTTTTGGAATCTACACCTCTGGCAGAGGTAACAACATGGAATATTTGCATATTCAGGTACTGCAAAAAGAGGAGCCCAGAGAGACTATTGATCTCACCAAGGTGAGCCCTGTGAATAGGACTGTGCCCCCACAGATCATCTATTTGGAACCTGTTCCACTGCCAGAACGTCAATGGCAATGTTACCATTTAAACTGAACCTTGCTTTAAGACCTTTGTTTAATACATTTATAAGAGGAGGGACTGTTAGATATTAATTTCCTCATTATGAAATAATTAGGTAAGAATATCATGATTATAAAAAGTATATCAGCTTGTTTTTCCTCTTGTATATTACTAGAATGTTTAAGTGCGTCATCTGTAGAATGTTTACGTTAATGTTCTTTAAAACATCTGTTTCCTGTATCCTGTCTTTGTTTCAGAAACTAACGAGATGAGATATCTATAGGAAGCCGGATTTTGCTGAGTTAGACAGAAAAAAAAGACACTTGCTTGCAAATATGTATTTAACACTATTTTCAACTAGCTGTGACGTGTGTTATGCTATATAAGATTCTGCCGCCCAAATAAATTCAGAGACTATTCTGATGGCACTCTGACTTCTGTGCATTATTTTCTCTCATTATATCTTGGTGCCAAGATATAATTGATACACACATCAGAATACATGATTACTCACTAATCTGATCCTATCAATAAATTATCAGTATAAAGCATTAATATGAACATGGTGGATCTGTATGTAACTATATATAAATGCAAGAACTGAACTGAGTCTAAGCTTAATTTTTAAATGATAATTAATAAATATTAATGTCAAGTATGTATTAGATCCAATTATTGAAGAAGACATGCAAATTAGTACTAGTCCTCTTAAATACAATCAGTAATAGTCACTGATACATTGCAATCAAAGCCAAGGAGAGGATACTGAGTGTTACTGAAGTAATTCACTCCACTATATATCATTAACAATCATTATAGTGTATTCACACATTCATATACTTTTTAAAGACTGCTGTTATGCATGTCTTCATTGCTGTATTGGCATCCAACGTTGCCCTTGGACATGCTCTTTGGTCTATACAGTATGTAAGGGTTAAAGCTACTTAACACTTGGACAACCAATTCATCCTTATGTTGTCTTAATTACTATATTTAACTTCTCATTGTTGGTGATCAATGTTCTGTAATTCACTTATGCAATGTGCTTGGGTATAACCATTGGAACTGGCTCAAACAAGTTGAAAGATACTCAGATACTCATGTAAGACTTTTGCACAGTCCATACTGAATTTATCAAGTGATTTTTTTTAATTTTAACCATGTTTAGAACAAAATAACTGGTCCATTACTAGATACTAAATTATGATTTATCATATGTAAATGTGAGAGTACTCTCAATTGATTACATTAATGTATACATCTTTATTTGTACATAATTATCAGAATACACTGATCAATAAAGTCAAAAATATAGTACAAAAGTTGTATAAATTCAAATTACATGAAAAGTAAATATCGGGTTTGACATCCCTATTCTAAATATTCAAAATCTATGTAACATTAATTGAGACTTGAAAGGGTGAAGTTTATTGGGTAACTGCATGTGCTAAGGGGTATTTCCTGGCACTTAGTTTAACTGCCTTGGAATGCTTATGTGAACAACTGAAGTGTCTACAGCTTGGTGACAATAGGGACCTGGTAGATATGCAGTGAAGCAGAGGAGGGGATCATGGTATAGTCAGATAAGTTATAGGGAGGAGCAGACAGCAGACATGTTATTGGCTATGAAAAGAGGAGAAGAACTGTAACATTTATGGGTAATTTCAGTGGGATTAGTTGAGATACTTCTGCAATGGAGAGGATAGAGCGAATTCGTTTATTTTGAAGTTCTCAATATGTGTCAACTTGTCTGAAATGAAGTCCAAATTTAGAGTTGACAAAATATGACTGTGATCACTATATTTTTGCCAAACTAATGCTGATTGATGTTAAAAGTCATGTTAGGCGTGGGGGACCATGAATGCTGATTAGATTTTACTTAGTGCTACTGAAAAGTCTTGCATTCTGGAATGACAACTTTCTTAAGAAACAACTGGAAAGATATATAAACACTACAAGGGCTGTGTATATCAGTGAATCAATTAAATTCTGCCTACTTTTCTATATATATTGTTATATATATATATATATATATATATATATATATATATATATGTACCGGTATATATATATATATATATATATATATATATATTTAAGAAAGAGAGATAGACTGTCTTGAGAAGTGCCTTATTATTATTATTATTATTATTATTATCTTTATTTATATCGCGCCAACATATTCCGTAGCGCTGAGTACATAGCAGAAAACAAATTAAATACCTTGTTCAATGGAGGGCCCTGTTTTTGAGCATAAAATCAAATGTACATAGAGCTTGTTTCCAAGGCCTGACACAAGATTGAAAACTCGCAAACTTACAATCTAAGTAATATTATTGTTATAGGGCCTCATTCTATTACCGGCCGTAAATCGGCCGTAAGGCTGCGATTCCTTGCGGGGGTTCAGTTAACTTGCGATTCTATTATACGGCCCCGCAAGGATCTCATCTTACGGCCGGCCGCATATCTTGGAACCGGCCGTAAGCTGTGAAATATAAAAACGCAAAAATAAATTCAAGCCTGCACTGTACAGCTCTGTAAATGCTAGGGATCATATCGGGGGACATGAGGATTAAAAGAAACCCACTCTCAAGCTTGCACATCTGCCCAAACCTGAGTTCAAATTAACTGTTTATTTTCCGGCTGCGGCGTGGGTGTGTCTGAGGTGCTCCAAGCACTCTGGACTTTTTACATGGATATTTTACGGATATTAAAAATCAAATATTTTACGGATTTGAGTACAGGATAATTATGTGCTATTTTTTCTAACACCTAAAATCCCTTTATAGTCTTCTCAAAGTGCAGGATGGCTTTATTTGAGCTATTTTATGTGCTTAATTGGTGCTAGCGGGACCTCTTTCCTGCAAGTAAGCTGCGGCTCGCTTTTAGCCTTGCAGAGAGGTTTCCCGGAGGAATTGAATTGCAAAACTCTTGCGGCCGTTTTAGATCAAAGGCTTTCCTCTGGCGCGAGCGGCCGCAAGAGATAGCAAGGCACCGGCCGCAAGCCTGCCGGAGCCTCCGGCCGTAAGGGAATAGAATAGCCGAATAGCTTGCGGCCGGTCCTTGCGGCCCCGCAACGGCTGCGGCCGCTAATAGAATGAGGCCCATAGTATGGTGTTTTGAACCCTTTTGCATAGTTTATAATTATTAATTGCAATCTTTAATTTTGAAAAATTCTATTTAATTTTGCTTTAATAACTATTATTTTGTCTTTATTTCTAAAAGGATTAGAAACCTGGAGGAATAATAGTAACTAAATTAAGATAAGATTTGTATTCACGTCTGTTGAAAAAATCATCACTAAATATCCACTTTGTAACAGACAAACTGGCAGAAAGATTAGCAGTCTGTGATGGAATGGTTTTTGTTACTTACTTCATAAATGGGAACATTTTACAAAACTGCAATGGTCTTTTAAAAACTGTTTGTGGTTTGACGCATTAATAACCCATGTCAACAAAATTTTAGCTCTAAGTTCAATGTCGGGGCGGATGTGTTTACTTGAGTGGTTCATTATCACTAATAACAACCCCAAATAGAATACACAGAAAGCAAAATTTAATTGGGCAAACTTTTATTAATCAGATACTGGTATGAATCCATAGAAACATTTTGAAATGTCTAGGGGAATCAGGAGGGTTACGAGGGAAGGAGTGTATTTAATGAGACTTCATGGCTAACCTTTTATAAATCTGTATTCATTATTAAAAGTTTTCATTTCTGTTTCCATGTTTTCCTGACAATGGTGACCTATTGCTCCATAATTAAGTTCAGAATTGTACACTTGGAGCATTAACATTTTCATTTTAACTGTAATTCAGTCATCTTTGGAATATATTGAATTACTTTTTTTTTTATCTTTGCTTCATGATTTAAATAACATATATAATTAATATTATTTTCACTGTATTAAAAAATTGAAAATAAAAACATATTATATGTTTATTTATGTTGATGCAATTATACTGGGAATTTGATTGTAATGTTCCAAAATAATATCAATTTAATTTTGATTATTTCTTTATTTTTAAAAAGAATAAAACCAAATGCAGAAGCGACTTGCCCATCAAAAATTATGCAATAAAATTTGAAGCCTGGCAATGCTGTTTGCCACACATTGCGAGCCCCACTCCCCTCTACTTGATGGGAGGCGCTCATTGCGAGCCTCTTCCCCCCCTTCTACTTTACTGTCCTTGCGATGAGCACCTTTGGTGCAAGTTTCTCCCCTGTCTACTTCCTCCATTGTGTCTAATTTCCCCCTCCTCTCCCCCCTTGTGCCTCCCTGTGTTTCGCCCCTCTCCCTCAGCTGTGTCTGTTTCTCCCTCCTTTGTGTCTATTCCCCCCTTTACCTGTGTCTCTTCCCCCATCCCCTGTGTCTTCCCCCCTCCTCTGTGTCTCTTCCACTCCTCTCTTTCCCTGTGTCTCTTTCCCCTCCCCTGGAGCTCTTTCCCCTCCCCCTCCTCCCTCTTTCCCCTTATCCTCCTTCTCCCTCATCCTCCTCCTCCCTCATCCTCCTCCCTCATAAGCCCTCATCCTCCTCCTCCCTCATCCTCCTTCCTCATCCTCCTTTATCCTCCTCCTCCCTCCTCCTCCCTCATCCTCCTCACCCTCATCCTCCTTCATCCTCCTCCTCCTCCTTCATCCTCCTCCTCCCTCATCCTCCTCCCTCCTTCCTCCTCCTCCCTCCTCCTCCCTCATACTCCTCCTCCCTCCCCCTCCTCCCTCTTTCCCCTTATCCTCCTTCTCCCTCATCCTCCTCCTCCCTCATCCTCCTCCCTCATAAGCCCTCATCCTCCTCCTCCCTCATCCTCCTTCCTCATCCTCCTTTATCCTCCTCCTCCCTCCTCCTCCCTCATCCTCCTCACCCTCATCCTCCTTCATCCTCCTCCTCCTTCATCCTCCTCCTCCCTCATCCTCCTCCCTCCTTCCTCCTCCTCCCTCCTCCTCCCTCATACTCCTCCTCCCTCATTCTCCCTTTCCCCTCTCTTCTTACCATCATGCGATCAGCTCCTGCTGCTCTGTCTCCCATCAACGTCGGCTTGTGGCTGTGTTTCAAACAGCATATGCTAATGACATGATGTCACATGCGCGTCACGTCATAAGCATATGCCGTCCGGCTGCTCTGTCCCCTGCAACCTCGGCTTCTGGCTGTGTCCCACCGGCATATGTTAGTAACGTGACGTCACATCTTAGCATATGCCGGTTGGGAAACAGCCAGAAAACGCAATGCAGAGGAGAGAGCAGCAGGAGCTTAAACAACTGATTAAGGTTAGAGAGGGGAAAGGTAGAGAGGGATAATTGGAGAGAGGGAAAGGGAGGCGGAGGATAAGGAGGGAGGATGAGGGGAAAGAGAGAGGAGGAGGATGAGGGGAAGGAGAGAGTAGACACTGGGGGTGATGCGAGCCCTGGGGGTGATGCTAGCCTCCGGCGCTCATCGCGAGCCCCGCAATGAGCGCCTTCAGTGCTCATTGCAGCCCCCGTCCACTGGCAGGAACCAAGTACTTTGGGGGTGATGCAAGACCAGAACCAGGGTGCTCATTGCAGCGCCCGTCCACTGGCAGGAACCAGGTACTTTGGGGGTGATGCAAGTCAGGAACCAGGTAGTTCCACGGGCCTCATGGATAGGAGCTGCAACGGCTCTCCTTGCTTCGCAAAGCTCGCAGTTGCAGCTCTACGGCCTGCAAACGGCTCTCCTCGATTTGCAAGGCTCGCAGTTATGGCCCTATGGGCCGCAAGCCTGATGACAACTCACCGAATGACAACTATTCTATTTGACTAGAATATTGACTGTCAAAAAATTATGGGAATCAAATTGTAAGTGAGCTAATGCTGTTTGGTGTATGGTAATGATCCAACATTGCTGACAATTCATGTTGCTGCAGTATACAATGTGTGTTTTGAGTGCTGTGGAGCTGCTGTGTAAGTGTGAGCAATGTGTGCAGTGTGTAGTGTAAATAGTGTGCGTGCGCGAGCCAAATCCGTTAGGGTAGCTGTGTACTTCCGTTTAGTTACTGTTGTAAAATGGCGCCTAATATGTGGTACGTGGCTGTTGGTGATTTAGCACCCTTGTTCTTGGACCTCGTCCGGCTTTTTCGGAAAATCTGTATGTGTTTGATGGTGTTTTGCGTGTTTAGGGGCCTGTAGCCTTGTTTTCGTTTTTTTGGCAGACATTTTTTTGCGTCCGATAGGATGCATGTCTGCCCCTGTTTATACAGTATATATAAATACTATGGAAATATAGATGATAAATAAAGTGAAATATTTTTATACATTTACATGTAAAGACTGGTCATAACTCCTCTTATATAATAATGACAATCATCCAAAGTAACTATCATAGTTACATCAACTATAATAGTTGTCAATCTGCGAGTTCTCATCACGCTTGCAGTTTGTGGGGCCACGCACAGCGAGGCCTGCAATTTGCAGGCCTCGAATATCAAGGCCTGCAATTTGCAGACCTGCAATGAGCGCCAAAGCCATTCATTGCAGAGCTTGTGATGAGTGCTGCAGGCTGCAATGAATTAGGCCACAATGAGTGCCGAAGGCACTCATTGCAGGGGTTGTGATGAGCGCCGCAGGCGCTCATTGCGGGGCAGGCACGTAGGACTTAAAAACAAAATGAAGACAGCCTCCTCTGTCCAGTCAGAGAAGTAATTTGCCCATTATGTTACACCGATAGAGGATGGAAAGAGACTGAAAACGCCCATAGCCAAAGCCATTAACACTGCCAAAGCCAGTAACACTACCAAAGTCAGTAACACTTTTTACCTAAGCCAGTAACAGTTTTCCTATGCCAGTGGCACTTTACCTAAGCCAGTAACACTTTTTACCTAAGCCAGTAACACTTTACCTAAGCCAGTAACATTTTACCTAAGCCAGTAACACTTAGCCCAAGCCTGTAACTCACAAGACCGACAAAAAACTAACAATAGTCTACAAAATAAGTTAAAAACCTCACACAAAACTCAGGGGGACAGCCAGGGAGCCTGTGAGTAAGGTTCCAACTAATTTGACCCATAATTGCCGTTTTTAGGAGATAGAAAAGAATGGCCACCGAAAAATCTTAAATTTTCTCAAAAAGGACAAAAACAAGGCTGAAGCCAGTAACTCTTAGCAGAAGCCAGTAACTCTTAACCTAAGCCAGTAACACTTAAGCCAAGCCAGTAACTATTAACCTAAGCCAGTAACACTTAACCCAAGCCAGTAACACTTAGCCAAAGCCAGTAACGCTTAACCGAACAATGCAGGCACGCAGGACCTCTCAATGAGCACCAAAGGTGCTCAGATTGTGGGGCAAACAGCATTGCCAGGCTTAACATTTTTTTGGCCGTCATTTTTGACGGGCAAGTGGCTAGTAGTTACATAGGGCCTCATTCTATTAGCGGCCGTAAATCGGCCGTAAGGCTGCAATTCCTTGCGGGGGTTCAGTTAACTCGCGATTCTATTATACGGCCCCGCAAGGATCTCCCCTTACGGCCGGGCGCATATCTTGAAACCGGCCGTAAGCTCTGAAATCTAAAAACGCAAAAATAAATTCAAGCCTGCACTGTACAGCTCTGTAAATGCTAGGGATCATATTGGGGGACATGAGGATTAAAAGTAACCCCCTCTCAAGCTTGCACATCAGCCCAAACCCGAGTTCAAATTAACTGTTTATTTTTCGGCTGCGGCGTGGGCGGGTCTGAGGTGCTCCAAGCACTCTGGACTTTTTACATGTATATTTTACGTATATTAAAAAAAAAATATTTTACGGATTTGAGTATAGGGTAATTATGTGCTATTTTTGCTAACACCGAATATCACTTTATAGATTCCGCAAAGTGCAGGATGGCTTTATTTGAGCTATTTTATGTGCTTAATTGGTGCTAGCGGGACCTGTTTGCTGCAAGTAAGCTGCGGCTCGTTTTTAGCCTTGCAGACAGGGTTCCCGGAGCAATAGAATCGCAACCAGGCTTTTCTTACAGCCGATTTCCTTGCGGCCGTTTTAGATCAAAGGCTTTCCTCCGGCGCTTGCGGCCGCAAGAGATAGCAAGGCGCCGGCCGCAAGCCTGCCGGAGTCCCCGGCCGGAGGGGAATAGAATAGCCGGAAAGCTTGCGGCCGGTCCTTGCGGCCCCGCAGTGGCTGCGGCCGATAATAGAATGAGGCCCATAGTAATTATGGTTGAAAAAAGACTTTTAGTCCCTCAAGTTTTAACCTTTTTAGATCTGCAATATGCAGAATAATTGTTAATTGAAACTTTGACAATTGTATCAAAAGGGGAAAAAGATTAATTCCTTCATGACCCCAGATATTGGCAATCGGATTCCTCCCTGGATCAATATTTTCTCTGTAATTATCCAAAATAATATTGAATACCCTTTTTATTTTAAAATATATACAATCCCCTTTTTAAAGTTATCTATCAAATCCAATGTAACCCCCTTATTTAGTAGAGAATTCCACAGTATATCCACCCTTACTGTGAAGAACCCTTTTCTTTCTTTAAGGTGGAATATTTTTACTTCTAGCCTCAAAGGATGTCGTCTTTGAAAAGGATGTCATTTGAAAACCTCTTGGCACAAAAAGTTCTCTTGGCAAAACCCTATATTGACCCTGTATTTATATAAGGTAATCATATCCCCTCTTAGACACCTTTTTTCTAGAGGAAATATGTTTAATTTGTTTAGTCTTTCTCTATAACTTAGCCCTTCCATTCCCCTTATTATTTTTTTTGCCCTTCTCTGTACTTATCCCAGATCTAAAATGTCCTTTTTGTGAAGAGTACACCACATTCCAAATGAGGGCTTACTACGGATTTGTATAGTGGCAGAATTATATCTGCTTCCTTTGCTTCTATACCCTTTGTAATACATAATATTGTATTTGCTTTTGCAGCTGCTGCTCAACATTGAGCATTGTTACCTAGGTGGTTGTCCACAAGTACTCCCAAATCCCTTTCAGTATCTAATACTCCTAGGTTTACTCCATTAAAATTATAAATTGCATGGCTATTTTTCCCTCCTAAATTCATTTATTCATATTTAATCTCATCTATCATTTAGTTGTCCATTTCTCTAAATTATGCAAATCCCTTTGGAGGCAAAGTACATACTTTTCTGATTTAATTCCCTTGCACAACTTATTGTCATCAGCAAAAATGGAGACAATACATTCAAGTCATACTTTTACGTCATTAATAAATATGATAAAAAGGAGAGGACCTAATACTGAATCCTTTCTTTTAGACAGCTCTCAATCAATGAGCAGATATTTACTGCAATTCCTGTATCCCTTAATTTGCAGTCTTCAATGCTGCACTACATAAAAAGACTACATCCAAAAAAGTTGCCTTGGTCCAAGTTCCTACTAAGCTCCTCATAGAAATTAATTACATTTGTTTGACATGACTTATCCTTCATAAATCCATGTTGACTCCTACTTCTAATCCTGGTCAAATAGACACAGGCCTCCATTCAACTGAGCAATTGTCAGTTACTGGAGACCGTAATGTAGCCTGTAAAATAATTAGCTATTCAATTTGCATATTTTTGTGATGTTTGTGGTTGTCCCACAACCCCAACTATTGAAAACACACTGACACGGTGATAACAGTATAACAAAGCTTTATTTCATATACATAGCACACTCAGAAATGTGCATTAATATCATGGATGTGGTGTGGGCCGATCCCAGAGGGGCAAGAGGCTTTTGGGGGGGAAAGGGGATACCTAATGGGTTTAATATCATAGTCTAGAATAATCATGATGCATAGCACCTACCAGGGTCACATGTGGTCACTACACCACTGCAATAGGAATTGGATGAAAAATAGGATCAGCAGAAATCACTACATTTAATCGAAGTAACCAGTAATGCGCATAACACTTACTTTTGGTTATCATCTGCTCCATTGAACAGACACATAAACATCGGCACTATGTCATCCAAACCAGTTTTATACATACAGTGTGTTCCTACAACAAAAAAATTAAAATAGGTGGTCAAAATATTGTTTATCAACATTGATATCATATCTATCAGCTATACAGGTGTTAGTACATGTTAAAGTATACTCATGATATCAGCAATACAGGAAAATACCCATTAATACGGAGAGGACACAAATGTCAGCAGCCAGATTCACTTGTAAAGGAGGGCTGTCATTGAAGGAATGTCTACCTGAGAGATACTGGCAATATCGTACAATTGTTAATTTAATTGACAATGCTTGCAGATGCAGAAGATGGCTTTATGGACCTGAATTGTGCCTAAAACCAAAAAAAAAAAGAAAACAATAACCTGCAAAATAAGGCCTTAAAAAAAGATAGGGTCTGCAGCATCTCTACTCAGCAGCATTCATCGGTGACCATCAATTGGTGAAATGTTAAACAGAACCCTATGTGTCCTCAGAGAGAAGGATCATGGACCATGGGATGGGAGGTAGCCTTCTGTGTACAAAATATCACCATCAAATAAGCCATGATCCTATACTCTGTAGCCAGGCTAGATCATGTTAAAATTTAGAGTGCTGTTTAGAAAGCACAAATATATGTGCAGCTCTACATCCTCCTCAGTTTTGCATCAGGGCCCCATTCCCCTATTGATGTCTCCCTTGTCGTGGTGTTGGGGGGGGGGGGGTTTGCAGGAGGAGGCATCCCCCCAGGAGACAGCAGCAAATGCAGTGGAGCGTTTGGCAGTGATCATGGCGAAGGTATGGGGGGAAGAGAGAAGCAGCAGGACTGCAGGTGCACTGGGGAGGCCTCCCCAGTTGTTTTGTGGCCTCACAACCTAGAATTAACATGGATTGTTTGAGGATTTAATTCATTTATTTTACAGAACATGCCCGCAACTTTTTATAATTGTGGCAAAAACAACAAATAGGACAAAATACCAGAAAAAGCCAATGTGCATAACTATGTATCCCCCTAAAATCAATACTTTGTAGAGCCACCTTTTGTGGCAATCACAGCTCCAAGTCGCTTTAGATAAGTCTCTATGAGCTTGCCCCATCTTACCACTGGGATTTTTGCCCATTCCTCCTTGCAAAACTGCTCCAGCTCCTTCAAGTTGGATGGATTGCGCTTGTGAAGAGCAATCTTTAAGTCTGACCACAGATTTTCTACATTTACAGGTTTCCCCTTAAACCACTCAAGTGTTGCTTTAGCAGTGTGTTTGGGGTAATTGTGCTGCTGGCAGGTGAACCTTCGTCCCAGCCTCAAATCATGCAGGTTTTGCTCAAGAAAATCCCTGTATTTAGCACCATCCATCTTTCCCTCAACTCTGACCAGTTTCCCAGTCCCAGCTGCTGAAAAACATCCCCACAGCATGATGCTGCCACTGGTTAAATTTTAGTCTCATCAGACCAGAGCACCTTCCTCAATACATTTTGGGTGTCTCCCACATGCCTTTTTGTAAACTCAAAACGAGCCATTTTTTTTGTTGCTGAAAGTAATGGCTTTCTTCTGGCCACTCTGCCATAAAGCCCAACTCTATTGAGTGTACGGTTTATTGGTGTCCTATGTAAAAATACTCCAGTCTCTGCTGTTTAACTCTGCAGCTCCTCCAGGGTTACCTTAGGTCTCTGTGCTGCCTCTCTGAGTAATACATTCCTTGCCCAGTCTGTGAGTTTTGGTGGGCAGCTGTCTTTTGGTAGGTTTACTGTTGTGCCGTGTTCTTTCCATTTGGTTATGATAGATTTGATGGTGCTCCTGGGGATCATCAAAGCTCCTTGGTCTTCAAGGCAGTATTTGGGTAGTTGTGCCTCTTGCTTAGTTGTTGCAGCGGGACCAAAAGAAAAGACACACCAATAATAAACTAGTTCCACTTACTAACAATACTCATATCTGGATGGGGGTGTACTGGACAGACAAATGCCCTAAGGCACTAGGAAGGTAAAACTTCACCTTTAATAAGTGATTAAAAAAACAAAACAATAAAAAGTGAGTACTGACAACGACTAAAAAATAAATGTATACAACTGGAGATATGTGCCAGAGTAATTAATTAGATAATATTGAACAATTATAGAGCCCACAAGGTCCCCAAAGGGACCTACAAGTGTGGTCATTGTAAATATTGCCCGTTGTTGATCAAGGGCGACCATATAATTGATAGAATAGGTAAGATACATGAGCCACGTGAATTCTACAGTTGCAGCAGCAAATCAGTAATTTACTGTCTGGTTTGCCCATGTGTTTTAAAATATTAGGGTATGACCTCCAGAGAAGTGAGGAGGCGTTTGGGAGAACGTGTGCAACATTAAAAATGCTGAGAGAGATCAACTCCTTCAAAAACACAATTCTTTACCTGAAGTGAGATGTTTTGTGTTACAAAAAATCAGTCTTGGTATCAGAAAGGGGGACTTAGAACAAGAGCTCCTGAAAGCTGAAAGTAGGTGGATAACCATTTTAAGCACAACTATGCCAGGAGGTTTGAATGAATATGTAGACTTGTTCTATTCTCTTTTATTCCTTGCCTAATAATTCCTTCCTTGGTATACATAATAATCATTTCTGGACGTGAGATTAGGTCAAGATATTCTGGTAACCAGTGGGCTCCAGTACACTTTAAGATAAGTGAATCATTTCTATTTGGAAGTTTTAATTCTCATCTCTTTTTGTGGTACTGCTGTTTTTATATAAGAATTCATTAACCACTGTTTTTTTTATTAATTATGGGTTTGTGACATTCTTCCATGCTTAAATACACCACCTACAGCTCTAGCATCTATACCTTGATAGTTTATATCCCTTATATGATTGACATCTGTATTTGCCCTCTGCTCCATTTCTGCCTATTTCTGCTTTGCTTTGAAGGAAAATGCTATCTTTATGTTTATTGCCAGCCTCCGTAGAAACTAAATTTGCGAAATGTGCGCTTCAGACTAACGGGCGTCCTTCCTAGAGTAAAGCTGGAGCCACAGCAGGAGTCCTTGGGATAGGATCTTTATGGAAAAGGGAGACAAGTATGTAGTTTCATCTCATTCTTAGGGATATCCAGAGATGAGTCCTTGCTGTTTTGGATGGAGTAGATCCATCAGTATACACACACTCGGTCAGCCCATGTAATCCTTTTGTTAGGATATTACAATAGACTTTAATGTGTGGGCTAATTATCACTGTGACATCTTAGTGCAGCATGATTCTATTAGCTGCACCATAGCCAGGCACCCCACTTGTCATACAGGGTTTTACTGCAGGGATTCCCTGTGTGTGACACTTATTTGCACCACTTTCGTGCATTTTAGTTATTACAAGACACTCCTGTAATTCGGTGGTGCTTTGGCATATTTAACAAAGGAATTTTATCTGCCATGTAAGAGTGGGCATGCATATTTTCCTTCCATACAAGTACCTGACTTACTAAGCCTTGTCCCCAGTACAGGGCATTTGCATACATTTGAACATACAAGACTATATAATAGCGAGTTCGTTTTCCTGAATATTTTAGTCTTTAGAGGGTAAAGGGTGGATCCTCCTAGATTAGTTCTCCAGAAATAAGGAACTCCACCATATTGTGATAGCGGTTATTTTTGGTCTTGTTAGACAGGGCCTCTTTTTTGGACTTCCCTAATATCCTCCTAGATCCATTGACTCCTTCTATATAATTCAGGGTTGAACTGTGTCCTTTACAATGGGAGATATTTTATCCCTTGGGACAACCCCTATAGTTGTTCAATATTATCTAATTAATTACTGCGGCTCTGGCATATATCTCCAGTTGAATATATTTATTTTTTAGTCGTCCTTGTTACTCACTTTTTATTGTTTTTTTGTTTGAATCACTTATTAAAGGTTAAATTCTACCTTACTGGTCTGTCCAGT
Source organism: Discoglossus pictus (assembly GCA_027410445.1). Classification (NCBI taxonomy): domain Eukaryota; kingdom Metazoa; phylum Chordata; class Amphibia; order Anura; family Alytidae; genus Discoglossus; species Discoglossus pictus. Next base: position 54,681,617 of record CM050173.1, on the reverse strand, counting down.
ACACCCCCATCAAGCTGTGAGTATCGTTAGTAAGTGGCACTAGTTTATTATTGGTGTGTCTTTTCTTTTGGTCCCTTCCATACCCATATAAGCTTATTGCTTCACACTACTAGAGCCACTTACTCAGTCTCTCCATTCTTTTTGCTTTCATGCAATTATTTTGTCTAATACTATCCCCATAATGGGGAATCTAGGAAATACCTTGGTGATTCTAGAGAAGGAGGAACTGGCTTTTTTGGCAGGTTGTACCTTGTCTTTCTTTGTGGTAGATTAGTTGTTGCAGCCTCTGGGGCCTTTCAAAAAAGGTGTTTATATGTAATGACAGATCATGTGACACTTAGATTGCACACAGATATACATAATTTCCCTAATTATGTGACTTCTGAAGTTAATTGGTTGCACCAGAGCTTTTTATGGGCTTTATAACAAAGGTGGTGAATACATACGCACATGACAATTTTTTGTTTTCTATTCCTAAAAAATAGTTTTATGTATATATTTTTTCAATTCACTTCACCAACTTAGACTATTGTGTTCTGATCCATCACATAAAATTCAGATTAACAAAACAGTGAACTTAAGGCTGTAATGTAACAAAATAGGTAAAAACTCAAAGGGGGTGATTATTTTTGCAAGGCACTGTATATTATCCCTTATTAAACCTTCTAAAAGTTTCCCACTACAGAAGTGAGAAGTGTTCCTTTCTTAAATTTAGGTATCACATCTGCTTTTCTCCAGTCATCTGGTAGAGATCCTGTGTTTAGTGAATCTAGAAAACTTAGATATAATGATTTCGCTATTACAGAACCTAGTTCCCTCAGTACCCTTGGATATATTGCATCAGGATCTGGGGCTTTATTAACATTTATTTTTTCCAACCTCTTTTGGATTTCTTCCTGTTTTAACCAATTATTATCACTTAGAAATCGGCTAAATATTTTATGCATTGCAAGGTAAAAAATAAATGACTATACCCTACCTTTGTGATGACTTTTCATGAAGATATCAAAACATTTGTCATTTGCCCTAACAATAGTAGCATTATTGTGCTAAAATTGCTTATGCCCAATGATCACACCACCTCACTTTTAATCTACTAAAGATAACCAACATCTGAAGATTAAATGGAAACAAAAAGAACATATGCCACAGATATATGTATAATATTACAATATACTAATGTATTTATGACTAACCATTTGGAATGCTTTCTCCTACAGTAACAAACTTCTGATATACCACAGGCATTTAGATGGCAAAATTAAATGGTATGTAAACAGTTTATTTAGACCTTCAATAGCTTTCATCTGATCAACAGATAGACCCTAGAATAATAATATCTCTGAGCCTTAGTTTACGCACTATACAGGTTTGTGGTAACATTACCTAAATGTGCATATTTTTTCAAGAGTATAACTGTCCATTTGTTTGACAGATATCTCATAAATACCATATGGGAAATATGAGAGAAAGGTCTGTATATATACATTGAAGTGAATTTTATATACAACAACATTTTTTTAATAGGCTTTAATCCGACTCTAAAAAGCACATAGTAAAAAGGAGCGTTAGGAAAAATTAGGGGAATTAAAATTACAAACACGCGTTTCAGGGGAACTAAATAGATTTGTTAAAGGGATATTTAAGTGAGCTGGATTATGAATGCATCTGATAGAGGAGAATTAGTAGTGTTTGAAAAACAATTTTCACATGAAAACATCCCAAAATAAACATTAATTAGCTTACTTTGAAATTAGCAAAATATCCTATGTTTTTTGGTATTTGCATTTTATTGTGTACACCCCTAGAAAACTCCACCTCAGTTAGCATAACATTCAAATTCAGGATCAGGCTAATATATTTTATCATTCTTCACCTCAGTGGCTTCTGGCATGTGCTCAGTACAAGAACTGCAACAGTTACTTCCTGTGCTCTGTACCAGAAAGGTCAACATTTGTATCTTACTGTGTTTCCTGTGGGTACACTGCTGTATTTCCTGTGTGTACCCTGCTTATGTAAGTGTCCTGTTGGTGGGAACCACTGGATTTGACTTTTGTGCAAATAACTTTGTAAGTTAACTGAACTTTTCTATATAACACATGTTTTCATACACTACTAATTCTCATCTACCAGATGCATTCATAACCCAGCTCACTTGCATACACTGTTCCTTAAAGGGAGCCCTTTGTTTGTTTGTTTTTAAGAGACGTATTAAACATTATTTTTATTGTATATGCTCAAATCCAAACATAGAGCCTCTCCTCTTATATTTCCCATGTGGTATTTATGAGATAGTTGTCAGTTATATATTGACATACATTCATTTCTAAAACTAACATTTGAGATAGTGCCTGTATCACTACTTTTGGATATGTATACCTTTACAGGAACAGCTACCACATTACCCATACAATCCACAGTGAGACTTTCAGATACTAAAGATCAGTAATTCCCAACACTTGATTTAAGGAGCACCAGACAGGTCCTGATTTAGATTTAACGCTCTATGAGACAATTAGTATTTGACAGACTGTGTAAACTCTCATTACCTCATCTGTATTCACATAGGGTTAAATCTAAACCATGACCCTTATGATGAGAGTGTTGGGAACCACAGTGCCTAAATAATCCAAAACACTATGCAAAACCTTCACATAAGAAACAATATAAAAATTCACAAACATAAAAACTGTATTCTGCTTCAAACCTGACTATTAACTCAATCCAGAAATCCATTCCCATCCAGCGAGCTATGATTTATTTGGGTAAGGCCACTCTGAATTAATTTAGCCCATCTGCAGAAACATAGAGGGAAGATCTACTGACCCTACAATATTTTTGCACTGTTCATGCTCAAATAAGTGCTAGGGATTATGGTTCCCATCGCAGATAACCTTCTTTCAAATCAAAGGTGAGTTATTGAGTTATGGGTTGATTTGGGTGAACTAATCCAGCAGCCCCACAGAGACAGAGGGGTGACCTAATGATGCTTGTTTATTTGTTTGTTTTTTTGTTATTTTTATTTTTCAAAGCTTGTGTTTGGATTACAACAGAAATATTATGGCTTGTAACTGGTTTTGACATGAAGTACAATATTTTTCATATGTTTGTCTCCCTTTCTGTTGAGTAAGAATAAATGGAATTGCAAGAAACATTTATATAAACCAGTGAATATTGCTCATATTATGACTGGGTAAAGTACAGAATACATGCCTTAGTTATATAGTTTAATTCATAAGGACTTCCTGTGCCACCTGCTGGCTGTATCGTACAAATGGTAGCTGAGCAGCCTACTGTATTACATGATTACAGCTGTTTTTTGCCTTTTTTCTAAAGGATATTTCCCTAGGAAACTAAATAAAACAAGTCTCATAACATTTTCAAAGTAGAACTATTTAGAGGATTACGCAAATCATACAGACCATCGGGTAAAGCAGCTTAATTTCTCTGTTTATTCAAACGGAAGGAAATGTTGATTTTGCCTTATTATGTATATGCAACAAAACCGGATATTTGCACGGAAGGTGCTCATACTGGAATACATTTTACAGGCTATTTAAAGCTGTCTCACAATGGGATACACAATGTATTGCTTGCTAGATATATCATAACAGCATAACATCTATTAAACATTGGCAGGCTGTGTTGCAGCAGAGAATGTTCAACTAAACAGAATGAATAGATTTAAATATGTTCTTGCATTTAAAGAACCACTGTAGTTTAAGAAAAAGGCACTTGTTTGTGAATTATGTAATAAGCTAACGACCCCCCGTCCTTCGCACGCTGCAGAACAGCACGCTGTCATCAGATCGCTGAGAACTGCGCCCTGATGACGCTCTGCGCTCCAGCCTGCATCCCATCAGCCACAGAGGCTTCTCATGCGCGAGGATCAGGCTAATATATTTTATCATTCTTCACCTCAGTGGCTTCTGGCATGTGCTCAGTACAAGAACTGCAACAGTTACTTCCTGTGCTCTGTACCAGAAAGGTCAACATTTGTATCTTATCATATTTCCTGTGGGTACACTGCTGTATTTCCTGTGTGTACCCTGCTTATGTAAGCGTCCTGTGGGTGTAAACCACTGGATTCGACTTTTGAGGCATTGAAACTCTGAGCACTTAGGCGATAAGCACCAAAGGTGCTCATCGCCTGTGAGCCTTGCAAAGCGAGGCGAGCAGTTGAGACATTGAAACATGCAGGACTTAGGCACAAATGAGAGCACGGGGTGACAGCCAGGACGTCTGGGAGTGAGGCTGCATGCAAATTTATGCCAAATTTGCTGAGTTTCAGCCCTAGAAAATCTACCTAGCAAGAAAACAAATGGTGGCTGAAAAAAATTAAAACTAGGCTACACCACCCCAAACCTCGCAAAACACCGCCAGCTGCGTACCACCTTTACCCAGGAACGTACGAAGTACAAAATACACAATTACAAAGGACGGAAAATGCTCGCGAGCCGCATAACACATAGACAATCGACTCCATTTTACAACAACAGCTTGCAACTAATAACATTACGAACATAAAATGGCGCTTTACACAACTACACCAACAGTTTGCCCTTGCACACGCAGCCTATTTACACTTCACAATTGGCACATTGATGACACTTTCTCCTCAGGGCAGTAACAGTCAAACTGTACATTGTTTGCTGCAGGAAGATAAAAAGAGATTGTTAGCTCTTCAGGCTACTGATTGCTGGCTATATTAATTAGAAATAGGTAAAGTATATTCATTTATTAAGTCACTAATGAATTAATTATCATTTAAAACAATATAGATATATATATCGGTCTTTGAGATAAGCGCCGAAGATGATTGTTGCAAAGCACAAAACTGGAAGGACACGAGGGGAGAGGCTCGCAATGAACACCTAAGGTGCACAGTGGCGCAAAAGTACATAAGAGGAGAGGCTCGCAATAAGCGCTGAAGGCTCCTCTGAGTACAAAAAGCTTTACATTGTGTGACAGCATTGCCATGGCTTAAAATTTTATTGCCCAGTCATTTTTGATGGGCAAGTCGCTAGTATATTAATAATAGTCAAGTTGGAATCTGAGTGATTTGTCTCATTTTCATATTATTGTACTATACTAAACAAATCATGAGATTTATATTTATGTGTTATAATTAAAATTGGTATAATAATGCCTTTCAAGGGCCACTATAGGTCAATAAAAAAGTCTTTGTTGGTGAAGTTCTTAATAAACTAATGACATTAACAGATGTGCAAGGGATATAGCTAAAACATTTTTTGACAAAATCTGGATTTATGAAGATGGTTTATGAATACAGGAATTTGTTTTGTTTTTGTTTCATCACTTCCTAAGGGCTGGATCATGAGGGGCATGTAGGTGTATCTATCAGTTGAAGGAAGAGTGGTGGCGAGGGAACAGAGAGAGGTCAATAATCTTTGTTAAATAATTGTATCATTTTGAAATTGACATCACGCCCCTTTCAATTGCAAGCCCAGAAGTAGAAAGTTTACTTCAGTAGATGCAATCACAGCTTTCCACAAATGGAATTGCCCTCTCAGGCACACTTCCACCACAGTATCACGGATGCCTCCAGGGTCCAACAGAGGCATCAACATTTCTAGTTAAAAAAAATAGCTGTATTACTTTTCACTGTCTAATTGTGCTCAAGTCAGTCAAGTTTTTTTTTTCATTTTACAAGAGTACTGCACGTATTAAATAAACTGAATCTGTTTTGCAGTTAGATGTATCTCAGTATATACCTCGTAAAAGTGTACCCCAAATGTAGAATTGAATCATACATTTGCTAGCAGTGCTGACAAGTTTAGAGGAATCTGCTGTATCTCTGGGATAAGTATAGAGAGGTTCAATACCCAACTCAACAATATAAAGTGCTTTAATAAATAATAACACTGTGGCAAAATAAACTATATTATTCTGCTCAATTCTGTTTGTGCTGAGTCTTCACATTCCTATATAAAAGTGCCAGAGATGTATTAAATATATATGGAAATCTCAGATTTACAAGCATGGATTTAAAAGACCATTTGTTAGCAACGCAAACATTTTTTTAAGAAAAATAAACAATGCAAAGTTTAATATATAATATCATTTTATTATAAAATCTCTGGATCTCCCTTTGGCAAACTTACAGCCCTATTAAATTTGAAGCCCGTAGCGGCATTGGCTTACCCGCAAAGGGTGCAGGCTTGAAATAGGACTGCATTACAGAGCTATTAAATTGAACCATGCTGCGAGTTATGGAGCCGGAGACTCAAACCCGTAAACCATTCTTGCGCACGTTGGATATGTGGCTGTGAACGTGATTAATTAGTCAAACCCGTAGTTACGGGTTTAGATGGAGCCAATTGCAATGAGGTCATCATCAGTCACTAAAAAATGGAGGTTAGATTTCAAAGCCTTACGGGTTTCAATTACAAGTTTCGATCGGACCCTCGTTCCAGAAATTATGCAATCAGGATAAATCAGTAAATATGATATTCAAGTCCATTCGAGTTCCATTATATGTGTTAACACATTGATTGCCGGGATCGATATAACACAGAAATGAAACATGAAATAATGTGAGCTTGAGAATGTTGTGCTATTAATTTTAATACCTAATATTACTTTTCTTTTAATTATAAGTACAGTAGTGTGTGTATATTTGCTACGGATGGGACTTTAACTCCCATGCGGGTCTCTCTAATACCCGTTGGCTTTTTGCCTCCATTTGAGGGTTACGGGGTTGAACGCCAGTGCATTCGTAGCAATTGAATAGCGATTTTCAAGCGTAACAGATCAAAGGTTTTGCGGTAGCAGAGTTCAGATTTCAACTTCCCATAGGGTTTTTTTCGCCCTTAACCCGCAAATCATTAGCAGGTTGCTTTACGGAGCCAATTTACTTGCCTTTAGGTGAATCTCTGCACTCATCAATCAAAAGCAACCCTCTGTTTGCCAAATGGAGAAAACATTACTTTGAATCAGGATTAAATATACTTGTTTAATCACTTCACTTTTCTAATGAAAACAAAATTGTAATTCTTACAATTTAGGAAATTCTGGAGTTCCATGTTCATTTTAATATATATTGTAATTGCTGAAAAATGGGTGTTCGGCACCATCAAACTCTTTTAATATCTGCACGCCACCAATTGTACCATATTATATGCTGACAGATACTTGCAAGTTTGGAGCAAAGGAAAGCCCTGTGCCAATTAAATCAATATAAATCTTTTTTTTTTTTTTTTAAATAGTCTTTTATTAGAAGGCAAATGCACAATAAAACATTTAACACAACTGTAATTAGTCAGTTAAGATATACTAACATGTACAATACAATATTTTCCCATCATAGACTGACTAGGCCTTCCATTTTTCCTTTTTTAGTTATTAAGGTAACATGAGTCACAGTTGACATTTCAATGGAAATAACATAACAGAATGAAAAGAGATACAAAAATAAAATAAAAATAAAAATAAATAATAAAAATAAAAAATCAGAAAAGAAAAAGAGAACAACAACACAAGATAAAACGTCCAATGAGCACAAATAAAAAAAAAAAGAGAATGCTATAATTATCAGAATAATTAGCTAGACCATTACACTGCTATCTTCACATAAAGTATAGAGCTTAATCTAGTATATCCACCCCTAAGAGCACACAACACATACCTCGTTAAAGACATCCCAGTACAGCCGACACCCACCTCCACCGCTCCGTCAGTAGATTTCCGGACCCCCCCCTCGCCTCCAGCTCCTCCACCAGATCTCCTTTGCCAAAGTGTAGAGATTGTATGATATGATATGTTGTCATACTAAGGGAATACTGAAAGAAGAAGCCAACCAGGGATCCCAAATTGCTTGGAATTGGGTAATGTCGTCTAGTATGACATAAGTTAACCGCTCATTTATAAGTAAATGATTGATCTTACCAATCACCTCCGTAAAGTTAAGAGTCTCTTTCTTCCAACTCCTGGCTATGTGTGTCTTAGTAGCTAACGCCATTAATTGGTATAGTTTATTCTGCGTTTTAGATAAATCCGTAACACGAATCCCTAGCAAACAAGACTCCATTGAGGGCGTAACTGCCTTGTGGAAAAGTGCGGAGGCTAATTGGGCTAATTGCCCCCAAATTTTCTGAACGGATGGACATGACCACCATGTATGTATATGATCCCCTATGCTTTGGCACCCCCTAAAGCATTTATTGCTTTCTGACGGTTTGAATTTCTGTAATTTGTCAGGTGTACAGTAGACTCTATGTAAAACTTTGATGGACGTCTCCAATAAGGCCGAATTAAGAGAACCTCTAGAGAGATTGGAGCAGGATTCTGACCATTTACCCCAGTCCCACTCCACCCCAAGATCCCTCTCCCATTGTATAAAATACCTGGGTTTTTGGTCGCTTGTGGAGTTAAGAAAGGTGTCGTAAAGTGAACCCAGAATACCCTTGGTAAGGGGTAGACTTTTACATATAACGGACATCCAGGAGGCCCTAGGATGTCCAAGTTCTCTTGAGCTCTTACTGACCCAGCTCCTAATTTTCAAATAATTATAGAATTCTGTGACAGGTAGGTCGTGGGTTGTACAGAATTGGTCGTATGTCAGCAAGCTATCGCTCAGAAACCAACTCCCTATGCGGTCCAAGTTTCTAGAAGTCCACCAGAATCTAGAGATGTCATTCGAGTCTGCCAGGATTTGTGGAAAAGACATGACTGACATCATTGGGGATAGTCCTGTAGGGAGTAACCGCCTGGAGTTAGAGTTGGCCCACCCCCATGCACGAAGGGTTTGTGAAATCATGGGATTTTGATGGGTTGTGAATGGGGCTAGTTCTTTTGGGATCCATATCAGCTTATCCCAACTGTGGGGGAACATTTGCTGGTTTTCCATAAAAACCCAGGCTGGCTGATGTGTTTTAGAGTGTGCCCTGGGAAGGTGGGCCAATTGAGCGGCTTTAAGATATAGCTTTAAATTCGGGCAAGCAAGTCCTCCTCTATTTTTCTGCCTATACATCACCTGTCTAGAGATACGAGGGCGTTTATTTCCCCATATAAACCTAAACATGTTATTCTGGAACCTGTCAAGGTCTGTAGGTGAGATTGAGATGGGAATGGTTCGAAAGAGATACAGAACTTTGGGTAGAATGCTCATTTTAGCCGCCGCTATGCGACCCGTCCAAGAAATGTTGTAGTTCGTCCATCTCTGCATGTCATCAGTCAAAGATTTGTATATAGGCGGGAAATTAGCCTTATATAGGTCAGCTATATTAGATGTAAGTTTGACTCCTAGGTATTTTACATGGCGTGCGGGCCAGACAAAATTATAGTCAGATTTGAGAGAGTCAATCTCCGATTGTGCCATACCCAACCCCATTGCTTCCGTTTTCTCTACATTTAGTTTAAGACCTGAGATATTACTAAATTCGGTTATAGTTGACATAAGAGTTGGGATCGATTGCAGGGGCTTGGTCAAGGTGCATAATATATCGTCAGCAAAAAGAGAGCATTTAAAGTGCTGATGACCCACTGGAATCCCAAATATGCCTGCATGAGATCTAATCGCCTGTGCAAGGGGTTCCATGGCAAGCGCAAATAGTAGTGGTGAGAGTGGGCACCCTTGTCTGGTCCCTCTTTGAATATGAATATTTGCCCTGCGCTCTCCTGGCAGCTTCAAGTTGGCTGTTGGGGAGTTATAGTAGCTCCTTAGCAAGTTAATGAAGCGTCCCCTAAATCCAAACTTGTCAAGTATTTTATATAAATACGGCCATTCGACCGTATCAAAAGCCTTTTCAATGTCCAGAGCTAGAAGACACATTGGAGTATGAGTTTTATGTGCTATATACTGAGAATTTAAGACCCTCCTGACATTGTCCCCTGCTTCTCTGAAAGGGATAAACCCCGCCTGATCCTTATGGATTAAGTCTGGTAAAAATTTAGATATACGGTTAGCCATAATTTTGGCTAAGATCTTGACATCTCCATTAATCAGCGAGATAGGGCGATAATTTTTAATCTCTAGATTATCCCTACCCTCCTTAGGAAACACAACCAGATCAGCATGATTTAGTTCAGGGGGCATGGATTCTCCATTCAATATAGCATTGAAGAGGAGCGTTAAATAGGGTGTTAGCAAGTGTTCAAATTTTTTGTAATATAGGTTTGTGAGGCCATCCGGCCCTGGGGATTTACCTAATTTAAGACCTTGGATAGTGGTTCTAACCTCCTCGTGAGAAACCTCCGCATTCAAGTCAGCCAAATGGTGATCTAATAACACTGGAAGGTCCTGAGTGCTAAGAAACGAGTGTATGTCCGCCTCACTGCATTGAGACTGGGAGGAGTAAATTTGTTGATAAAAATTTTGAAATGCCTTTTGAATGTCATTAGGGCTATATGAGATTTGGCCATCAGCCATCCTAATCTGAGTGGTACTATGTTGTGAAAATTTATTGCTAAGCCTTCTAGCTAAAAGAGAATCCGGCTTATTCGCCTTCCAATAATAAAGATGTTTTGTCCTTCTCATCGCCTGTTCAGTACGATGTGACAGTATACCGTCAAGCTCTAGCCTGGTTTTATCAATTAGCTTACGTCCCGTAGAAGAGGGATTTTGTTGGTTTGATCCCTCCAGTCTCTTTAATGTCGCCATTAGGTCTGCCTCCTTCTGCCTAAGAGCTTTTCTCTGGGAGGAGGCCAGTTTAATACAGGTTCCCCTGATATAGGCCTTATGGGTGACCCAAAGCCAGCCGGCTCCGGTCTCAGGGGAGACATTAGTCTCAAAAAAGACCCTTAAATCATTGGCTATTGTTTCCCTGCTACTTGGGTTAGATAACAGGGACTCATTCATTCTCCAAGTATAGGGGGGTCGTAGATTAGGGCCCAAGTCCACCTCAATAAGTACCAGGGAGTGATCCGACCAGGGGCAGGGGACAATGTCCGATTTTAAGATCGAGTCGTATAGAGATGTGCTAGTAAGGAAAGTGTCAATCCGGGAGTAAGTCAAATGGGTTGAAGAAAAAAATGTATATTCTCTATCCCCTGGGTGAAGCCCCCTCCAGGCATCGACCAACCCCAATCTGTTAAGTAAAAGCTTAATCCGTTTTATTTTGTTGGAAAACCTACAACTAGCAGGGGTCCCTGACCTGTCTAAAGTCGGATCTAAAGTTAGATTTAGATCCCCCCCAATTATCAGTCTACCCAGGTCTTGAGACTCAATCCTCTTCAATAAGGAGATTAGAACCGCGTAGGGAGAGGTTGTAGGAGAGTACAGGGAGACTAGTGTAGTTCTAACCCCCCCGATCGTGCCAGTCACCAGAACATAGTTACCCTCCCCATCTATCTTTGTGTTCTCTACCTGGAAAGGAAAGTTTTTATGTAGCAGAATTGCACACCCCGCTCTCTTAGTGGGAAGAGTGGCCAGGTAATAGGTGGGATATTCCTTGTGCAAGAATGTAGGCTTGTTGTCCTGGGAGAAGTGGGTTTCCTGCATGAAGATGACTGCCGGTTTGTGTTGTTTATAAAATGTGAAGGCTTTCCTCCTCTTAAAGGGGGAGTTAAATCCCTTCACATTATGGGTTAACAGAGTATACTTAGAGGTAGCCATTGCAAGATAAGAGTAAGACCCTAGCTGTGTGTGTCATTACCTGATAGCTGGTGCCATACGAAGCAAGGCGGGAGGAAGCCCGGAAAGCCAGCTTCTGCCAAGGGAGTCGGATAGCAGCTGCCTGAGATGTCGTCCAGCCCTCAAACAGAGATTTAAATGCAGAAAAGAATAGTGTTAGCTTTAGGCCATTAAGGTAAAAACATTTAAATAAGCAGATAAACAGTGTCAAGTTCACAGTAAGCAGTTCTCTAAGGCTATAACTATGAAGTTGTTGAACTAAAAACATGAAATAACAATCACTTTTAACTAGTACTCCTCCTCCAAGACTCTAAGCAAGGAGAAGAAATCGTCCACTTAAGGTGGGAACACAATCCAGCAGGCTGTACAATCAATGATGAGCTTATAACCTAAACTACACAACCTTTTGAATCAAATCTTAAGGCAAAATAGGTTTACATCTAACATTCTATTTGGCATCAAGAATTACGTTATGAAAGTCCGCTCCAGGTAGGATCTAGTCCGGACGTGAGCTCGCCCTTGGGTCAGCCATTTGACTAGCATCCCCCGTGCAGGCCCTGTGTCCAGCACCCTGACCCCTTGCACTGTCCAGAGTAAGTTTCATTCCCCCCTGAGGGGAAGCGGGTTTACTGTGGACTTGGGCTGCCACCAACGTCCATTGTCTCTTAGGGATAGGCGGTTGAGATTGCTCTTGCCGTGGTTCCTGCAGTTCCCCAGAGTAAAGCTGCAAGCGATGTAGCACCGATAAGCAGTCCTCCAGTGTACGTGTAGTGTAAGTCGTACCCTTGAAATTGAAGGAAAGGGCAAATGGAAAGTTCCATCGGTACTGAATTTTGTGGTGAAGCAAGATTGTAAGAGCCGGTTTCATTAGCCTCCTTTTGTTGAGGGTGTCAGGGGACAGGTCGGCATAAATCTGCAAAGGGGAGTTGTCCGGGCCCTTAACAGTGTGCAGCTTCCTTGTAGCCGAGAGTAGAGTGTCTCTAGCTTGCTGCCTCAGGAATCTTACAATGACATCTTTCGGAGCATCCGGACTCCTCATGCCTCCTAGAGCCCTATGAGCTCGCTCAATTTCCCACATGCTTTCATCCTGATCAGGAAGAATTGCAGCCACAGTGTCTCTTAGGTATTGGGTTAGATCTTGTATGGCTCTTGGTATGCCGCGGATGCGTATGTTGTGGCGGCGCGAGCGGTTTTCTAGATCCTCAATCTTATCTGCGAGTTCAGAAACCTGGTAAGTGTTTTGAGCTATCGATGTCCTGTCCTTTTCCTGAGCGTCCGCCAATTGGTCCGTCATATCTTCCAAAAGTTGGGTACGCTGGCCCAATTCCCTCAGATCCTGTCTCAGGGGATCAATCGCCTTAGCCAAGAGTCTTTCAATCGTAGCCACAGCCTTGTCTGATAGGTCTAATTGCTGATGGGGTCCCTTGGGCCGCCCTTCCTGATCTGAGTCTTCAGAGCGTTCAGAGAGAGAGTCTGCCAAGGGTGGACGCTGGGTCGCTCTTGGCTGAAAATGATCCTGTATACCCTTGGCCGGGGTGACTCGCTTGGGCTTCGGCATCTTGGCCTTGAGGTTGAAACTGTCGGCAGAATTCCCACTGTGAAATCAATATGCAGGGTGCGAGGAGCTAGTGCAGTGAGCGCTGGGCCCAACCATCTATTGCCTCCGCCAAGGGTGGTATGCCAGTTCCATATGTGTAAGGAAGATGTCTGCTAGAAGAACTGCTGAATTATGTCCCCATTTAGCTCTTAGCCCATGGTAGGGGCGTGCCCTTCAGTCAGGTCCAGCAGTTGCCAGGAACTCCTGAAGCAATCTCTATATGACAATGAGAGTCAGGATTGCCAACAAATTCCAGGGATACTGCGTCAGCTTATTGGAGCCCACTTGATGATCGTAGCTTCTCAGGCGCCAATTTGAGTAAGGCAAGATACTGTTGAACTCTGCGTGCAGCATGCGGCGGCTGGTATACCAGCTCTGCTCTCAATAAAAGTACTGTATTCACCTGTTTGTTATTCACTGATAGCCGAAGTCTTGCTGCAGTACTCCCAATGGCCGCCAGGCGGCAGTGCAGATAAAGATATGCAAACAGTTCAACACAGTCCATGGACAAAATGCACTTACACAATCATTACACAGACCCTTATGGATTCAACAGTCCTGTGCATTCACTTGAAAACATATAAAGATAGTATTAAGTAATGTGTAAAGGCAGGCTCTTGTAAAAAGGAGCAAGGGTATGAAAAATGGTCCCAGTGAGACTCCCACTTCAATTAGCTCTTACACAGTCCTCCTGTACAGTCCACTTGAGGGGGGCAGAATAAAAAAGCAGCAGAAAATAGAGGGCACACTTGCCTTGATGCCTCTGTGCTGGGTCTGTTAAGGCTTCTCTCTCCCTCCCTGGGCAAGAAGGGGTACAGCCTGCCAGAGATAGCATGTGTGGCTGTTGCCTGGCTAGGAGGTGATGTTACCCCCCCCCCCCCCTTGTTGTTGGGGAAGAGCTGCCCCGGGTGTTTATGTGGGCCAACGCCCCAAGATGGCGGTTCCGCCGGGTTCCTGCCGCAGCTGTGCCTGCTCCCCCTCTGCTGCCCCGCTCCTACCTTGCTCAGGCGGGTAAAGGGCCTCCAGGCCGCTTCCAGGGTGCAGGGGTCAGCTCAATGTCCCGGATCACGGGGGGCAGCTCCCGCCGCCTCGCCCCGACACTCCACTTCCGCCGGCAGCCGCAGACTTAGTGGGGCCGGAGCACCCAGGCTATCAGTGCTGTCCTGCTCCTTCAGGGCCCGGGTGCACTGGATCGGGGGTCTCCAGAGCCCTGCGACCAGCGTTGCAGCAGCCTCACAGGCCCTTGTAGGCCAGATCTCCCGCAGCTCCCGGGATCGTGCTCTGACCCCCCCTTGTCACATATCAAAATGCTCCTTTATGAGAGCAGATGGGGTTGGAGTGGTTTTGGGGCCAATTGGGGTAGAATTTCGCCCAAAATTCGGGCTTTACAGAGCTCTTTCAAGCAGAGCTCCTACGTGGCACGTCTGCACAGTTTGCCCAGTAGCCACGCCCCAATATAAATCTTTTGTAAGTTTAAAATAAGGAAGCACTCAACCTTGTATGAGCTGAGAATTTAGTATATATAACCACTATCACCCTTTAGGCTAAATATTTGTTTTCTAGTTATTGTAATATGTTTTTATGTTATGGTGATAACCCTTCAGTGCCTTGCAAAAGTATTCACCCCCCTTGGCATTTTTCGTGTTTTGTTGCCTCACAACCTGGAATTAACATGTATTGTTTGAGGATTTGCATCATTTAATTTACAGAACATGCCCAAAACTTTAAAGATGTATTGTTTTTATTGGGAAGCAAACAACAAATGGATAAAATAACAGAAAAAGTCAATGTGCATAACTATTCACACCCCTAAAGTCAATATTTTGTAGAGCCACCTTCTGTGGCAATCACAGCTCCAAGTCGCTTTGGATAAGTCTCTATGAGCTTGCCACATCTTACCACTGGGATTTTCTGCCAATTTCTCCTTTCAAAACTGCGCCAGCTCCTTCAAGTTGGATGGTTTGCGCTTGTGAACAGCAATCTTTAAGTCTGACCACAGATTTTCTATTGGATTGAGATCTGGGCTTTGACTAGGCCATTCCAACACATTTACATGTTTCCCCTTAAACCACCCAAGTGTTGCTTTAGCAGTGTGTTTGGGGTCATTGTCCTGCTGGAAGGTGAACCTCTGTCCTAGCCTCAAATCACGCACAGAGTGGTACAGATTTTGCTCAAGAATATCCCTGTATTTAGCACCATCCATCTTTCCCTCAACTCTGACCAGTTTCCCAGTCCCGGCTGCTGAAAAACATCCCCACAGTATGATGCTGCCACCACCATGTTTTACTGTGGGGATGGTGTTCTTTGGGTGATGTGATGTGTTGGGTTTGTGTCAGTCATAGAGTTTTCTTTGATGGACAAAAAGTTCAATCTTAGTCTCTTCAGACCAGAGCATACATTTCGGGAGTCTCCCACATGCCTATTTGCAAACTCAAAACATGCCATTTTGTAATGGCTTTCTTCTGGCCACTCTGCCATAAATCCCAACTCTATGGAGCGTACAGCTTATTGTCATCCGATGTACAGATAATCCAGTCTCTGCTGTGGAACTCTGCAGCTCCTCCAGGGTTACCTTAGGTCTCTGTGCTGCCTCTCTGATTAATGCCCTCCTTGCCTGGTTCGTGAGTTTTGGTGGGCGGTCGTCTCTTGGCAGGTTTGCTGTTGTGCCATGTTCTTTCCATTTGGTTATGATATATTTGATGGTGCTCCTGGGGATCATCAAAGATTTGGATATTTTTTTATAACCTAACCCTGACTGTACTTCTCCACAACATTGTACCTTACTTGTTTGGAGAGTTCCTTGGTCTTCAAGGCAGTGTTTGGTTAGTGGTGTCTCTTGCTTAGGTGTTGCAGCCTCTGGGGCCTTTCAAAAAAGGTGTGTATATGTAATGACAGATCATGTGACACTTAGATTGCACACAGGTGGACATCATTTCACTAATTATGTGACTTCGGAAGGTAATTGGTTGCACCAGAGCTTTTTATGGGCTTCATAACAAAGGAGGTGAATACATACGCACATGCAAATTTTCGGTTTTCTATTTCTAAAAAATAGTTTTATGTATATATTTTTCTCATTTCATTTCACCAACTTAGACTATTGTGTTCTAATCCATCACATAAAATGCAGATTAACAAAACATTGAATTTAAGGCTGTAATGTAACACAATAGGTAAACAGTCAAGGGGGGGTGAATACGTTTGCAAGGCACTGTACAGTATGTATGTTTAACGTATGTGTTGTATGTTCGGTTCATGAAGAGTTAACTAATTTGGAATATAGTAATGTAATCTGTAATTGTCATTTTGAGAAACTGTCAGTTATTAAAGTTATCTTTGATGGTTAATACATAAAAAAGGTGTATCTGTTATTTTAGAGAAAGAAAGAGATTATTAAAGATATTATTTTGCCAGGCCTGTTTTGTGTCTCTTGTGTTCCTGAGGTCCTGGGCCAGTTCCTATTATAAGTACTGAGATTACTAGAACCCAGTCCGTCCAGGGGTGCTCCTGTAACAGTAAGCAGGACGGTTAGTGGGTTAACCTGGTCCCCCTAACCCCTGGGTCATAACACCTCTCACGAACTGTAGCTAGTCTGGACACTGCACGAAATAAGTTATGGATCTCAATGAGAAAATGTGTTTTTTCATATACTAGGTGAACCTGATACTGTTATAAAAATCAGAAGGAGGTCCTGAATTTGTTTCAAATGCATTTTGTAGAAATATTAAAAGATAATTATAACAACTGTAAATAAAAAACCTTTGTATTGTTAAATATATGACAGCAAATTTACAACTGCAGTGTTATTTTAATTAAATATGGCACCTTTGAATTTATATTATTTATTATTATTATTATTATCTTTTATTTGTATCGAACCAACATATTCCGTAGCGCTGTACAGGGGATAAGAACAAGGGAAATACATGTTTAACAAAATTCAAAAGTTGAAGAGCCCTGTTTTGAGCTTAGAATCTTAGCAGAAAGTGCTTTATCCCAAAGCACCCTACAAGACTGGAAACTCGCTACTTACAATCTAAAGAGAATTAAAGGGCAGAGAACTGGGGAAGAGTAACAAATAAGGAATAGCAAGGGCCAGGAAGCAAGTGAAAGATAGAAAGAGTTTTATTTTAGAGTGAGAGGGGAGGGATCTGAGGTGAAAGACTAGTATGTTGGCTGACCCCTAGTGTTGAGATGATATATCTGCAAGTAGGAAGTCAGGTGTTTTCTATGGCTCTATAAATTTAATCTGAGTTGGGGTGGGAGGGCAATTCTGAGTGTCTCACAGATGTAGCAGGCCTTAAACCAGAGTGAATTTGCACTGAAAGAAAGAGAGAGAATGGATTAGGGTCAGACAGTACAGGAAGATAGCGGAGTTAGGAAGGAATGGGAGAGAGACCATAGAATGAAGGTATTTGAGGAGGGGGGGAGGAGATTTGAGGTAATTATGCCAGCCATAAATGGGGGAAGGATGGGGGGAAGGTGGGGATGGCAAAGCAGGGTATAGGAAACAGTTAAAAACTGAAAACAAAAAGTCAGAATATTTCTATCTGCCAAGATATAATAACATGCATACAGTAGTGATATTAATAAACATATTGGCTCCAGGGATGGCACAGTTTCCATAGTCTTCTCCATACCTGCTGAGGTGTTGTTGTGAATGCAATTCTGAGTGTCTCACAGATGAAGTAGGCCTTAAACCAGAGTGAAATTGCACTGCTGAGGTGTTGTTGTGAATGCAATTCTGAGTGTCTCACAGATGAAGTAGGCCTTAAACCAGAGTGAATTTGCACTGAAAGAAAGAGAGAGAATGGATTGGGTCAGACAGTACAAATTTATACAAGACTAACACGTATCATATAATTTCAATTTCTTCATATAACACAGCCTAACTAAAAAAATACCAAGGTACTCAGAATTATTTTTTTTGTCTTTTACAGTAATATAATTCTTTTCAGTATTATCTGTCTCACAATGTAGATATAAGGAGAAATGAATAGGTTAGAATGAACCACTGTGTTTCATTCGCATATCAAAAAGATAAATTGGTAAATCATTATAATTGATTGGTTCATGAAATTAAAGTATCACATATGAATACTTAACCTCATTAAATTGGGGTTACGTTGTAAAACGTAGCCCGCAACTCAAGATTTACGTGTTTCGGCTATTAAATTAGCCCTGTAACGTCGCTCGCAGCGAGATTTGTATGTTAACACACAGAATGCCTGTAAATAGGCTACATGCTGAGTAACATTGAACTTCGAGCATGTAAAATCCTTTGCAACTAGCTCATTACCGCTACATGTTCAATTCAGCTATTAAATTACCACGTGGCCAATCGCGAGCAAGCAAGTAACACGCAAATGGAGCCCAACGCCCAACGTGTGCTCTAGAGCACCCGCAAGGGGGATGAAGTCCAATACGTAGCATTTGTAATGTAAATAAAATCACTCTACTGTGCACTTATTATAAGGGAAAGTGATGTTAAGTCTTAGAATTAATAGCACAACATTCTCAAGCCCACAAATCGGCCCCGAAAAATACTTTATTTCATGATTATTTTTTGTTTTATATCGATCCCTGCAATCAATGTGTTAATATACATACTGTAACTCGCATGTAATAGAATATCACATTTACTGCTTTATTAATATTGCATTACATCTGGATTGTGGGTCCGATCGCAAACTGTAATTGAAACATGTAGGACTTTGAAATCTACCGTCCCCTTTTTTAGTGACATAATGCTAACAATCTCTTTTTCCATTGGCTCCAGCTGAACCTGTAGCTTAATGCTTGCTTAATTATTTGCATTCGAGCACGCAACCCCGATGGCCGAGAACTGGTTTACAAAATAGCCCCTCTCTTGCTCGTAGCCCTTTCAAATTTAATAGCCACGTAAAACAGACAAATTTGAAGCATGCAGTACTTACACGTTTGACTTACAAGGCTGGAATTTAATATGGCTCAATGTCGGCATTGGTGAAAGTAAAATTTGAACCCAAGTTAGTATTTGTTCATTTTGCTTGATATGATTTATTTGCATTTAAGGAATTGTTTTCAGTATATCTTCTGGGTTTATTGTTTTTCATTTGATAGTCAGAATTACCTGGCCATTTCTTTGTCAACATATGTTGTGCTCATAGGGGTTGTTTGGTTCCAAAAAGAACTGAGACGTGAGCCATGGCAAAACACAACATAAACATAATAATGAGGCTCCTAGAGACTTTTCCAGAAGAAAATAGGCAATGGCGCCTTCTGATTAGTCGAAAACGCTGTCTATCAAATTCACCAAATCAGGAGGAGCCAATGGGGGAACCAATCAGAAAGGGATACACCCTAAAATCCCTCTCTGATTGGATAATGCACCTGTCAATCTTTATTT
Source organism: Discoglossus pictus (assembly GCA_027410445.1). Lineage (NCBI taxonomy): Eukaryota > Metazoa > Chordata > Amphibia > Anura > Alytidae > Discoglossus > Discoglossus pictus. The sequence goes on along the minus strand of CM050173.1, from coordinate 54,662,039 downwards.
AAACCAATCACAAGGCGCAGATGCCTTCAGCCAATCACAATGGAATACACCCCTACAGGGTGATTGGTTGGACCATCTGCGCATTCTGATTGGTTGCACTGACAATAGCCAATCACAATGGAATACACCCCCATGTACTGATTGGTGAAGGATTTGCGCATTCTCATTGGCTATTGTTAATATCAATCAATATTACAGCCAATGGGAAGGCGCAGATGTCTTCACCAATCAGTACGTGGGGGTATATTCCATTGTGATTGGCTGATGGCAATAAAGCCTTAGGATTGGTTCAAATAAAGATTGACAGGTGTGTTATCCAATCAGCGTGGTATTTTAAGGGTGTATACTTTTTTCATTGGTTCACAATTGGCGTCTTCTCATTGGCTGAATATCATAGAAAGCCTTTTCAGCCAATCAGAAGCCGCCATTGCCAATTTTATTCTGGAACACTCCGTAGGAAGCTCATTAGCGTCGGAGACATCCGCCAGGGCGGATGTGTGTTGTTTTTTTTTTTTTAAACGGACAGATGCTTCCGGAACAGAACAACAGGAGGCCGGAGACATTGCGGGGAGGTAAGTATAATGTAGATTGTGTTTATTTTGTTCTAGGTTTATGTAACTGTGCTAATGTTATGTTTTTTTTTAACAGGAGCAGCGCCGCAGAGGCAAACATGGAGGAGGACGTGACATGCTGGGACGTGACATGCTGGAACGGGACATGCTGGAAAGGTGAGTATAATATTTAGAATATTTAGAATGTTTAGTTATTTCATGTAAACATGTTGTATTAATTTTTTTAATCTTTTTTACCCTAGGTTGGTGATCTGAAGAAACATCTCAAAGGTAAGTGGTCTTAATTATTTTATTGTAGCTTAGAATTAGGGTAGCTATATATAGATAGCATGTACTGTATATTAGATAGATAGGGGATGTATTATTAGATAGTATTGTATATTAGATAGTGGGATGTATATTACATTACATAGTGGGATGTATATTACATAGTGGGATGTATATTACATTACATAGTGGGATGTATATTAGATAGGGATGTATTGTATTGTATTTAATTGTATTGTATTGTATTTAATTGTATTGTATTGTATTATATGTATTTCCTTTTCAGGTGTGTAATTTTTTTTTTAAATGTAGTGGGGGGGTTGTAATGTATTTTTTTTTATTTTCTCTAATGTTCCTTTTTTTATTTTTTGCGACTTTTTTTTGTTCTGTAATGTACATTTTTTATTTTTGGTGATTTTAGTTTTTTTTATTTTATGTAATGTAGATTTCTGCTTTTTAATGAATTTAGTTAGTTGAGGCACACAGTACACTCACATTGTGTGACAAACAGCATTTCAACACTTTCTTTTATTGAACGTCATTTTTTGACAGGCAAGTCGCTAGTATATATATATATATATATATATATATATATATATATATATATATATATACAGTATATATATATATATATATATATAAATCAGCTTTATTTGTGTGTTTTACTTTTAATTTATCGGCTTTATCAATTATGCTGCTTTCCACCACCTATCATGTATCAAGGGAGAAGGAAACGATCTGTCTAGGGGTTTGTTGACAGAAGACCTTATCTGTTGACAGGATAACATTGCTTATCATAGGTAAACCTGCACTGTAAACCTACTAGGCTGTCCTACATTTTGGACAGCCTTCTGGGCAGATCCACTTTCACTGCCTGGACATCTAATAGGGGTGGAGAGAAAAACATCTGCTGGAAGTAAAAGTGCTGTTTTCCAATGCCAGTTTTAAAAGCTAGTGTTTTTGTGTTAATCAAAACTAAATGTGACTTTTTATCTGAGAGGGTGAAATTATGTAAAACGTACTGCTAAATCTAACTTCTACATTTCATGTGACTTTTAAAAATAGTACCATACTAAATTATTTTGTTCTTTGTCTCATAATTGAATGTATTTCAAACACAGAACAGTACAATGACAAGTCAATCAAACTTGTAGTTACCATGGTGAATATACAGTGTTGTCTCAGACATTGCTGTTCATACATCATTACTGTACTTGTTTAATATATAAGTAGTAAATGCATTCTAGTGAAGTGGCTCCGAAAGTCAATCCTCAGGACATACCAAACCAAGCTTTAAATACATCCCTGATGATACCCAGCGACTCAAGCATTTAAATATCAAGTGGGGGTAGTTTACAAATATTTGTAAACTATAACATTATGAGAGTAAATCAGATAACAAGCACATTTTGGTAAGACAATCATTTTATGAGTCAGTAAACATAGCAATAAGAGGACAAATCAATTATAGAAAGAATATACAAATATACAGATAATATATATATATATATATATATATATTTATATATATATATATATATATATATATATATATATATATTATTGTTTATTTGTAACGCACCAAGCTAATCTGTAGCTCTATACATAAGTTGTGATCAAGGCAAAACAATATTAACATATTACAAAGATGGAGGGTGCTGTGTTTGAGCTTAGAATACAGTGTATATATATATATATATATATCAATTATTTCTAGAAATGCCCTATATATGCTGGCTCTCCAGGTAGAGACCACATGATCACTTAATCCAAAAAGAAACTAACTAACTCTAAACTATATCTTTGTTCATGTTACCGGGTAACTTGTCCTCACTTTTCCAATGGAGATCAGTGAGAGATACCATGCTGGAGACTGAACTTTACAACATCACTATATTAGAGACAAAAAAATAAATAAAAATAAAAGTACAAATGACTACAAAGTAGGATACTGTTAACAATCTTATTGAGATGAAAATATGATATCATACATGACTGTATAAAAACTAGCAATTGGTTATAAACATTCAACCATAAATACACACAATAAGTACCATATAAAATACAAAACTACCAGACTGATATATCAAAATAGAACAGATGTGATAACAACAAATTGTATCAATGGTTTATACCTGGTCATCTTCCAAGGTGAGCAACCCATCAAATTGAAAACCAGCTAGGACACTATGAAAATAAACACCTTCAAATAGTACCCCTGACTGAGAATGTTAAATGTACCCACAAACTATGCGCTTTGCTACCGGCTTCTTCAGGTCTGGAGAGGGAGGATCAGAAAAACTGGAATAGTCATTTTTTGTAACATTTAATAATATATTTGTTACTACTCATAGTTTTACATTTTATAATATGTATAACCTTTGCTATGTCCCTTTATTTTCTTTAATTCCATTTTCTTCTTTTTTACTGAATTTCACACTAGAAGAACACCATGATCCCCCTCATGCGCACTGTTCTAACTTTTCAGCTGGTATGCCTTAAAAGCAAGCTTTCAAACATGTACTGCAAATTTACTACAGAGCAGCAATTTTGTAATTTGTGTATGACACACCAGCACAGTATGGCTCACAGTTTAATGATGTGCCTGAATGCCAAATATCATCTTCTTTTGACATGCCAAATACATCAGTTCTCACCTTCAAAAGTTACTTCCTCGATCTGTTTAAATGTCAGTTCCCCAAGCAGTCGTATAAAAGAGAATGTAATATTAAATAGGGTCAACAGTGGTAAATATAGTGTTGTCACACTGACATCTAACATTTCCTTACTCTGACATCTACACACGGAAGATGGATATGTAAGAATCTAATCTGTAAAAATGCTATTGAAATGCCAACTGTAGCGTAGATTCAATAAGCTTCACATGGGCTGTGGAATTTTTAACTGAAAGCTGTGCAGTAGTACAGTAAATAAAAAGTAAATTTGTGTTCACATTTGAATGTCTAAAACAAGTTAAAAGACTTATTTCCTGTTCAGAATTTCCTGTACGGTGGAGGACTTCTATCGATCTTTCGCCCACCATAAATTAAATGATTGCCGTGGTAAACTACCTCCACACAAAATCTACTATACAGGCTAAGAACCGGCCACATGCTGATGAGAGGCAGAAACCTTAAAACATCTGTTTCCTGGTGTGTGCATAATTCATTCAGGGCTTTTCTTAAAGCTGTGTAATACAGTCAAGCCTTTGTGGGCATATTTGCATGTCCCTGCCCAGTTTCCCAGGTGCAGTGCAATAACTGTCTTTCTTGGAATTCTGAGCAGGAAGTAAACCTTTTAACTTGTTTTAGTCATTGAAATGTGAGCACAAATGTACTATTTATTTGCTAAAAGCTGTGATAGATGATTTTCTTTTGGATAACTAGCCATTACAGGGACTACTGAACTTTATTTTTTTAACATTGAAGTTAATACCTTTTATACTTTTTATAAATATTTTAGTGAAACATACGAGATATCTTTTCTTACTTGCTTTATTTTGCCACTCATATTGCTCATTATATTGACTGCCATCTCCCCACTTACATTCTGGCTCAATGATATCCTCTTCCATCTTGTTTAGCTGGAGCTTGCAACAGTAAAAGTAAAGCAAAGATGATGTCACTGTTGGCGAGAGAACCATTCACATTGATGGCAGTGCAGGCTCCAATTACAAAATGACAGGGAAAGCCTCTATACATTAAGTTGTTAGTTGGATCAATCCCCCAAGCAGGAAAGAAACTGTATATAAATCTCTCTCTCTCTCTGTATATATATATATATATATATATATATATATATATATATATATATATATATATGCACATTATAAATAACTGTTATTTATATGTATATATCTACATATAAAGCATAATGAGTTTTTATTGACAGATAATTTGTATGCTTTGTTTTACAGTTTATTTGTTTTAAAGTGCTGTTTCCTGCACTCCAGCCATTATGTTGAAACTGGAGCCTTCCCAGTTGTGTGGATGCCTCGTCACTAAAAACAAGGAGGAGGATATCAGTGAGTTAGAATGTGAGGGGAAAACAGCAGCCCCTATACTGAATAATATGAGTGATAAAATAAAGCAAGTAGGATCAAAATATTTCATACATTTCACTAAAATGTTTATACAATGTATGGAAGAGATTCAATAAAACATTTTTTTCAGAGTTCAATGGCACTCAAAGAGCTACTAAAAATCTTAGTGAATCTAGGGATATATTTTAAAATGTATAATTTACATATGAAAGTGATTTTGAACAGAATAAAGGCATATATTACCATTACACACAGGGCATTCAGCTAATTTGTGGGGCATACCATAGCCCCTGAGTAAGGAGGTCTCAGAAAGAGACACAGGAGTTTGACTTGATTAAATAATAGCTACTTTACTTATAATTTGGTTGTTTGCTCCTGGCGTCTTAAGTCTATTAGACATCAGGGATACTAGCACAAACTACCGTTTGTGGGGCACACCTTAGCCCTTCAGTCAGGAGGTCTCTGAAATGAGACATAGGGATGCTACTCCTGGAGGAGTTCAATTTTCTATTTTTGTATATACTGTATATATATATATATATATATATATATATATATATATATATATATATATATATATATATATATATCAATTACTATTTGGATGCTAAGTTCTCAGTCTGATATCTAATAAACATTTTCATTGGGAATGTATATTGAGTCTACTAAGGTATATTAGTAGATATATCCTGTCAAATAATATTAACCCATTATTGGGTTAATTTTAAATGACAGGATAAAATTACTAGTATTATCAGATGGTTATATATTTCTTTTTAAGTGTCAGATTTTTTTTTTAAAGCTCCATAGTTCATAGTTGCACTTATGGCAGTGCCCTGATTTGCGAGTGGTCTGTAAAATCTTATTAGCATAGGTTTTGGGTATCAAAGTCTAACAGAGTTATTTGTAGTGCAAAACTCAATGGAGAGTTATGCCTTGCTTTTCGTCTTAGTCATGAAGTTCACTTGTAGCAGTGACCCGTAAGAGTTCTCTCGCAATGTTTTAGGGATGGGAGATTAACATAGCTAGGTAGGGTTTACTCTGCAGCTAGGGCACTAAATGCTTGTTATTCATATTTGAATTTACAAAAAACAATTTTCAACTTGATTAACTTATTAACCTTATAACTTCAATTTCCCCACTCGCAATTCAATTCTTTATTTTTTATTCATTTTTTTTTATTAGATGGGAAGCGGATCACATATTAGCTAAGATATAGCATACATCTCGTTAACATCAGAATTATAAATATTTCCAGAACATATAATCTGTTATCTGAAGTATAATACAATTAGCTGTAATCCTAGGTAACCCAGTTTCCCAACTCCTGACTAACATGGTTCCCTATTGTTGCCATATAACTACCCATATCTAGAGTCCCTACTTTATATGGGAACCATCTTAGGTAAATTATTTTCCTTTTTAGCCTTCGAATAAACGATAGTAACAAAGAGAAAAAAATACATTAAACATAATGATCACCATCAATACCCTTTGCCAGTCTGTCAGTCCTTCCCAGTCCTCTCACTTTCCGGGCCTTTGACCTCCCGATGAAGCTGGTCTCTACCTGGGTCCCCCTTCCCACCTCCATCTGCATATGTATATAGAGAAGACACCTAAATCATCCTCTGTTCCCTGTATAGCAATCAAGGCCCCCATACTTCCATAAAGCAACTCATGGAATCCTCCAGAGAATGTGTAATTATTTAATTTGTAGCTATATAGTCTATTTTATTTATGATTACCTGTTAATTTAGGTCCCCCCGATTCCACTGTTTAGCTATATGAATTTTGGTAGCCAAATACAAAAATTGTAAAAGTTTATTTTGAGTGTGTGAAAGCAAGGTCACCAGAATTCCCAATAAACATGTTTCCATCGTCTCTCGCATGGGGACATTAAATAATTTAGATGCCAATTTAGAAATACTTTCCCATATTAGTCTCACTCTCTGGCAGTCCCACCATATATGAATAAATGAGCCAATGGAATTACAGCCCCTAAAGCAGTTTGGATCCGCAGAGCATTTCCACCTCGCAAAATTTTCTGGGATGAGATAAGTACGGTGTAGCACCTTTACAGCTGTTTCAAGAGGTATATGATTAAGAGACCACCTATAGATACTCCCTCAGGAGACATCCAATTTTTCCATGTCCCAACTCTCCACCAGATCCTTCTCCCACTCCCGCATGTAGCTATCTTTGATTGATGGATCCGGGAAATTATATAGATTGTATATACCACTTATTATCCCCTTTGCCGTGGGGTTCTTGAGACAGATCTGAGATAGCCAGGTTCCCCTGGGAAGGCCCTGGGTTCTGACCATAGAGTCAATAAATGTTGAATCCTACACAGGTTATAATGTTCATGCAGAGGTAGGTTAAAGGAGTCTATGATTTCCTTATTGCTCAATAGCTTATCATCTTTGATCCAGGTTCCAACCCATTGATTTCCACCAAGAAAGGGAATCTTCACCAAAGCCCTTTGGAGATTGCAGGTGAAGAAGAGTACAGGTTAGATAGGAAGGGTATGAGAACAAAGTGGAGTGAACCCTCGCTCATTTCCAGCATTGTATTCTATGATGTATAACTGGATGTCTCATCTTATTGACCCAATCTGGAATTTTATCTAGCCAAATAAGAGTGTCCCAAGATAATGGCACTAATAAGTGTTCCTCCATAAAAACCCATGCTGGTTTATGTTGTGCCGAGTGGACAATATTTTCTCAAATCAGGGAGTGATAGTCCTCCTTTCGATTTATGCTTAAACATTAACATCTTATTGATCCTCGCTGGTTTGTTCTGCCAAATAAATTTGGAGACTTTGCTTTGGAGCCACATACGTTCAGTTAAATTGATGGGTAAAGGAAGGGATTGGAAAAGAGTTCAAGGAGCACATTCATTTTGAAGGCATTTATTCTGCCTAACCAAAATATCGTGAGTTTATTCCATTTTGTTAGATCCTGACATAAATATTTAAAAATCGGATGGTAATTCTCCTTATATAAGGAGCTCAAAAAAATGGTAATTTTGAGGCTCAGATATTGAATATGCCCTGGAACCCAATTAAAACTAAACTGCTCTTTTAATGTTTGCTTTAAACAGTCAGGTATGGCAATAGCCATTGCCTCTGTCATCTACATTTATACATAAGCCCGAAATGAGGCCAAATTCATGATCAATGACCATAAGTGACCCTAATGAGTTGGCTGGGTCCATTAGGGTACACAAGATGTCGTCTTCGAAAAAGGAAATTTTATAGTGATGGTGCCAAATTGTAAACCCTTTACTGCCACATCCGATCAAAGGGCTTGAGTTAAAGGTTTCATCGCTAGGGCAAACAACAAAGGAGAGAGCGGGCAACCCTGCCTGGTACCCCTAAAGATGTTGATTGTTGCTTTAATTGTACCCTGCAGTTTCAAATGCACCTGGGGGTTGTTATAATAAATTTTGATCAAATTTACAAACTGCCCTTGAATGCCGAATTTGCCCCAAACCACTTGTAGATAGTTCCAGTCCACTGTGTTGAACGCTTTTCCACGTCCAAAACTAAAAGACACAAAGGTGTTTTGGATGAATCTGCTTGATGAATTATATTAATGACCTTCCATAGATTGTCTCTAGCTTACCTATGTGCGATAAACACCACCTGATCTTTATGTACCAGCCGGGGTAGAAAGATTTGAAACCTATCCGAAATCATTTTTGCTAATAGTTTAATGTCCCAAATAAGATAGGAAATGGGTCTATAGTTTTTGATTTCCATGTTGTCTTTCCATTCTTTCGGGAACAGAACTATCTCCGCTGGGTTGATCTCTGGTGCTAACGGGTTATACACCATTATTGAATTAGAAAAGGGCAAAAAAAAGTGTGGCGCAAGTAAATCTTGAAATTTCTTGTAGTATACATTGGAAAAACTGCCAGGCCCAGGAGCTTTACCCACTTTAAGCCCTTGAATCGCTTTTTTTATTTCTTCCACTGTAATAATGGCGTTAAGCTTTGTTAATTCCGAATTTTCTATCTTAAGAAGGTCTCAGAAGGTCAGAAAGGTACAAATGTTAAAATATAATGGTGAATTGGAGGAGGAGTAACGTTTTTGATAGAATTTGACAAAAGCCTCTTGAATTCTAGATAGATTAGACGTGACTATGCCCCTATCTGTTTTAATACTACTAATTTTGGTTTGCATCACCTTAACTCTTAGTTGTCTAGCCAAAAGTAGTCCCGTTTTATTTGCCATGCTAATGAATATATGGCCTGTGCGTCTGCATGCCTTCTCTGTTCTTTCCGCAAAAATCACGTTCAGATCTGCTCTTAGCTTGTCTATTTATTCTCCATTTATACAGAAAATTAACATTGAGGTGTAGGTCAAACACCACTTTTACTATAGCATGATCTGACCATGGGCATGGTACTATTTCAGCAATTTTAGCACCATCAATCAAACCAGACTGTGCAAAAATGTAATCTAATCTAGAATATGTTTTATGACGGTGTGAGAAGAAAGTATATTCCTGCTTCCCTCCAAATGTCTACCATTTCCATCACCCTTAGGAGGGTTGTGATCCTCCTCCTCTTCTTATTGAACCTCCCCCCCCTCCCTATGAGATCTATCCAGAGTATTATTCATTATGAGATTAAAATCCCCTCCTAAAATAACTTGGCTTTGTTTGACATTTTTCAGGGCCCTAAGCAGTTTTAAAAGACTATTATGAGGATTCTTAGGTGTTGCATAAAGAGTAGCAAGAGTTATTGGCATGTCATGTACCCTATCAACTAGAATAATGTGATTATTTTTAGAATCCACCAATTTTGTTTCTATTGTGAAAGGAAAGTTATTATGTAGCAGTATTGCTGCTTCTTCTTTTTTGGGGGGATTACACATAGAATAAGAGGAGGAATAGCTTTTATGTAAAAAAATTGGGGGTATTGTCGGCCTGGAAGTGAGTCTCCTGGAGGAATACTACAGAGGGCCTGAATTGTATATAAGTTAGGAAAGCCTTGCACCTTTTAAAGGGAGTGTTGAATCCACGTACATTGTAAGTTAATACTACATATTCTGTACTACCCATAGTCAAATTATCTATGTGGAACCCTGTGTGGTGTTACCATTCCCCTTCTAATGAAACCCATCTGACCTCTACCCAGTGAGCCTCCGGATTTAGATGAAGACCAGCCAGAGAGATTTAAAATATATATTTTACAATAGATTAGAGATTGTATGTTTTTATCTAATTGATGAATTCAGTCAGGTCTAGGCCATCTTTTATATTAATAGATGAGTGGGGATATCACTGAGTAATTACACAGTGTGAATTCAAATAGTAAATATTAAAGTAAACTATGAAAAGAAAAAGGAGAAAAGGAAAGGGGGAAAGGAATAAGGTGATTAAAAAGCATCCTCCTTACAAAGATGACAATACGGGGATCCTTATGAAGGGTCAGTTAGAATTGTTTGTTTTACCTTAATCTCCATCTCCTGACTCAGCACTGAGGTTCTGGCTCCCGGTCCCCTGCTCCCCACCAAGACGGAGGGTTTGATAATAGGGAAGGGACTTAGGGGAGAGATATGCAATTTGGGATGGAAATCCAAGCTTCCCATATTTGTATGAACAAGGGGTAGGAGAATATCAAAATGTGCGTCATCCTTTCGTTAAGCATTATAAAGTTGACTTGTTATCACAGAAGTGAAGAGATTGGGCTTTCCAGTTTTTAGCTATATTGTTTTAAGAAGCTAAAGCTATAAATTGAAATAATTTGTTATGAGATGCATTTAAGTTGTCAATGTGAATGCCTAAGAGGCAAGATTCAAATGTAGGAAAGATTGGGATAGTCAATATTTTAGAGGTTAACTGGGTTGTTTTTTACAGATATCCTGAACTAAGTGTGGATGAAGTCACTCATGATTTGGCAGCCTCTGAAACAATTACTACTATTTTGGGATCTAATCTTATGGAGTCTTGATGGAGTGAAGTATTCTCTATGTAGGACTTTTATAGAGGTTTCAAACAAATCATAGCTTATAGAGTCCATCAAAAGATTGGTATAAGATTCAATCCATTTATTGGCCTCCCACCCTTGATCTAAATCAGATTCCCATTTAAACATGTAGGGAAGTATTTGGTCTTTATTGGTAGAATTGAAGATATCATACAGGGAGCCTAGGATTCCCTTGGTTAGGAGGAGGATTTGACATATCAAGGAGAACCATGATGGTTTAAGGGGCCTATATGTTCCAGTCATAGTCATCACCGAGTGTCTTCATTTTTTAATTTAATCATTAATGATTAAAATTTTCTTCAGAGGGATGTTGAAGTTATTCCTAAATTGTTTGCAAGGAGTAATTTGGTCATTTTTGAATGAAGAGCCTATACTGTCTAATTTGCGAGAGTTCCACCAGTGTCTCAACTACTCTGTAAAGTCTCTGTATATACTAGGATGGGATAAAACTGAGAAGAGGGGTGAAATAGTATATGCTAATTGACGTCCGGAGTAGGCCCGTTTCCAAATAGTTAAAGTAAGTGTAATGATTGGGTTAGAATGTTTTCAGAAAAAGGATTCTGTTTGTGGATTGCAAATTATCATGTCCCAGGTTTGGGGTTTGAAAATGTCTATAAAAATCCATATTGGCTGATGTTTACTCGAGTGGGCGATTGGGAGAAATGCTAGTTGGGCAACTCTAAAGTAGAGCCCTAAATTGTGGCAGGAGATACCTCCTCTAGTTCTATATATAAACAAAAACAATTTTTGCAATTTCAGGTGGTCTGTTTCGCCAGATGAATCGGAATATCTGGTTTTGGAATCCATTTAGTTCCTTATAATTGATTTGTATAGGTAAAGTTCTAAACGGGTAAAGGATTCTCGGGAGGACATTCATTTTAATCAAATTGAAATGGCCAGTCCAGGATATATTACATTTGGATCAGTTAATTTCTACAATTAATTTCAGAATGGGGGGGGGGGGGGATAATTTGCTTTATAGAGTTCAGATTTTTTACCAGTAATATTGACCCTAAGGCCATACAAACTTATAAATGGCTTTTAACTTTTTCAGAGTTGCCTGAGATAAACCTACACTTAAGGCTTCTATTTTTTTAAGGTTAGGTTTGAGGCCTGAGAGGTTACTGAATTCTTTGATAATGAACATCCGAGTGGCTATGGATGACTCTGGGTCTGTGAGAGAGCATAAGAGATCATCAGTGAATATTGAACATTTAAAATGCTGAAGACCTACTTTAAGACTGGCTATTTCTGGGTTACACTGAATTGCCTGAGTCAGGGGTTCAATAGCAAGAGCAAATAAGAGTGTAGATAGGGGGCAGCCGTGCCTGGTTCCCCTCTGGATATTAATTTTAGCTTTGTTAGAACCAGAATAAGGAATTTAGAATAGGGAATTATAGTAAGTATTTAGTAGGTTAATGAAACGTCCCTTGAACCCGAACTTGGCCAAAGTTGAATAAAGATAAGGCCATTCGACTGAGTCAAAGGCCTTTTCAATATCAAGAGCAAGAATGCACATCTGGGTTTTAGGCATTTAGACCAAGTGCAGAATGTCAAGGTTCTCCGTATATTGTCACCAGACTGTCTATGCAATATGAAACCTGCCTGGTCTTTATGGATAAGGTCTGGTAGAAATCTGGAAATTCATTTGGTGATAATTTTGCCTAGGATCTTCACATCTCCATTCATAAGTATAATTGGGTGTTAGTTTTTAGCTTCCATGAGGTCCCTGCCTTCTTTGGGGAACAGAACTTAGCAGCCTTATTAAATTGCAATTCAGTAAATTAAAAGGGCTCTATTTAAGCACACAGCATATTTTATTTACAGAAGTTTTTAGTTTGTGAAGACCTTGCTTTTGGATAGAAGTTCACTAACTAAAAACTTCTGTAAAAATAATATGCTGTGTGCTTAAATAGAGCCCTTTTAAATTTACAGAATTGCAATTTAATAAGGCTGTAGTTCTGACTGATTAAGTTCCGGGACATTGAATCACCTCTTACGATTGAATTAAATAATGGACAGAGATGTGAGGCTAGAATGTTAATGAACTTCTTATAATATGAGTTTGTACATCCATCTGGTCCTGGGGATTTGCCTGGTTTAAGGTTTTTAATGATGTCCTGAATTTTCTCATATGTAATATATTTATTATGGTTGACCAGGTCTTGCTCTGATATAGAAGGAAGTTCATATGTATTTAAGTAAGATTGTAAAGCTAGTTTGTGTGTTCGAGCGTGAGAGGTGTAAATATGCTGGTAAAAGTCCTTAAAAGTATTATGAATTTCGTTTTTGCTAACTGTAGTCGAAAAAGGGGGTGTTTTTATCAGGATCTTTTAGCTAACAGTGTATCTGGCTTATTTGCCTTGGAGTAAAACAAATGTCTAGTTTGCCTGAGTGCCTTTTCCGTCCTATCTGAAAAAAATGCTGTCTAGCTCAAGTCTAACTTTTTCTATTCAATGGCGAACAGGGGTTGAGGGCTTCTGCTGGTTCGGTTTCTCTAGCATCTCCAATTATTTAGTTAGGTTTATTTATTTTTTTCGAGAACTTTGTTAGTGGGTAGCCACCAATTTGATTCAAGTGCCTCTAATGAAGACTTTATGAGCCACCCAAATCCACCATGCTTTGCATCATGTGTAGAATTGGATTCAAAAAATAATTCCAAGTCTTTAGTTAGTTGATCTATGAATAAGGTGTTCAAAAAGAGTCAGGGGCGGATCTACATTGCATTGCACCAGGGCCCTAGCCCTGTGATATTCCTCACTAAATGCACTTTTTGTAAAATATATATTTTAAATGTTTTATGTAGTGTAGTGTGAGGGCAGAGAAGGAAGAGAACAGGTCCCTGTAGACCTGGTTCTTTAAATGCTGCTGCCCCCTGTCAGAACACAAAGGCAGGAACAGGAGGAACTGTGTGTCCTCCCTTTGGGGTGGATGCACAATGCACCCACGAGGAGCTCATGAGCAGGCATGCTGAAGCAGCTCCTGCATGCTTGTCAGCATACTCCAGCTGTTACTCAGACTGCTCTGCCCAGGAGCCATGGCTTCTTGTGATGCTGGCACAGACAAAGTAACTCCTGCTAAACATGTAATGAAACAGTGGTGCCCAAGCAGCACCATGCACTTTATATATACAATCTATATAATTATTTTTAATAAAATAATGTATTGTTTTTATCACTGTATCTCCTATAAACATGCATATATCCTTTACTTCTCTGGGGGTATCATGATAATGTTTTGGAAGTATGCTGTATTTGAGTGTGTGTACTTTATATATAAATGCAAAAATGCAATGCAACGTTAATCATGTTAAGTATATGTGTATGTTTTCGTTTAATAATTTGTTGTTGATTTTTTGCTAACATCCAGCATACATTAAGTCCATGCAGATATATAATATGTCTGTGTAGGAATATATATATATATATATATATATATATATATATATATATATTAATTTAACATATATATATATATATATATATATATATATTTGTTTGAAAATTTTTAAATATTGCATTCATATATTTATTGTTATTATTTTAAATATATCTTTTATGCATATCTATTGTTCTATTGTGTGATAAATAAAATGTATGTGTGTGTATAAAACAGGTACTAGGCAGAGTGTGGACCAAGCTCAAAACACAGTTATGAGAAGTCATCCATAAAACTAAGGCTACAATGCAAAAACACCAGGGATACAATTGAATAGCCTTGAATATATATATCCATTAGCTCCTACAATACATATAACTTACACCCATAAACACGATAACTCCTGATATACAGTATATATGTGGGAGGACAACAACATACACAAAAATTGGGTGTGGGTCCATATTTCTTTTTTTGCACCTAGCTTCCAAGAATAGGGTAAGTTAAGACCCAGATTCAGGTCTATAAAGACTTCTGCATAATCAGACCATAGACAAGAAACAATGTTTGCCCTGACTGAGCTATCAAAGAGGGATAAGCTTATGAGAATAGCATCAATACGAGAGTATGTGCCATGGGACGGGGAATAATATGTGAATTATTTCTTATTAGAATGATGGCACCTGCAGACGTCAACTAGCTCTAAATTTCCAAGTATTATGTTTATTTGTGTAATTTATTGGAAAAACATATGATTGTTACATTTTTGGATCTATCCAGGTGTTGATTAGAGGCTACATTGAAATCTTCTCCAATTATTAGTTTCCCAAAATCTTGGCCTTTAAGGTATCTTAGTATTTTAATTAGAGATTTATGGGGAGAGGAGATAGGGGAATAAATTGAGACTAAGGACATATTCATTCCAAGAATTGTTCCTGTCAATTTATTTGGAGTCAAGTTTGAAGGGTAAATTCGTATGTAATAGAATAGCCGCTCCTGCTTTTTTGGAGTGTTGACTCGTGCATAAAAAATTGGGATAATCTTTATGTAGGTATAAAGGGATCTTATTGTATGAGAAGTGGGTTTCCTGGTGGAATATTATGGAAGGTTGTATGCTTTTGATTGAAAATAAATGCTTTCCTCCTCTTGATGGGAGAATTGAAGCCCTTCACGTTATAGGTCAACAATTTAAATTCTGTTGTCGTCATTTTATATATTGGTTTGGTGTGATGGAAAGACCCTCATTCTTACCTTCAAAGAGGAGACAGAGCGGGGCCTGGGTTCCCAACAAGCACCAGTCAGGAGTAAGTGTAGTTCAGTTCAGAGGAGCCAATTTGCCAAGAGACAAAAAAAGGCAGAAAAAATGAAAACAATTATGGGTTAGAAGTATATTAACATAACAGTGAAAATACTTTTGACCTTTTGAAAAACAAAACCTCCTATATCATGCCATGGCACTAATAAACTCAGGGGGTTAAACTGGTTTACCATTCCCTGCAAGATCCCCTGTTAGGAGGTGTTAATTAACATCATGATTTTTACGGGTTAATCCCTAGTCAATACAATGTAAATCGGCTGAGTTGGAATTATCCTCCAAGGAGGTGGTTAACCAATAGTGGTATAAATATCCTCTGTCTTATTGGGATGTGTACGTTGTGGTGGAGTAGTGTCAAATTTTAGGAAAAATGAGGTAGAAGTACCTTTATAGAATTAAGCTGTTCAAGGTCTGTTTTTATTGGGATGCATCCCTAATAATCTAAGTACTATAATCATGTGATTTTGTAGTGTGCATAATAGGAGACTTATGCTTGAAAACTGATTATATTGGTATCATATTTTGGTAATATAAATGAAGAGCATGGTGAATCTATGTTAAAATATAGTGAATTATACTTGGGGAAAGCTGATTAGGATAGCCACTTATTGTTATAATGAAATTGTCAAAGGTAGGCTAAACATTCAAAGAAATATTGTGTTTATGAGTAAATGCCAAATGTGACTGTACATGCAAAAAGCAACTATATGCATGAGAAATCTAAGCCGATGAATTATATGCAAAGTCTCAATTTAGTTTGTGAAAAAACTGTGCATTTGAGAAGTTAAGTATTTTAAACAGTATTGAAACAGCATATATATTCACAGGCTTAACTGCAAAATTAACAGGAATAACTGTTAAATGTGTAGAGTCTCAGGCAGGGTCCGTGATGCGGGTGAGTTCCTGAAAGGGCAAGCATACAGATCCAGGGCTACTTGGTGTATAACTTTGGAGAAGGAGGGATTCCTCAATCTCGTCTGTTTAGGAGCCTCTGTTTATTGTTTGCTCAGAAAAGGAGCACTGGGTAGTTCTTGTCTACCTACAGATTCTCCCTCAGGTAAGAGGTCTTGGGGCCCTAACCAGCAAAAGTAGTCTTCCAGAGAAGTAGATGAGTAGAGGGGCTCTTTGAATTGGAACTTTAGGGCGAACAGAAAGTTAAAGCAATATTAGATGTTGTGTCCCAACAGGATTATTATCCCTGGCTTAATTGATCTGCACTTAGCAAGCATACAGTGCTAGATCTGCATATATTTGAAGCAAGGCATTGCCCGGTCCACTTATTGTCTTCATTTTCCTCGAGGCCGCCAGGACGCGGTCCCTGATATTTTGCCTAAGAAATCAGACTATGACATATTTTGGGAGCTCTTGATTCCTTGCTGGTCCCAGTGCTCTATGGACCCTTTCAATCCCCCAGATGCTTTCAGGTTAGTCGGCCAGGATGCTGTCTATGACTTTCAGGTAGTGAGAAAGATCTTGCACAGCTTTTGGTATGTCATGGATCCTTATTTTATGTCTCATTGAATGATTCTCCAGATCTTACAGTTTATCTTCAAGTCTAGTGATGCGGGAGGTATTATGAGTAATCTCCAATCCGTCTCTATCTTGATTTTCCACTATTTGATCTGCGGTTTCTTCCAGGAGGTTAGTTCTTTGTCCAAGATGACTTATGTCCTTTTTAAGAGCTGCAACAGTCTGGGTTTCGTGAGTTTGAAGCATTGTTTCAATCCTGGCCATAGACTGATCTGAACAGAGATTGTAATTGCATCCATAGTCACCTCGATAGATAAATGCTTATGTCAAAAAGCAAATGGTAAAAGCTAAATTATAAAAATAATAGCAAAGGTACTAAAAACCAAAGGTGCTAATTAGTTTACCAAAGGAATATGTGTTTCTTGAGAAGGACAAAGACCCACAAATAGGCTTTGATTACTGAATGGAAATGTAGCTGAAATAGTGCCCAAGATGGGGACACTTAAGGAACAGAAATATAAGACTGGAACCATGAGAGAGGAGGGTTGCATAATCGAGAGCAGTTAAGAATTTGCAATAGAAAAAATTGTTGAAACGTGTCAACGGCAGCATGGGGGTTGAGCAGAATAAGTAAGAAAAATTTCCTTTTGTGTTGACTGAGAAGATCATTTATAGATAGAAGTCCCACTGTTGCATATCTCAAATAACTAACTGGATGACTGAGCATTTAAATAAGTTGTTCAAGCACTTAAAGGACACATCAAAGAGGTAGGTTAGGGTTATAGAGAGTGAGGAAATAACTTGTGAGATCAGGTTAAAGAGACTGATTGTAAGATGTGAGGCTGAACGTTGTACAGACACCTCATCATCAGTGAGTAGAGTAAAATAGTGGAGTGAGGTTGATTGTATTCAGAATGTTGTCACCTAAGCAGCTGGTAAGAGCATACTGCAACAGAGTCAACTTGAAGCCCGATGTAGACAGAAATGGCATAACCGAAAGAATAACTGAACAACCTTGCTGTGTCACAAATAGCCCCATCCTTCTTCACCTCCACATCAAAAAATCCAAATCCTGGAGACAACACCACATTTACCTCTACATTTTCAGCCGATTTTCATTTGTGTCATACTGGACTCTTATCACACCTTAACCCCCCACATTCTGTCACTCATTACATTTTGCCATCTTCACCTCTTGAAAATCTCTAATATGTGTCCCGTTCTCACTCAAGACATTACAAAGACAATAATCAATACCCTTATCATGTCATAACGTGACAAATACATCTCCACCCTAACTCTAGTCTATCTTGAACACTTCTTCCAGACTAATCCACCTCATACAACCCTAATTATCTGCTGCCCCGTCTGCCAACCCCTATGCTCATTTCTTATCACATTAAGCATAAAATCTAACATCCTAAACCTATTTAACAAAGTCCTCAACAGGAACTTAATCTTCCTAGAGCTTAAGATACACTCCAAGATGGCTTCTCTGCTCTGCCTATGATTTTTACCTTTCATCCTCTATCAGTGCCTCCTCTCACAAAAGAGCTCATTCTTTGGAGTTTTCTACCTTGCTCTATTAGGCTCTCCTCTAGTTTCGCATTATTTTAATAGTCTGTGAAATTCTACCAGTTCAGAGAAACATGTCACCAGCCTCATAAACTCTATCATCCAAAATCTCATAAAATGTTATCATTTCTGATCTTCTCATACTTCTTGCTTCATCATGCTACAACATCAAGCAGCACCAATATGTATGTACATATATGCTGTCTTATCTATGTTCAAATGTACATAAACTTTTTTTATTGATTGATTATTGTACCTAGCATTACAGAATCAGCTAGGGCTCTTCAAATCAAATACAGTAATACTACCAGGTCAGGTGCAGCATAAATATTTGTTTAAATGAGCAGTGTAATTTGGGAAACATTTACATGTTTGTGAGATATTAGATGAACAATATTATATAAGCAATAATCTTTATTTATTGTATTAGAAACTGAAACATGTATTTTTATTATTGTATTCAAGTTATAATCACTTTCCATATATGTATGATATCATTTATAGTTTCTGCTCTTTATAAGGAGCAGAACTTAAAACATGAAAATCTGACAAAAGTTTGTAGGAGTCTCTATAGCTTCTAGGCAACTATTGTATTTCCCATTGTACTGCTGTGGGCATTGATTACATGTTGATCTCCTGTTGCACTTTAACCTTTCTTGAAATACTGAATGAGATACAATTGCTAAAAATAGAAGAGATGACCTGAAAGGGCTTGATTAAAAGCAATGAGTCATTTTCCAAGGGGATGGTACCGGAATGCTATAGCACCATACAGGGAGTGCAGAATTATTAGGCAAGTTGTATTTTTGAGGATTAATTTTATTATTGAACAACAACCATGTTCTCAATGAACCCAAAAAAATCATTAATATCAAAGCTGAATATTTTTGGAAGTAGTTTTTAGTTTGTTTTTAGTTTTAGCAATTTTAGGGGGATATCTGTGTGTGCAGGTGACTATTACTGTGCATAATTATTAGGCAACTTAACAAAAAACAAATATATACCCATTTCAATTATTTTTTTTTACCAGTGAAACCAATATAACATCTCAACATTCACAAATATACATTTCTGACATTCAAAAACAAAACAAAAACAAATCAGTGACCAATATAGCCACCTTTCTTTGCAAGGACACTCAAAAGCCTGCCATCCATGGATTCTGTCAGTGTTTTGATCTGTTCACCATCAACATTGCGTGCAGCAGCAACCACAGCCCCCCAGACACTGTTCAGAGAGGTGTACTATTTTCCCTCCTTGTAAATCTCACATTTGATGATGGACCACAGGTTCTCAATGGGGTTCAGATCAGGTGAACAAGGAGGCCATGTCATTAGATTTTCTTCTTTTATACCCTTTCTTGCCAGCCACGCTGTGGAGTACTTGGACGCGTGTGATGGAGCATTGTCCTGCATGAAAATCATGTTTTTCTTGAAGGATGCAGACTTCTTCCTTTACCACTGCTTGAAGAAGGTGTCTTCCAGGAACTGGCAGTAGGACTGGGAGTTGAGCTTGACTCCATCCTCAACCCGAAAAGGCCCCACAAGCTCATCTTTGATTATACCAGCCCAAACCAGTACTCCACCACACCTTGCTGGCGTCTGAGTCGGACTGGAGCTCTCTGCCCTTTACCAATCCAGCCACGGGCCCATCCATCTGGCCCATCAAGACTCACTCTCATTTCATCAGTCCATAAAACCATAGAAAAATCAGTCTTGAGATATTTCTTGGCCCAGTCTTGACGTTTCAGCTTGTGTGTCTTGTTCAGTGGTGGTCGTCTTTCAGCCTTTCTTACCTTGGCCATGTCTCTGAGTATTGCACACCTTGTGCTTTTGGGCACTCCAGTGATGTTGCAGCTCTGAAATATGGCCAAACTGGTGGCAAGTGGCATTGTGGCAGCTGCACGCTTGACTTTTCTCAGTTCATGGGCAGTTATTTTGCGCCTTGGTTTTTCCACACGCTTCTTGCGACCCTGTTGACTATTTTGAATGAAACGCTTGATTGTTCGATGATCACGCTTCAGAAGCTTTGCAATTTTAAGAGTGCTGCATCCCTCTGCAAGATATCTCACTATTTTTGACTTTTCTGAGCCTGTCAAGTCCTTCTTTTGACCCATTTTGCCAAAGGAAAGGAAGTTGCCTAATAATTATGCACACCTGATATAGGGTGTTGATGTCATTAGACCACACCCCTTCTCATTACAGAGATGCACATCACCTAATATGCTTAATTGGTAGTAGGCTTTCGAGCCTATACAGCTTGGAGTAAGACAACATGCATAAAGAGGATGATGTGGTCAAAATACTCATTTGCCTAATAATTCTGCACTCCCTGTAAATATCATACATTATAGATATATATATAGTGGTCTGCATGATTATTTCTACAAGTTATTAGTATTTGGTAACTGCAATTATTAACATTAGGTGTATGCTATACCATATGAAAGAGAAAGCTAGATCTTTATGTGCTAATGACTTGTCTGTGGTTAGATCAATTTAATTTGAAAATAATATAGTTATAATTATGTCTTTTAAATTTCATAAACAATATAAAATACAACATTTATCCACATATTATAAAAATCTTAACTTTTTCATAAAAGTTACAAGATACATTTTTGGTGAATCTAATTAGTGTAAATAGCTAGTTGTATAATAGTACTACATTTTTCTCAACATATTATTTTTATCACATTTGTACTCCAAAATACTTACTGAAAGGACTTGACAAGTGTAAATATTGATTGTGATAGCCTCACATTCCACTAAAATAATTAACCAATAAGGGCTTCATTCTATTAACGGCCGTAAAACGGCCGCAAAGCTGCGATTCCTTGCGGCCGTCTTACGGCCCCGTGTAGAGCTACCTTTACCTTGAAATTCAATTATACGGCGCCGCAAGGATATCCCCTTCCGGCCGGCCGCATATCATGCAAACGGCCGGAAGCTTTTTCCCAGCGCCCGTAAATCTTGTTTTCCAGCCGAAAAGTCCGAAAACTGAAAATGCAAATATAAAATCGAGAATGCACTGTAAAGCTCCGTAAATGCTAGGCATTATAATGGGTGACACGAGGATTAATAGCAACACCCTCTCAAGCTTGCACATCAGCCCAAATCCGATATATTATTTACGGATTACTTTACATCCCGTAGTTCCGCGGGCTGGTCCTTGTTCAAACCCGTACGGGTTCGGAGATGGAGGGCCGCAAACATTGTACATTGTAATAGCCAATATATATTCAATCCAGCACTGCAAAGCCCTGTAAATGATGGGGAACATAATGGGGGGGCATGAGGATTACTAGCCAAACATTCTCAAGCTTGCACATCGCCAAATTGTACTTTGATTTTAAAATCCGTACAAGTCCCGCGGACTTCAATGATCAAGCCCGTAGCTCCGTATTCAAGCCCGTGCGGGCTGTCCTCGTTTTTAAAGGCCGTACGTGCTTGGAGGTTGAAGGTATCCATTTTGTTACGGTTTTTGCAGTCTGCATGGTTTAAGCCTGTAACCCTAAAATGGAGGCCCAAGCATTACAGCCTCCAAATTAACAATAGTTCAAATTAGTTTAATATTTCTCATATGTTTGATTGGTCAGCACACATACAGGTTCCATTGTAGCCTCTAAAACAGCCCTATAATAGAATATGTCACCCACACATTGGCGCGCACAGCAAATGTGTTTTGACAACATGTAGCTGACATGAGCGGTCCCACATCGTTGCGCAGTTGTAATATTTTTGACTAGTGCGCGTCGATGAAAGGGCGCAAGTGATATGACCTAATGCCATAAACCCTTCTAACCCTTGTAGCCGCAGCCTAATCCTAACCCTTACACCCCACAGCCTAATCCTAATCATTAGATCCGCTAGCCTCCTGTCGGGCCTGCTGTTTTTGATGCGCGCATGTGTCGGTGCGCAGATGACAGCTCACATTCGATGCACGCTATATGGTTGATCAACGATAGAATACACATCTCGCTCATCACATCTACATTAGAGAATACAAATAGTGGCCAAATCAGACCGCCACTTGGCATATATCAAGTACCAGGGGAATATTTCATTATATGTGGTTAAGTTCTTCAGTTATGTCCGACTCTCCGTGACCCTATGGACTGCAGCACATTCAGCTAGGTCTCTGCCTGTGCTGTTCTCCAAAGTTTGAAGGCCAAAGAGATTGGAGTGGGTTGTCAGTTCCTCCTCTAGTGGATTGGGATTTGTCTGATCTTTCTGCTATGACCTGCCCACCTACAGTAGCTCACAGCTTCATTCAGGTACACAAGCTGCTTCACCACCACCACCACTTAGCAAGCCTCACCCATGTAAATTGATAAATAGCAGAACAGTTTGGAAGTTCACCAAATGGGAATAACTAGACACCTGGCACATGGCTCCCACCAGGATGGGCGTAGCAGAGATTATGCCTGATGGCGGTGAGTTTGCTGTCGATCCCAGAGCTTGCGGCCCTTCCTGATGGGTCAGAGTAGATATGTGTGGTGCATGTTCCCCTGGTCCCCTTCAGCATTGCTAAGTGGTGTGAAGGGGCTTGTGTACCTGAATGAAGCTGTGAGCTATAACATGTAGGGCCACTGTAGGTGGGCACATCATAGCAGAGATCAGACAAGGTCCAATCCACTTGAGAAGGAACTGACAAACCACACCAGTATATTTAGCTTGGAAACCGTGGATAACATCACAGGCAGAGACCTAGCTGAATGTGCTGCAGTCCATAGGGTCACAGAGAGTCAGACACAACTGAAGAACTTAACCACATATAATGAAATATTCCCCTGGTACTTGATATATGCCAAGTGGCGGTCTGATTTGGCCACTATTTGTATTCTGTAATGTAGATGTGATGAGCGAGATGTATATGCAATTAGATAGAGATTTAAGGGATCACAATAGAGCTCATGTGCGTGGCAAAGGGTTCATATGACCTGACTCATGTTTTACTCTTGCTATTGAATTGGGTAGTGTGGCTTCAATCATATTATGCATGTTGCAGCATGGTTTGTCAGATTGGCATGTGCATGGCCATTACGACATATGATAACCAAAGGATATTTATCCAATGCATGTTCATTATTGGGCAACTAACTGTATTCACACATATGCTAAGTGATGTGGGTGAAGGAGTTTGTGTACTTCAATGAAGCTGTGAGCTATCCTACATAGGGCCAGTGTAGGGGGGTATGTCTTATCAGAGAGGTCAGACTAATCCCAATCAACTATAGAAGGAACTGGAAAACCACTCCAGTGTCACCTGTCCTATTCATTGTAGGCCCTCAGGGGAATGTTCCTACTCCACAGTATCGCTAATCAGACTTGTCATGTGTATTACCCTATATTAGTAGTAGATATGATATTTGGGATCAAATGATATCTAAAGCTATTCTGACTCCTCAACAGTTTTACATGTATTGATCTATTGCATGTTAACTATGGCTCATCAGTTTACATTTCTTGGAATGTGACACTAATGTAATGCATGTTGATTTCACAGAACCAAACATATTCATAACACATGGACGCAGTCAGAAAGGTCTAAAAAATCTTTATTTTTTACACAGACCACAATCAGCAGTGGTCAAGATTGTGCATTCACATAACAGTATAACAAAGCTTTATTTGATAGACAGACCACAATCAGCAGTGGTCAAGATTGTGCATTCACATAACAGTATAACAAAGCTTTATTTGATAGACAGACCACAATCAGCAGTGGTCAAGATTGTGCATTCACATAACAGTATAACAAAGCTTTATTTGATAGACAGACCACAATCAGCAGTGGTCAAAACTGCATTAATATCATGGGTGTGGTGTGGGCGGGTCCTTGAAGAGCAAGAGGCTGGAAAAAAGGGGAAACCTACAGGGGTCAATCTAATAGTCTAGAATAAGCATGATGCATAGCACCTACCAGGGTCACATGCTGCAACCGGAACCAGAAATCTCTCCATTTAACTGAAGAAACCATTTATGTGCATAGCACTTACAACTTGTAACTAGATCTGCTCAATGAAACAGATGATTCAACCTTTGGACTGTGTAATCCAATCCAGTTTCACACATACAGTGTGTTGACCAAACAAAATCTGAAATAAGTGTTCAAATCAAAAAATGCGGAGGAGGATCCAAAACAATTTAGAATCACGATGTCTGTACAGTACAGTTCTAAATACTGTACCAATATACCAACTAACCTGATTCCCATCTGCAAGCATTACTAACTATTAGCTAGGTCTGTGGATAATCAGAAATATGGGCTAATAGCCATTATTATGGAGAGGACACAAAGGTCAGCAGCCAAATTCACTGTTTCTTACATCAGACCCAAAGATCTGTTCTCAGACTGCTATTGAGGTCAGGATCACATGCTTCACTAGTGCATATATTAATGCTGGCTGTTATTAACATGCCATTGTGAGACTTTGCAAGTCCACCGCCATAGCGGTATTAGTCTACATTTAAGCTACCAACAATCATGTCGGAGATATCTGGCTATATGATAGCTGTAAGATTGTGGGAGCTACATGTTAAGGGGGCTGCCATTGAAGGCATGTCTACCTGAGAGGCACCGGGAAAACCCTTCACCTCATAATTCCTCCACAATGCTTGCAGATGCAGGAGATGCCTTCATGGACCTAAAAAAAGAAGCAAAAAAAGTCAAAACCTAAGAAATAAGGCCTGAAAACATCATAGGGCCTGCAGCATCTCTTCTCAACAGCACTCCTTAGTGACAATGTATTGGTCACACTACTAATTACCAGCCTCATTAAATCGCTATGTTACAAATTGAATAGGGCTCTATATAAGCACACAGCATCTTTTTGAAAGCAAGTTTTTAGTAAGGGAACTTCTATGCAAAAGCCAGGTCTTCACTAACTAAAAACTTCCTCCTCTCCCTGGTCACAGGACCCAGAGATCCTCCTGGATGCTGAGAGATAGAGAAGAAAGGTACATGTCATTAGTATGTTGATTAGCGCATTGATATGTGTTCATTTCTAATTATCTGACATCTAGCCTTGAATATGGATGATTCTCTGATTAGCTATCTTATACTAGCTGTTATCTATTCTTAGGTTTCTGTTCTTGATGGTTCTCAGGTCACAACGCTATCTGTATTACGGCTGCTGTCTGTAACTGCATAGGCTGAACGGTCACACCAATACATGGACTCTCTCTTACAGGGGTGTCCAAACTCTTTCCTGGATTGGAAGATATCCTTTCTGTGCACAGGTGAGTCAATCAGGATGACTGAAGAAGCGATTGACTCACCTGTGGGTTATCAAATCCAGGCATGTGTGTGGCCCACCAGGACCGAGTTTGGACACACCTGCTCTATTGCTTGATTACTGTTGTGTTGACCAGAAATGACAGTGATTTGTCAGCTTCATGAATTTAATGATGCATCCATCTATCCCTTGTTCTTTCATGGAGCTGACATGTCAGTGTCATGTCCATGTGTAGTGTGTGTGATGCACATGTGGTGGCATGTTGCTGTATGTCATATTCACCTGCCATGGAGGCTGGGTCCTGCTGCTCCACCGGGCCTGATGCTCCAGCTGCGTCGGAGGGTGCAAGCATGGCCCTTGCAATCCCTTCATGTGCAAGGTACTTGACCCTCCGCCCCTCGGCCTCCTGCGCCATCTTCTTTCTCACCACGGCCCTGATGTCGTTGAAACGGTGCTTGATGGACCGCAGACTTCATCCACGGCCCGCCACACCATTCACCAGATCCACCACCTGCTGCCAAGCATTAGCCCTGGGCCCAGCCTTGACTTCCCTACCCCCCGAGGTGATGACGGGGCGGGCACGGATGGCCTCCAGGAGGACCCTGTTCTCCTCCCGGCTATAATTGTGGGCCCTGGACCTGCCGCCAGCCTCTTGCTCTCCAGACTGGGGATGAGGACCCTCTCCACTCTCCTCCTCCCTCCTCCTCCTTCCTCCTCCTACTCTCCTCTCCTCCCTCCTTCCTCGACTCTCCTCCCTCCTTCCTCTCCTCTCCTCCCTCCTTCCTCTACTCTCCTCCCTCCTTCCTCTAATCTCCTCCCTCCTTCCTCTACTCTCCTCCCTCCTCCTCTCCTCTCCTCCTTCCTTCCTCTCCTCTCCTCCCTCCTTCCTCCTTCCCTCCTCTCCTCCCTCCTTCTCCTCCTCTCCTCCCTCCTTCTCCTCCTCTCCTCCCTCCTCCTCTCCTCCCTCCTTCCTCCTCCTCTCCTCCCTCCTCCTCCTCTCCTCCCTCCTCCTCATCTCCTCCCTCCTCCTCCTCTCCTCCCTCCTCTCCTCCCTCCTCCTCCTCTCCTCCCTCCTCCTCTCCTCCCTCCTCCTCCTCCACTACCTCCTCCTCTACTACCTCCCCCTCCTCAACTAGTACCTCCTCCTCCTCACTCCTCCCCTCCTCTTCCCCACCTCCACGCCCCAGGACTCCCTGCCACTCCTCTCCCCTCTGCTCCTCTCCCTCCATCACCACCTGAAAAGAAAAGAAAGAGAAATAAAGAAATGTTTTAGTGGGTTTGCCTGCTCCACCCTCGTCCCCCATTCTGATCGCCTCTAACACTATTTCTGCTTGGATATCAATGTTGTAACTAACTGCAGTAATCAACCTTAAGTGGACAGAGCCTGTGACAGCACCTCTCACTCTGGACCTGGGAGGCGCTGATGAAACACGCTAGATCAATACTTTCCTAAACAATGTAGAAGGGTCAGTTACAGTTTGCATATATACAAGGTATGCGGCTATTTACTGTGTGCTTCTATCATGTGTGGGGAGTGGCCCATGTCTGAGGCCACTAATATCCTATCTGCATTATACTCTGGGCGTGGTACCTATCCTTAAGCCATCTTCTGTACCAGAGGTAGTAGGAACTACATGGTCCTGCTGTTCTAGGCTGAAAATAAGTTCTTGTCAAGCCCCATTGAAGAAGCAGTTTGGAACACCTATGTGTATTGCAAATATGTGTAGAAATCTCAATCAAACTCAAACTCAAAATCAAACTCGATCAAACTCAAAATCAAACTCAAAATCAAACTCAAAATCAAACTCAATCAAAATCAAACTCAAAATCAAACTCAATCAAACTCAATCAAAACCAAACTCAAAATCAAACTCAATCAAACTCAAAATCAAACTCAATCAATATCAAAGTCAATCAAACTCAAACTCAAAATCAAACTCAAAATCAAACTCAATCAAACTCAATCAAACTCAAACTTAAAATCAAACTCAATCAAACTCAATCAAAATCAAACTCAATCAAACTCAAAATCAAAATCAAACTCAATCAAACTCAAACTCAAAATCAAACTCAATCAAACTCAATCAAACTCAAAATCAAACTCAAAATCAAACTCAATCAATATCAAACTCAATCAAACTCAATCAAACTCAAAATCAAACTCAAAATCAAACTCAATCAATATCAAACTCAATCAAACTCAATCAAACTCAAAATCAAACTCAATCAAACTCAAACTCAAAATCAAACTCAAAATCAAACTCAATCAAACTCAATCAAACTCAAACTCAAAATCAAACTCAATCAAACTCAATCAAACTCAATCAAACTCAAACTCTCTCTCTCTCTCAAACTCTCTCTCTCTCTCTATATATATATATATATATAGAGAGAGAGAGATTGAGAGAGAGAGAGAGAGAGAGAGAGAGATCCAGATATAATACGAACAGAAAAATATAAATAACTTACCTCCCTCCACAAAACTACTCTCCCCACAACAAAAAACTCTCCAAACCTATAGGCCAACAGCAAAAAAAACACAATTGTACTTCTCGCCAGTGTATTCAGTAAATATAGAAATTGGCAAAACATACAAATAAAAGACAGCTTGATAGGATGAAAAGCATGTACAATGCGACTTACCTCCCTCCAAACCCCTAAGGGCCGGATCAAAGATCAAAAATACTCCAAACACCTATAAACAAGCAAAAAACACAATTGTACCTCTCGCCAGTGTATTCAGTAAATATAGAAATTGGCATAACATACAAATAAAAGACAGCTTGATAGGATGAAAAGCATGTACAATGCAACTTATCTCCCTCCAAACTCCTACGGGCCGGATCAAAACTCCCACACAAGCAAAAATACTCAAAACACCTATAAACAAGCAAAAAACACAATTGTACCTCTCGCCATTGTATTCAGTAAATATAGAAATTGGCAAAACATACAAATAAAAGACAGCTTGATAAGATGAAAAGCATGTACAATGCAACTTACCTACCTCCAAACTCCTACGGGCAAGATCTAAACTCACACACAAGCAAAAATACTCCAAACACCTATAAACAAGCAAAAAACACAATTGTACTTCTTTACATCGGCATCCGTAAATGTAGTAACGGATTCCCGTAAAAAGAACTTAAACCGCGACTTGATAATAAAGCAACTTACCTCCTCTCAACCACCAAGCTCCTGGAACCGCGTGCTACCTCGGCAGAAATCGCAACACAGTCGAGGCGTGGGCGCGTGTCATTCCTATTTATTTACTGCCACTGTCAATCAAATGGTCTATCCCGTAAATGATTGGCTGTGCGACCTGTGGCGCAATGCGTAATTCCGCTATTGGATGGTTCCGTCCCCCTTCCAGCTTGCGTGCGCGCCTAAACGTCACGGCCTTCCTACATTCTGAAGGACGCGATTCGCGCCTGGCTAGATTTAATTTACGTCCGCATCCGTTGAAGTCCACATGATGCACTTACGGCATTGTAATGAAACCGGGCTGAAAGGGCCCTAAAAGTATAAAGGAAGCAATAAAAGGCATTCGAATTACTGTAAAAACAATCCCCAATGATCAAATATGTTAATAAAAGATATCTTTTTATTGTCATGTACATCCTCAATATGGCAGCCATATTAACCCTTTAGCACTCAGAAAGGCTAGAATGTGTCCCCTAAACATATCAACATTATCTGATTTACATCTCTTTTATCACATCTACATTTTTTAACACAAATCTTGTATATATTTCCACGCCACATTACATAGATCATGTAGCATGGGCACAAATTCAAATGTGGGCCAGAATATTAGGGGTTACTAATTAAAATGGCTAAACAAATCCAAAATCAGGGAACTTCATAACATGATGAAGCTTAGATACATCAGTGAGCTTTTCCATTTGTGAAATCCACCCGGATAATCACATCTGGGGTAATTAGCAAGCTATATAACCACATCATCATCCATGAATTAGCAAGTCTGAACCATCATGGATAGCAGCAACCTGAGTGTGGCGTATAGGTATGTGAGGAGAACGCAGTGTCGTAGGAATGGATATTTGTTTCGAATGTTGCAGAGTAGAAACCGGGCTGGCAGGCGTGCGACTGAGGAGTGACTGAGGCATGATAGAGAGGGGCGGCTGGGAGTGAATGTGGGTGAGCGTGCTGATGCAATCCATGGTGGTCCGGAACCAAGCCAGTCAAGTGGCTCATCACAGGATATGCCTAGGGTCATGGTGGGGGGTCAGTTAGGGGAGAGAGCTCCAGTGGCACAGGGACTGGGGGATATGTGGGCACCTGCAGACAGGGAGGAGGACCTTGATGTGGGTGATCAGCTGATGGGGGGGCCAGATGAGAGACCCCTAGGCACAGCCAGACCCACAGGGGGGTGAGCAGGCCCAGGAGCCTGCCAGGAGGATTCGTGCACCCAGGGTGTACAGGGAGAGAGTCACATTAGAGGGGTTAACTGATGTGGAAGTGTATGAGCGTTTTAGGCTAACCCGTGCCAGCCTAGAGAAGCTCTATGCGGTCCTGAGGGAGGACATGGAGCCTTCCTCACGGACCAATAGAGCCATCCCAGGTATGACACGGATTGTTAGCCGCCATACACATCCTATCATCTGATAGTTTTCAGAACACTGCTAGCATAGTAGGAGGAATGTCTCAGGCAAGCCTTTCAAGATGCCTGAGCACATTCCTCCATGCTATCGTTCCGAAAACAGCAAGATACATCAGTTTTCCCCACACTGGGGAAGAGATCTTGAAGGTGAAAGCAGATTTCTTTTGAATGGGAGGTATCCCCAATGTGCTCGGTGCTATAGATTGTACACATGTAGCATTGATACCTCCTAGAGAGCAAGAAGCGCTGTTCCGAAATCGCAAACACTATCATTCCATCAATGTCCAGGTTGTTTGTGATGCAGACATGCGCATACAAAATGTGGTTGCAGGCTTCCTGGGAAGTACTCATGATGCCCATATCCTGCGTCAGTCATCCCCCCATCTTTATTTTGAGTCTGGAGAAGCTCCACCTGGGTGGCTACTGGGTGAGTGCCCATAAAGGATTCCGTAAAATATACATCATGTTACACTGTAATGCTATTCCATTGTTGCGTGAAAAATGCGCAACGACGCATGCGCCAACAGACAAAATAGAGTCCCTCAATAGCGCGCACAACATCTGCGCGCAGGAGTTGAGATAAGGATTTAAGGGTGGACTTAGGGGTTTTAGGCTTAGGGGTCTTTGGGCTAAGGCTTTGGATTATGAGTGTTAGTGTTAGGCATGGGGTCTCAGTGGTTTGGGTTAGAGGGTTTTGGCCCATTAGTCAATAGATTCTACAACTTGCGCTCTTTGATGGACGCACATTTTGGCACACAATTTCCAACAGTGCGCTACTGTCGCCGGCTTCTGTCATCGCCGTATTGTCCGCGCTCATTTGCCGTGCGCCATAAAGAAGGTGTGCCGACTGAGCCATTGCATCGTAGCTTGTTGCTGTGCCTAACCCGATGTGACGTGGTCATAGGAGTATGAAGTTCCAACCCAGAGATCCCTAAACTAACGTCACATTAATCATTGCGTATATTTACAGATGCTTTAACGAGCAGCACAAACTCACATTCATATCTACATCTCCCTTTTTTGTTTCCTTCAGGTGATGCAGGATATAGGTGTTTGCCGTGGTTGTTGACCCCTGTGAACAATCCACGCACAGAGGGGGAGGAGAGGTACAATGCGGCCCATGCCAGAACCAGGAATGTAATAGAGCGCACCTTTGGCCTCCTAAAGATGCGCTTCAGATGTTTACATTCCACTGGCGGGGCGCTACAGTATACACCAGTGAAGGTTTGTCACATGATCATGGCCTGCTGTTGTCTGCACAATATAACAGTACAGGCAAACTGTCTGGGTAACATTGATGATGCTCCGCTTGAACCGGCGGAGCGTTCAGTACCTCCCCCTGGTGAGGATAACGTTCAGGGGTCACAACTACGTGCCCACGTCATTCGTGAGTACTTCCCATGTAAGTCTGAAACTAATAACAACCAACTATAATGTACCTTGATTATAGTTACTAATACATCTCTTTTCTCCTTCCCCATTGTCTTCCAGAATATCCAACAGTCCACAGTAGAGTATAGCTTTGTGATGTAACATATGTCTTGTGACGCATTCTTCATACTGGATCAAATACAGCCTGCTCTGATATCCGTTAATGGTAAGTATGCGCACATTCCCATACACATCATATATATTGATATCTGCCAACCTCAAGAAGCTAAGCTAAATGGATGGTATGATGTATTCCACAATGTCAATGGATATAGGCCTCACAATCGAATTTGAAAACATCTTCACAGAACAGTAATGTTCCCATTGTCTGATTATGCTATTCCACATCCCATGGAGGTCAATGCAATTCCTAGCAATCTGGATATATGAACATACCAGCATATTGTAAACCATAATAAATGTACCTCATGGGATGCAAAGAGGGGATGTCCCCTGTTCTTTGTCAGTGAATGCTGGTAAAAGCATTCTCAGTCAGATAACAGGAATAGTCTCAAGGATGTGTTAACTAGGAATCATTGTGCAATATATCATATGGATTGTGTGACTCATCTCATCATATTGCCATTACAGAACTGTTGCCGTGTGTCAACACATTGTTTACCCACACAGACATGGGAAACGACCTGGCCAGCAACAGAACATCAGCTACATCAATGCCGTCTACATTGTAAGTGAGTATTTGCGGGAAACATGTGCATGTATGCATGAGAGGAAATGACTAATAACTCCATTAATGTAGGCCTAACTTTCATTTTCCCAAGACATCCCCTATGTATTGCTGAAGCGGTCCGAAATGTTTATCGGACCATGCAGACGTGTCCTGGGGGAACAGATCTCTTCGTTGAATACTCCACTTGATCTATCCAAGGTAGAGAACCACATGTGGATGTCCGAACATGTATCAATGTGTGATAGTTGTGATCTTCCCTTTCTATTACAGGCTGCACTGGTCTCTCTGTCTCTCTCTCTCTCTCTCTCTCTCTGTCTGTCTGTCTGTCTCTCTCCTCATCCCACCCACCCCTGTTTACCCTTAATTTATTGAGTCACACAAGTCTTCTGCTAACTATCCCAATTAACCCTTTCCACTATGTTTTCTCTTGTCTTCTTCCTCACATCCCCTGCCTTTTCCTCAGACTCTTCTTTACTTCTCCCCTTTTTGTCTGCATCATTTTCATTTCAACTCTCATGCCCACCTCTCTCCTTTTATTCGCCCATCAGCTAATCTTACTCAAGCTGTGCTTAAACTATGTGTCTCCTGATTGTCCCATCTGCAGATTACATTATCTGTCCACATGGGGCAGATACCTTATTACATAATAGTGCATCACACTTTACATCTGATCCCTTTCCTCTCCGACTAATGCATATCTTTCTACTTGACACAACCTCCTTCCTATGTATCTCTGACTTACTTATTAACCTTGCTATTCCTTATCTACTCTTCCCCATGTCCATTACCTTTAACTTGGAAGTGGTGATTTTCGAATCTTGTGTGGGCCTTTGGGAACAAATCAGTTATCAACAGACTTTACGCTCAAAAAAGGGCCCTCCATTTTCTTGCGTTGGCAATATTACATACTGTATATTTTCGGGTTCTTCTCCCCTGTACAGCACCACGGAATATGTTTGCACAATACAAATAAATGAGAATTAGACTAATCCTAATATTCCCACATCAGGAAGAATTAGTCTGGGCCATCATTATCATCGGACAGATGGTTAGCTTGTACGAGATCCCAATGCATAACATGTGTGCCGACATACCTACATCTGTTGGTGGCTGCTCATATGGCATATGTAAGGTTTCCACTAATATATTATTTGTGTGTTTGTATTACAGATCCCGGTCAGAACAAGGCATGACGATAAACATCCTGACATTCCATGGCCATGTCAATGTCCTCATGTATGTGCATGTGTCTGTTTCATTGCTTTGTTGGATCCAGTTTGATATCTGATGACCTTGACTGAAT
Source organism: Discoglossus pictus (assembly GCA_027410445.1). Lineage (NCBI taxonomy): Eukaryota > Metazoa > Chordata > Amphibia > Anura > Alytidae > Discoglossus > Discoglossus pictus. The sequence continues at coordinate 54,628,134 of CM050173.1, read as the reverse complement.
AGTCGATATGTGTCACGAGACAATTTCAATATACAATGCAGATGTGATGTGACATCTGTCAGCTGATGTTCCTGGTATATCCACAGCATGTGTATGCTCATATAGTCTATCTCGATTCATATGTACCTATTGGTTTAGACATTCTATCCTCTCCTCTACTTGGACTGTTGTGAAGCCTGCAGCACCAACCCTTCAAGATCTTTTCTTCAGTGCTGATGTGACCCTCCCTGTGCATATGGGAAAGAGTAAATCCAGGCTTGGGACTTAACAGTTAAGGAGGTTACGTTAATCTTCAGTTATGCATATGCAACAACAGTGAGTATAGATGCTCAATCAGAGAACAAACTATCCTTGATATTGCCTGGTTTGTTGTGAGTTCTCTGCAATAAGTAACATCTGACTGATATGGTCCTGGTCAGGTCACCATCTTTTTGACCAAGGTTATCTATGTGCTGCTTATTGTTGCGTGAGAACTGACGTTATGGGCTCATAGCATTCACTGATTGAGCACTTATACTTCTGATGTGGCATCAGAGTGTCCGTTTAACACACAAGCATACATTTTGCTCTCCCCATATGTATATCACCTTATTCTGGATTATTATGGTCGTTCCTTATTGACTGTTATATATATGTCGTAACAATAATGAGATCTATTATATTGCCTAATGTTGGTTGATACACTGTACATCCCATGATCATCTATATCATTGTAATTTTCCCTGCCTGCATTCTGCTCACATATCCCTATTTCCCTGTGTTACTTGGATTTTGTATCCTACCCCCCTCCACCATGATCCTGTGCATACCTGTGTTGATTAGTCAACCTGTGGCTTTGTGGCAAGCTTGCTTTGTTAATTTCTGTAAATAGTAAATATGATTTATCCGAGATGTTGTTTGTGTCTGCCTCGTCAATGTTGATACCATAGCATTTCCGTAACATCAATGAAAGGACCTTCAGACTCCACATCTGTGCTCTGCACCATCAGTTAGGGGTCTCAATAGAATTCTCACAGTGTGTTTGCATTACTGATTTCAACCATGAGGGAAGGTTGGTATTAACAATCTATATGACACAGAAACAGACAAATGAGACAGGTGTCCGTAAGTGGCTCACATCCTAATAGTGAACATACAGGGCCTCTTCAATTGCGATTTGGCCAATTGAATAGGGGTCAAACTAAGCACAGAACATATATTGTTTCCAAAAGATTTTAGTTAGTGAAAACCTTGCTTTTGGATAGATGTTTACTAACTAAAACATTTTTCATAGAATATATGTTATGTGCTTATTTCGAGCCCTATTCAATTGGCCAAATTGCAATTGAATGAGGGCCACAGTATCTAACATAAGTGAGTACACCCGTCACATTGTTGTTAATATTTTAGTATATCTTTTCATGTGACAACACTGAAGAAATGACACTCTGCTACAATGTAAAGTAAGTTTGCTGACCCATCAATAACTCAATACACAGCCATTAATGTCTAAACCATTGGCAACAAAAGTGAGTACACCCCTAATTTGAAATGTCCAAATTGACACGAACTGCCTTAACCCTCATGGCCAGGGAGTTCACCCTAGCTTCCCAGGTTGCCACTGGAGTCCTCTTCCACTCCTTAATGATACATCAGAGCTGGTTGATGCTAGAGACCTTGCACTCCCCCACCATCAGTTTGAGGATGCCCCACAGATGCTCAATATGGTTTAGGTCTGGCGACAAGCTTGGCCAGTCCATCACCTTTACCTTCTTTAGCAAGGCAGTGTCGTCTTGGCGGTGTGTTTAGGGTCGTTATGTTATGTTGCCCTGCGGCCCAGTCTCCCAAGGGAGGGGATCATGTTCTGCTTCAGTATGTCACAGTACATGTTTGCATTCATGGTTCCCTCAATGAACTGTAGCTCCCCAGTGCCGGAGATAAATGGATAAGTCACAACGAACACAAAAACATTGATATGAGATGAACCCATCATTTTGAACCTAAACAGTGATGCAGAGAGAGGGGAGGAAGCATCTGACATCATTAGGTAAATGCATATAGGGGGAATCCACACAACATATCATCGAAAACATATATACACATGCATATATGTTTGGTCTGGGCCTGCATGCATGCTGCCAGCACTGAGGAGCTACAGTTCTTTGAGGGAACCCATGAATGCCAACATGTACTGTGACAAACTGAGAAAGAGCATGATCCCTCCCATAGGAGAACGGGCCGCAGGGCAGTATTCCAACATGATAACGACCACAAACACACCTCCAAGCCGACCACTGCCTGGCTAAAGAATCTGAAGGTCAAAAGTTGATGAACTGGCCAAGTAGGTCACCAGACCTAAGCCCTATTGAGCATCTGTGGGGGCATCCTCAAATGGAAGGTGGGGAGTGTAACGGAACCCATCACTGTTTTACCCTGTTTTATGGTTATGGTTAAAATATGATCATACTGTTTTACTGTATGTATGTTGGTTTATGCTTTGCAAAATCTTAGCCCAGACTATTGCAGACCTTGGCATAATAGATAATCCTAGTACAGAGACTCCTCATAGGATAAGGAAGTCTATTGTATAAAGTGTTTGCATTATCAGACATAACAAAGAAGGATGATCTAAGCAATGTCTGATTGTATCAAAGTAGCCAGGTAGTCTCCGGGAGGTGTGACCCACCTGTTGTCCCTCTATGTGTATTGTGTGGCCAACTATGTGGGATGTGTGTATTGCCTGTGGGAAGAGATGTGTATATATATATATTTCTACCCAACAAAATAAAGTCAGTATTCATTTGACTCCCAATTGAGTGTCATCAAATATTGGAGGTTGGGAATGATGAGACTGTAGTGCTTGGATATTGTACCGTATACCAGCGGAGATATTGGACTGTGTGTTCCAACTCCGTTACAGGGAGTGCAAGGTCTCTAACATCCACCAGCTCCATGATATCATCATGAAGGAGTGGCAGAGGACTCCAGTGGCAACCTGTGAAACTCTGGGGAACTCCATCCCCATGAGGGTTAAGTCAGTGCAGGAAAATATCGACAATTTCACTTAGGGGTGGACTCACTTTTGATATTTACCCTGAATTAATCTCTCCATGTGTCAGAAACACGAATATCATGCATCACCGTTACTGGAATCAAACTCAGCAATATTACCTCCACCCTCAGCTGCACTAGTGGCTGTTACCCCAACCCTACATTAACACAGGGCTGGTATATTGAAGGAAGATGTATGTACTAATCCAATAACGTTGGTGTGTAGCATTCATGTGGTGTTTACCAATCATGGTACAGTACAAACGAAAACAAACAATGATAATGTGAGCAATACATAATGTTTAATCTTATGCTTTAAAATTATATTTAAAAAAAAGAAAACTGGAGGCATAAATTCCGGAAAATCAATAAATTGGAACCTAAAGAGATAAGAACAAGACATCAATTAGAACAATATACGCATTGACTGCAACACCTCAACGTCAATAGATCTTGGACATCAATTGGTTCTATATGCAACATGAACATGTTCTCACCTATTTCCGCTTTCACTTGTGTGTTTCCTGGCTCTCCTGGCCCGACCTCTGCGAATGGTTGGCGGCTCTTCCGGCCTGGATGCTGGTGACAAGGTCTGTGAGGTTGAAGGGGGTGAGGTTGAAGGGGTAGCCCGGTCTTGGGGATGGCCTTCTCAGGCCATTTCGGGCCTTCGGACATGCTCCTCCATCCCAAGGTTATGCCGCCTCACCTCTTTGAACATCCTTTCATTGTGGCGTCTCATCTTCTCGAACTTCCTTTCATTGTGGCGTCTCATCTCCTCGAACTTCCTGTCATCGTGGCGTCTCATCTCCAGCATGAACTGTTGATTTTGCTAACGCTCATGCTGGAGATGAGCCAGGAAATCCTGGCACTGGGCCGCTGACAGCGCCGGACTAACTGGCGGTGACCCAGACCACTGTGTCCTCTGGGTGGAGGCACGGCTGAGTGGTGTGTCCTGCCTGACCAGAGTTGCCTGCTGGGCCTGCGGGGCCGGAGTGGCCAGAGTGGCTGGCTGGGCCTGCTGGGCCTGCGGGGCCTGTGGGGCCAGAGTGGCCAGAGTGGCTGGCTGGGCCTGTGGGGCCGGAGTGGCCAGAGTGGCTGGCTGGGCCTGCTGGGCCTGTGGGGCCTGTGGGGCCAGAGTGGCCAGAGTGGCTGGCTGGGCCTGCTGGGCCTGCGGGGCCTGTGGAGCCTGAGTGGCTGGCTGGGCCTGCTGGGCTTGTGGGGCCTGTGGGGCCAGAGTGGCTGGCTGGGCCTGCTGGGCCTGAGGGGCCTGTGGGACCAGAGTGGCCAGAGTGGCTGGCTGGGCCTGCTGGGCCTGCGGGGCCTGTGGGGCCGGAGTGGCCAGAGTGGCTGGCTGGGCCTGCTGGGCCTGCGGGGCCCCTGGGGCCAGAGTGGCCAGAGTGGCTGGCTGGGCCTGTGGGGCCGGAGTGGCCAGAGTGGCTGGCTGGGCCTGCTGGGCCTGCGGGGCCTGTGGGGCCAGAGTGGCCAGAGTTGCTGGCTGGGCCTGCTGGGCCTGCGGGGCCTGTGGGGCCAGAGTGGCCAGAGTGGCTGGCTGGGCCTGCGGGGCCTGTGGGGCCAGAGTGGCCAGAGTGGCTGGCTGGGCCTGCTGGGCCTGCGGGGCCTGTGGGGCCAGAGTGACCAGAGTGGCTGGCTGGGCCTGCTGGGCCTGCGGGGCCTGTGGGGCCAGAGTGGCCAGAGTGGCTGGCTGGGCCTGCTGGGCCTGCGGGGCCTGTGGGGCCAGAGTGGCTGGCTGGGCCTGCGGGGCCTGTGGGGCCAGAGTGGCCAGAGTGGCCTGCTGGGCCTGCTGGGCCTGCGGGGACTGTGGGGCCAGAGTGGCTGGCTGGGCCTGCGGGGCCTGTGGGGCCAGAGTGGCCAGAGTGGCTGGCTGGGCCTGCTGGGCCTGTGGGGCCAGAGTGGCTGGCTGGGCCTGCTGGGCCTGTGGGGCCTGTGGGGCCAGAGTGGCCAGAGTGGCTGGCTGGGCCTGCTGGGCCTGCGGGGCCTGTGGGGCCGGAGTGGCCAGAGTGGCTGGCTGGGCCTGCTGGGCCTGCGGGGCCTGTGGGGCCAGAGTGGCCAGAGTGGCTGGCTGGGCCTGTGGGGCCGGAGTGGCCAGAGTGGCTGGCTGGGCCTGCTGGGCCTGCGGGGCCTGTGGGGCCGGAGTGGCCAGAGTTGCTGGCTGGGCCTGCTGGGCCTGCGGGGCCTGTGGGGCCAGAGTGGCCAGAGTGGCTGGCTGGGCCTGCTGGGCCTGCGGGCCTGTGGGGCCAGAGTGGCCAGAGTGGCTGGCTGGGCCTGCTGGGCCTGCGGGGCCTGTGGGGCCAGAGTGGCTGGCTGGGCCTGCGTGGCCTGTGGGGCCAGAGTGGCCAGAGTGGCCTGCTGGGCCTGCTGGGCCTGCGGGGCCTGTGGGGCCAGAGTGGCTTGCTGGGCCTGCGGGGCCTGTGGGGCCAGAGTGGCCAGAGTGGCTGGCTGGGCCTGCTGGGCCTGCGGGGCCTGTGGGGCCAGAGTGGCTGGCTGGGCCTGCGGGGCCTGTGGGGCCAGAGTGGCCAGAGTGGCTGGCTGGGCCTGCTGGGCCTGCGGGGCCTGTGGGGCCAGAGTGGCTGGCTGGGCCTGCTGGGCCTGCGGGGCCTGTGGGGCCAGAGTGGCCAGAGTGACTGGCTGGGCCTGCTGGGCCTGTGGGGCCTGTTGGGCCGGAGTGGCCAGAGTAGCCTGCTGGTCCTGCGGGGGCCACATGCCCTGCCGGGGGCCCATGCTCCAGGGCACCATTGCTTGGGGATCCATACTGTGGGCCCAACTGGGATGGGACCACATTGGGTGGCCCCACATTTGTCCAGCCCACATTGGCTGGGAGCCAGGCGGTGCCATTATCCTGGCTGGAGGGGCCATTGCTGGAGGCAATTGGTGGCATCTCGTGGATGGCCCAGGTGGACTTTGGTATGACGGTCCTGCTGCTGGTGATGTTGCTGCAGGTGGTCCTGCATCTTCACATGGTGCAGGAACCTGCGGAGGCAGGGGACGCCTGGCTGGTACTGAAATGAGACAAGATTTTGATTTGAGTATTGTTATTTCCATATCTCTGAGATCAGAGTGACTTGTAATTGGCTGTGAATGTTTGACGCTAATGAAAATTGATCTGCATCATTAGTATTGTGGATCCTGGCTGGGATCTTTCCTGTTATGTGACAGCGACTGCTGGCAGCAGCAGTTGGACCAAGGTGCTGATAGATGGTGCTGCCGCTGTTATATACATCATTTTTACCTTACACAGAAGCCCAAAAGCACTAGCCCTCACACTAATCCGAACCCCTTACCTTAACAATACCATAACCCACTAAATATGCATGATTATATAATCTCCAGGAAAATGATGTGACATGTAGAGGCTACTCACTGCTGCTACCAGCAGTCACGGTCAGATAACAAAAGGGCCCATGGCTCATATGACTATATGTAATGCTGGTGCGGTGTGCCAACTGCAGTTAATTAGGACACGTGCTCATCTGAATCTGTTGGCCAGTGTGTGAGACCAATCTGTGACCAATCCTCATTTCAATGTGAGTTAACATGTTAATGTAACATGGTGCAGATTATGCTGTTACACAACACAAACTTGCAATCCATCAGAGTCTGTATCCGCATATGCTGCAGTGTGCACATCCATACATGTAGTCTCATGGGAATGTACCAGCTAGACCGGACCTATCCTGTTGTATGGGCGCATCTCTGGAAGTGCACCGCCAACGACTCTAGCTACGCCAGCCCAGCAGGCCAGGTAAGTGGTTATGGGTTTTGGGATCTGGCTACAGTTAGGGGGTATGGGTTAGAGTTAGAAAGTGGGGTTTATGGGGTTAGGGTTAGAGGGTTAGGGGCTTTGGGTGTACCAACTATTTTTGACGGATACATGGGGACGCAATCGCAGCCGCATCCCTAGAGTCGGCGGCGGCACTCTTCCAGCACATACTGAAATGCCCACATAAAACAGGATACATCCGCTATACCTATAATCAAAATGTACATGAATTCTAAGCAGTAGGAGGGTTAAGCCAAACATCTATGGATGGGCCAGTTTAACATGAAGTAGAGTGTGACAGGGGAACTCATGACAATAAACAAACAATTGCAATGGAGTTGTCATGTATGCTTTATATGCACTGGGAACCAACAGCAAACATAACAGTAACATCAATAGATTTGCAAAACGGTATCATAATCAGTTGTGGGAGGAGGTATTGGACATATATTTCATTGCTAACAATTTTGACGAGTATATTTCTTTACACTGGATTTACATGATTTTTGCGGCCTCATATATCTGTAGTCACAACCAGATATCTTACAGTGCAATTCAACGTCAGTTATCTATCTATCTGTGTGGGGTACATGTGCGTACATATTAGGGTGTTAAGGTGTACATGGTACTCACATTGCAGGCTTTGTGACTGACCCGAGTCCACCAGGCCAAGGAGGCCCACGACTGCCGCTGGCTGGATCATGTCGCGGACTGTGGCCTCCCAACCGGGGTATGTGAAGGTTTCTAGCGGCCCACCACCGGTTCCACGTGCCGCATTGGCCTCATTGGCAATCTTCTTTTTGATGTCAATGCGGCAGTCTTCGTACCGGTGCTGGACAGACTGCCAGGTACGATTCGCATACCCCAGCGAGGAGACCTCAGCCGCGATCTCCTTCCAGGCATATGTCCTCTGCCTGGGCCTCACTTCGCTCCCACCGGTTAGGATGGAGTATAGGGCTTGTACTCCTCTAACCAGTGTTTCTATTTCCTGGCTGGTGAAATTTGCTGCCCTTTTTCGTGCAGCAGCTGGCTGGCCAGCTTGTGGCTGGGGGTCCTGCTCTCCATGCCCTTCGCTGCCTTCTCCCTCCATCTCTCCTACTCTGACAGCATAAAACACAGTCACAGATTTATGAATTTTACTCCCTTTTAAACTATTTGTGCCCTTGATTGTCATCTTCCTATTGGTTAATTGATTTCAGGTTTGATTTCAGGATTACGGGCTTGAGACTTGGCCGTAGCTTCTTAGTGAAGCACGTACGGGTTTTGCGGATGATTGCCCTCCAAGCCCGTAGCTCGTTCTTCAAACCCGTGCGGGCTTGCATGATAGATGAAGTTAAATATCTTTATTTGCGCATTTGAGAGTAGGGGAATGTTGAGCTATTAATTCTAAAACCAAACATCACTTTCACTTTTAATACAAGTACAGGATGGCTTTTCTATGCTACGACTTGTAAGTTAGCCCTTTACGACCCGTAGGTCTATTTTACCCATTTACGGACTTGACGGAGGCTAATCCCACAGCCTTTGTGGGTCTGAGGTGCTCCAAGCCCTCGGGACTTTGTCTACGGATATTTGACAAGAATTTGAAAATACAAAAATTACGGATTTGAGTGTACGGGAATGTTGTGCTAATTTTGCTAACACCTACAATCACTTTATAGTCTCCTCAGAGTGCAGGATGGCTTTATTTCGGCTTTATTATGTGCTTAATTGGTGCTAGCGGGACCTTTTTGGTGCAAGTAAGCTGCGGCTCAGTTTTAGCCTTGCAGAGAGGTTTCCCGTAGCAATTGAATAGCAACCGGGGCTTTCTTGCGGCCGAAACTCTTGCAGCCGTTTTAGATCAAAGGCTTTTCTCCGTCACGAGCGGCCGCAAGGGATAGCAAGGCGCCGGCTGCAAGCCTGCCGGAATCCACGGCCGGAAGGGAATAGAATAGCCGAATTGCTTGCGGCCGGTCCTTGCGGCCCCGCATCTCCTACGGCCGTTAATAGAATGAGGCCCTAAGTGTTTATTGGGTAATCTACATGTAGATTTTTGGAATTTATTATCAGCTCCACAATTTTGGTATATGTGCCCCACTATTGCACAATGTTATTTATCAAGTGCAGGTTTTTTTTATGGATGGGAAAATTATTACTAATAATAAGGTTATTAAAACAATTTGAAAAAATGTATGTGTTTGTAACACAATAAAAAATATTTGTATTTATTTTTGTGATTTTTTTTAGAAGGCTGAATAATTGATTTAGTTAAAATGTATTACTTAAGGACTACTGTAGCTCAATATTTACAAATATGTGTTTTAAAGACTTCATTTGATAAAAAATTGAATATAGCCATTAATATAATTATGCAGAGCAGCATCAATTACATGCTTGGCAGTAAGAAGTGATCTTGCTAAGTTTTCCCTTTGTTTTTGATAAAAGATAGACTTTGGAGCCCAAACCCTTTCAACAGAACTGAATGGAAATCATAACTGCATCCAATGTCCCCTACCAGATGACAAATCACGTTATTCGAAAGCAAAGAATGGCTGAGCCCATTAAGTGGTCACATCATATATTTCAATTATGGTATAATTTCAAAATATAGGTAAGTAAGGGCCATATTCAATTGAGCAAATTTGAGATCCGGAAGCCCATAAGTGAGCTAGCAAGCTATTTTGCTATTCAATTGGTGTCACAATACTGGCCTTAGAACTCCATTGGTTTTAGCACAGCTAAAGATTTACAAGTGCTAAATAACTAAAGTTACACAAAATCAATATTCTATTAGACCTGTAGCACTAGCTTGCAAAATAAGAGCCTCATTCAATTGCTACATTTTAGAGATTAGGGCTCGCAAATGCCGATTGCAAGCTACATTGCTATTCAATTGCCTGTTGTTGGCTTGCTACAATCGGGTTACGTGCTGCATGCTACTTTCCATTGCGATTTTGCTAATCGCAAGTTACTTCCCCCAAAGCCTCTGATCTTTCACGGCCACAAGAGTTGCAGCCACAAAAAATCCCTAATCACTATTCAATTGCTCAGATTTACCCCTCCGTCAAGCCCGTAAATGGCTAAACGCGAAATACAGGTTACTAGTACCAAGGAGGTGTCGCAAAGGGCTTACTTACAAATTGTAGCACTAATTAATCAAATAAAAAAGCAATCCCTTACTTTTTAGATCTTAGAAATAATAGCACAACATCCCCCAAGTCTCAAATCTCTAAAGTCCTACGGGCTTCAACCTCCAAGCCCGTAGGACTTTGATAGCCAACCTCCATATTTTATTGAAGTCCTATGGGCTTCAGTAACGAGTTAAGGGCTTGAAATGTATTCAAGCCCATAGGACTTTGGACAGAAATTAAAAGTGAAATAAAGTATTGTATTTTGGCGATGTGCAAGCTTGATAATGTTGTGCTTTTAATCCAAATGTCCCCCATTGTGTTCCACATCATTTACAGTTCTGTACAGTTACGTGTGTTCAAGCACGCAAATGCCTACTGCAATTAGCATGGTTTGCAATTAGCAGGAAGGGGGACTGAATTGCAGTTCCGGCCAATTGAATAGCAGCTTAAAGAGCTATGTGAGGCCGTAGCTGGATCACAGGAATTAGGTGATTTGTGATCGAGTTATGTCCCGCAATTGGATGAGGCCCTAAGTCTGATACAATGTAAATTTTCTGTCAAAAAAGGTACTGAAAAAGACTCACAAGGGCTTTTTCAAACACTTATCACTACTGCAGCAGCAATTTAAAATACAGCAATGTACTTTAAAAGCACGCAAAAGCATAGAAATACATTAGAATTAATAGCACAATTGTTCTAAGCCCACAAATATGCAATTCAAAAATTATATTTTTTTTAGATGTTTTTTTGTGTGAAATGGATCCCAGGACTCCTTAGGGTTAATAGATATCATCGACCCCACATGGACGAAAACAGTCGCTTTAATGATTTTTATTGATTTCTACATTGCTGGATTGCAAGTCTGTTCGCTAAATTTACTTCTCGACACTAAGTAATTTGTAGTCTTTGAGAGAAGTTTAAGTACAAACTCCATGTTTTACTGACGTCATAATGACAGTCTCATTTACTATTGTCTGTGTCTAAGAAGTATTGAGAGTGTTTAAGAAGTAAATTACACAGATTACATGATCACACCCCCTAAAATCCTACTTATGAGTGTGTGGTTTCCGTGTGGAGGCTGCGAGAAGGCAGTTGTGAGTTAAAGATAATTAAATGTGTCTAAATGTGAATAAAAATGTAACGTTCCGCCAAAATTATTACAAAAATTTCAAATAGCCCAAAATTATGGGATAATTGAAATTTTTACATTAAAGATTACAATATTTATGGGTCATCAAACTTTTTGATCCATTCACCAAAAATAGTCTGCTATCTCATATTGCAAGATGATTATTACCCCCAGGGTCTGTACAAACTTAGTCTTTTGAGCTTCATGCTGAAAACAAAAAAAACAGAGCCCCCAATGGCAATTTAATATTACTGGAAAAATCATCTATCAGTGTGAAATATTTACCAAGGGCCTCATTCTATTAGCGGCCGCAGCCGTTGCGGGGCCGCAAGGACCGGCCGCAAGCTATTCTGCTATTCTATTCCCTTACGGCCGGGGATTCCGGCAGGCTTGCGGCCGGTGCCTTGCTATCTCTTGCGGCCGCTCGTGCCGGAGGAAAGCCTTTGATCTAAAACGGCCGCAAGAGATTTGCAATTCAATTGCTCCGGGAAACCTCTCTGCAAGGCTAAAAGCGAGCCGCAGCTTACTTGCAGGAAAGAGGTCCCGCTAGCACCAATTAAGCACATAAACTAGCTCAAATAAAGCCATCCTGCACTTTGAGAAGACTATAAAGGGATTTTTGGTGTTAGAAAAAATAGCACATAATTATCCTGTACTCAAATCCGTAAAATATTTTATTTTTAATATCCGTAAAATATCCATGTAAAAAGTCCAGAGTGCTTGGAGCACCTCAGACACACCCACGCCGCAGCCGGAAAATAAACAGTTAATTTGAACTCGGGTTTGGGCAGATGTGCAAGCTTGAGAGTGGGTTCCTTTTAATCCTCATGTCCCCCAATATGATCCCTAGCATTTACAGAGCTGTACAGTGCAGGCTTGAATTTATTTTTCAGTTTTTATATTTCAGAGCTTACGGCCGGTTCAAAGATATGCGGCCGGCCGTAAAAGGAGATCCTTGCGGGGCCGTATAATAGAATCGCGAGTTAACTGAACCCCCGCAAGGAATCGCAGCCTTACGGCCGATTTACGGCCGATAATAGAATGAGGCCCCAATAGTGTTGAAATAAAAACCAACTTGTGGTTATCTATTAATTCCATTTATACCATATTTAGAGCATAAAATAGTTAATAAATTAATAGATTTATTTAATTATTTCTACTTTCTGAAAACATTTTGTCCATTAGTCAAGAGAATAATTTTAAATTATACTTTAATGGTTCACTTTGGTAGAGGCGAATACCAAAATAACAGTTTTGTGTATTTATTAATAAAGATATGTTACAAAATAGAACACAAGTAAATTTATAGTTGAAAATGTATTTTTAGAAATCTTGTTGCTCGGCATCAGGAGAAATTGTATTGGAGGTTGCTATGGAAACAATTTGTATCATTATCTTGATACAGTGTATCTCAACATCAGATGTCATAGTGTCACATTTATAGCGTCTTTTAAGATTCAGTAAGTTGTAGCAATGATTAATAATAAATGAGAAAAATAGATAGATCCAACAGGGTAAGGGACCTCTGCTACCAGCAGCAACCTAGAGTAAAGGGGGAAAATAATATATCAGGGGAGAGGGGGTGATCATTTTTATTTATAGAAAGTTGGTCTGATTACCTACATATATTTGTCGCTTTTCTATTAACTCCTACCTTGTATAGAGAAGTTTGGGGTATTATTTTGCACCCCTTCCCTCAATTCTATAGTTCTGTCTCTGAATATAGTGATTTATTTATAAGTTGATCAACAAAGTCTAGGCCTAGGAGGAAAATTGAGTGAGATAGCAGACAATTATTATTATTATCATGCTTTATTTGGCACACGTCAACATACTCCATAGTGTTAAATACACAAGCTAAGTACCAAGCAAAAAAACAATATAAACACACTAGCGACTTGCCCATCAAAAAATGACGGTCAATAAAAATTAAATGTTCTGAAATTTGTTTGCAACACAAAATGAGTCAGCTACATTTGTCACTTTTTTTTTTTCTACAAATAAAAGCACATTAATTTTTTTAACTTTTTATTTTTTTAACTTTCAACTTATATTTCACAAACATTAAACTTTGTAACATGCAACTTGTATATGAAACATTCGTTCAACATTTTGTTAACAATACTAACACTTTTCAATACATATTTATCACTGAGTACCTGCAGACTATATTAACTTCGAGTAAGTAAATTGTTTTAACAATAACATGCTTTTTATCATTTGTAACATATTTGTTAAACTCTTGTTAAACTAAATTAGCATTGAATCCAGAGGAAGGCAAACAATAAAAAAACCCTATTGAAACTTGTCCAATTGTATCAAAGAGGGAAAAAAATTAATTCCTTCCTGACCCCATTAACTGGCGATCGGATTTCTCCCTGAATCAATACTTTGTCTTTAAATAATACATTTCCAATTATTAATAAAAGCAAAAAACACATATTTAACATCAGAAATTGTAACCTCAAACAATAACATTTAACTCTTGTAAATCCTGAAAAATTCAGTTAATTTTTTTGTGGGGCCAATCATGTAAATATTAAACTTTGAACCCATTCAAATCTGTTTAAGGACATTTTACTGTTGTTTTTGTTGTTATTTTTGTTGTTTTTTTCAGTTTGTCCATTCTGCAAATATCACATAGATTTTCATAAGTGAAATAGTGGTCCCCTATTTAAAGAGTCCCAGAGTACTTTAATTTTGTACTGGAAGTCAAACCACAGTTCTCTATGTTTTTTTGTCCATTCTTTAGATGTTTTATTTGAAATATTGTTTTTGTGCAAACATGTTGAGTACCCTAAAATGTTGGCATTAAAATGAAACCATTGACCTCTATCTTTCCAACACCTCATAGTAGACAATGTTTTTGGTGTAAACACATCCATCATCCAATAAATGACCTTGAGTTTCATTTTCTTCAACAGGCACTTGAATTTCTTTTGGATTAGTGCACCTTGAAAAAGCCAAATAGAGTTGTCCATGTTCAAAAACTGGTTCCTTTAAAAAAAATCCCAACTGACTTAAAAGTTTATCCTTAGGATTTATTGATGGTCATGGCAAATGCCATGATAACTGGAAATTGTCTCAGTTGAAGGACAAAGGGCAAACCACTCTCACTTGGAGCTAAATCAATTCTTCGTATAAAAACTTGTTCACCTTTATGTGTACCAGTTATAATTTCTGCATGTATAAAATGATCTTTTAACTCATGCACAATTAATCTGGTCCCATTACAAAGTCCTTTTTTGGGATTCATAATTCGCAATAACATAACAATTGCACCTTTTTTCAATTTTAAAATATGTGGGGGCATTCCAGATGGTGTTAACGAATTAATAAATTCGATACTAAAATTCGATTCACTGTCTTTATCATCTGACAGAATAGAATCTGCACTGTAATAATTCTTTTGTGGTGCATTGATGTATTTTAAAATTTCGTTATTTACATTCAAGGCATCGATATTTTTTGATGTTAATATCACTTTGTTTGCAATGTCGGAGTAATCCTCATTATTAAGAGTGTTTAGAAATATGGCTGATATGAGTGATTCATTGAAAACCATTTCTGATGGAATTTCAATGGTATAATTTGGTAAATGGTGTATTTCTGGATGTTTTCCATCTCCGATTTTAATGAGCCAGTCATTGAATTCATTTTGGCCTTCAGATCTCATATTTAATTCTAATTTGAGATGTGTAAATATTTGCCACAGTTTACTGGTCTTGATACATGTTTCAATGATCTCCGTTCTATTTCCGTGTGGCACAACAGGTAATGTTTGCCTAAAATCTCCTCCTAACAGCATCACCTTTCCACCAAATGGCAACTTATTATCCATTACTTCTTTTAAAAATCTGTCAATACATTGCAATGCATGACATAACATCATTGTTGCCTCGTCTATAATAATTAGTTTACTTAGTCTACATTTTTTTGCTTGTAAGGAATTCAATCGAATATCTGACACTGATGTTTCCAAAATGGGAACTGGCAGCTTAACTTCACTATGCACAGTTCTCCCACCATCTAACAAAAGTGCAGCAATTCCAGTTGTTGCAAATGGCATAGCTATCTGACCCTGTGATCGAATGTAACTCATCAAACAATTGTACAGATAAGTTTTTCCTGATCCACCTGGTCCGTCTAGATAGAAATACCGTTTTTTGACCATTTCATCATCTGAAGCAGTTGTGATGGCATGAAATGCTTCTAACTGTAAAATATTTAAAGTTGCCAGTTTTTCTTGGGTTTTTTGTTTTTGAAGCTCAGTGTCATAATCATCAAAATTGATGTCATCTATAAGTCCTGGATCAGGTAAATTAAAACTTGCACAATTTAATCCATGAGCCAACAATATTTCTTGGATTTCCATCAATGTTTTTAACAGAGCTATTGGTTCTCTGTAACGTTTCAAGAAATCTTCTGACATTTAATTTAAATGTTTCCCACAAAGTGAAAGCATCAGGTACATTGCAAAATATACAAATGAATGCAAATTGTTGTCTCATTTGCTTAGGCATTTGACATAGTGCTGCTTCTTCCAGACACCTCTCCCATTCTGTATCATCAGCTATGAAATTTTGATGTCTTGCAGCTAATAGGAATGTATCATAAACTATGTCATTCACTGTACGTAAATGCTCAAAACTCTGTGCACCGGGAACATGTAGCAAAAGTAATCTTAAGCTGAAACGTTCAATGTCCCTTGAACTGACGGTATAAATGCGTGGTATGATTTTATGTGCATCTCTTCTCCGTTGTCGCCGTAGACCATTTCCTTGAGTAAAGCAAACCAACTGACTTTGAGGCAAATGTACAGCTAAACGATAGATAGCATGTGATCGATCGTACATCTCAAATTTCAAAAGGCGCCACATTGCTTCAGGAGCACTCACATACCGAGCATCTAAATAATTTGATAGTTCATCGTGTAAAATTGGATTTTCGTTTTCATTTGCAGCACCTTGTACAACAACAGTAGCTGCGTCATATCCTTTGTATATATATTTATACACATACTTAATTGATTTAATCTAAGTGCAAGCTTCCACATTGATGTGTGCATTGTACTTCATGAGCAAATGTGGATTGTATGGAACGACAAATCTATTATCAACCTTTTGGCCACGGATAATAGCTGTTTGTCCTTGTGTTCTTTTATACAAAGGATATCCATCACAATTAGCATAAGTTTGCATTTGAAATTGTTTTGGGAATTCTTTTGTACATTTTTTATTTTCCATACATGGTGAATTAGGATTCATCTCTCCACATGGGCCATGAATCATTCTATGTGTAACAATCTCCAAAAGTTTTGTATATTTTTCTTGGTCTGGCAATTGTGTAGAAATGACCGAATCCACTCTCTCTGCAGTGTTCAACTTATCTTTTTCCTGCAGTATTAAAAGTATGTGAGCATGTGGCAATCCTCTTTTTTGAAATTCAATGGTGTAAACAAAAGCCACACATTGTCCAAATAAGTGTGCTTTAGTGATATCATGTATTAATGAATTGAGTTTGATTTTGAATACTCTTGCCACTAAATCTGGTCGGTCAGAAGTAGTTTGTCCCAGATTCGAATTTTTCTTGATCTCTGGCCATTGTGGATTACATGTGAATGTAATAAATAAATCTCTTTTTCCAAATTTTGTAACAATAGCCATGGCATCATTATACCTTTCTCGCATATTGCGAGGAGATCCTTGGAAAGAGGATGGCAAAATAATTCCAGCTGGAATGTCTCTGTTGGAAGCTAAATCTGCCACATAATCCATTAATCCACAATACTGTCCTACTCGTAATTTATTTTGTTGATATTTAATGAAATTTAGACTATTGGCTTCAACTTGTAAATATGAATCAATAATCCATTGTTGAGTGAGTTTGCCTCCATGTAAAATTGGATTAAAACAATCACGGATAGCAGTTTGTGCCACTTTATATTCCAGCATGAAATATTAGATCTAATACGAAGTTTAGTATTGGGATAACTTTCCAATTGTAATTTTGGTTCCCATCCTGGTTCCCCATTTGGAAAGAAAATGGGATATGTCATTGGATCTAAATTACAGCTTAATATATTGATGTTGATAAATGGTTGTTCTTCATTGCGTGGATATATTCTAATATCCCGCTGAAAAGGTGGTTCACCATCTTCATTTTTAAACACCATGGCAACCTCATTTACAGTAGGTAAATTATATCTTCTTTAATCAGTGTTGCAATCTCTTTTTAACACCATATTTACTCTTGGTGTAGGCAATTGATGTCTTTGAGCATGTTCCTGTTGTTCTTTTTCAAGCTGTGCTAATTGTTTGTATGCTTGACTATATGGGTTTTTTTGCACAATTGTATCCAGCTGTTCAAAGACTATGCGCAAACACTGTCTATTTTCTGGAAGTGTCATTCTTTGTTCCACAGCTTCCATTTTATCTAAGATATATAACTGTGCAAATTTCCTTTGCTCTCCTTCTTGTGGGTGTAAATGTGAAGTTCGGTGGTATATTTGACCTTGAACTCTGAAACAGTAAGGACCATGTCCTGGTACATTTTCTGCTAATGTTGCACCCATTGAAGCAAATTAAATTGCTTCAATGGATGCAACATTATTATAATTTGGAAATGTTGTATCGCTCATTATGCATTCTAAATAATATGGAAATGGGTGTCTTAGTGGAAGTTTCACCTTTCCTTTCTGACAGCAACTAATGAAATTTCCGTCAGTAGGTCTTTCCTTTATAAAATGATAGGCCCCACAAAACTGACAAACCACATTAAGTAACCCACAATAAAGAGTATCTACTTCTACTGCAGTAGTAAACACATTGTCATGCATTTCTTTAACATAGATATCAGACCCACTTTCTATATTTACATTTTTTTCTTATGTGTCTACATTTAAGTCATTCTGCAAAATAGAATCTTTTTACAATGGTTCACAGAGATGTTTTTGTTTACTTTTACATTTCTTGGAAGCCCCAACACACTCACTTGCTGCTTTCTTACTCATCTTTCTTTTATTTAAAAGTCTCTGTCGATCTTCTTCTCGCAAGCGTTGTGAAGTTTCCGGTTTCTGAGCATCTCTCCACCTTTGCTTCCTTTCCCTTGCCAATCTTCTTTTGCGTTCAATTTTGTCTTCTCCATTCTCTGCCATTTTAATCTGTAATTGTAAATAGAGATGTAATTATTGTTAGTTCTTTGTTTTGTATACATTTTTTTTTCCCTTTTTGTACTGTTCCATTAAAGTAGATGAATAAACTAATGAAACATTTTAAAATGTTGCACTTTAGACTGAAAGAAATGAAACCATTTTTTTATTGTAAGTATAAGTATTTTATTGACATATATTAAATAGGAAATAGCTGCACATATCTATCTTTATATTATTAATCCTTCAATTCCATTACTTCTTGATTGAATTCACAGCATACCATCAATTTCTTTTTTTTTGCAAGTGTTGTAAGCTTCTTATTTTTTTTAAATATTATTATTAATTAGTATTGTCTTTTCAACTTTTTTCAAGTTATAACTAAATATCATACGTTAATGACTCAATAAGTACTCTCCATTCAAATATATAATATAGCCTTTTTCTACGCATCACTACAAAATTATTTTTTTTACCTGTGAGGATGATGTTGATATTGTTCAAAGGCTGCAAACGTCACGCTGTGTGTTTATTCCCTTGCAGATCCAAAGAAACTGTAAAATCAAATTGAGAATATTTTTAATCTTTTGCTTCATCGATATCATTAAATGAACATCAACAGACATATATTTGGCTACATTAAAAATCTAAAAGCATATTTTTTAATATCTTGCTGTAGTAATATAATTCAAATTCTGTACCTGTCAAAATTATCTTTATGATGTTCAATGTGTGCGAACGTCACTATCTCTGTTCATTTAGCTACAAATCACTGCAATTATACAAAATAGTAACATTAATGTATAATATGTTGCTTCATCTGTATCAATCAATGAGGCTTAACATACATATTTTTACATAGATTAAAAACATGAAATAAATATATCAATCAATCAGCATGAACACAAATATGTAAGCATACATTAAAAACATACACTCAATATTACTGTTAGTCTTTAAATAAGACTCAATTAATCTGTCTTAATCTAAAATTAATGTCTGACTAAATATAACGTCAAGACATAAGCATGAGTCTATTCCCTTTTTTTTGTTTTGAAGGGTATTTTAAAATGAGTATGTTACAACTGAATTCTTAAAATAATGTACATTACTAATGAAATAATAATCAATTAATGTTAATTAATATTAAAGTAATGTGTGACTAAATCTAACATCAACATGTAAGCATGAGTATATAGCCTTTTTTTAATTTTTTTGGTTTATTTTATACTAAATATATAAGAACTGAATTATTTAAATAATGTACATTAATAATTAATTAATCAACGTGTTCCTTTTTTTATGCACATTCTTAAACGTTAACCTTTTTTGATATTAATGATTAGTAATGATACATTATGAATGTTATTTACAATTCTTTCCCACAGGTAATCACAATATATAACAAAATAATTATTAAATTAATGTACATTAATAATTAATTAATCAATGTGTTGCTTTTTTCTTCACATTCTTACACGTTAACTAATTTTGATATCAATGACTAATTAATTAATTAATTAATGTACATTATGAATGTTATTAACAATTGTTTCACACAGGTAATCACGATATATAACAAAATAATTATTAAATTAATGTACATTAATAATTAATGAATCAATGTGTTGCTTTTTTATTCACATTCTTAAACATTAACTAATTTTGATATGAATGATTAATTAATTAATTAATTAATTAATGTACATTATGAATGTTAACAATTGTTTCACACAGGTAAGCACAATATTATTTTTCTATTAATTAAATTTATTATTTTTGATTTATTAAGTACCAATTTATTAATTAATAATTATAAATGATATTTACCTTTTTTAATGTAACAATGCTGAAGCAGTATCCTGAAGAGCTAACAATCTCCTGAGATTTCCCGGCATCAGAAAACGTCCAGTCAGATTGTCATCACCTGAGGAGAAAGTGTCAATTATGTGTCAAGTGTGCCCTATATATAGGCTTTGTGCGCGAGACAAATGCATTGTTTTAGGCTGGAAATCCGCTGTTGCATGAGACAAATGCGTTGTTTTAGGCGGGAAATCCGATGTGGCGCGAGACAAAGGCGGGAAATCTGTGTTAATGCGTAAATCTGTAATTGCGTTTCGTAAAATGTACTCGCTACTGTCTTTTTACTCATTGTACGGTTAATGCGCATCCTTTGTCTCGTTGTTTTTCGAGCACATACGTCTGTGGCTGTGTTTTACGCAGTTCGTAGTAGTATAGCCTCGTTTTCATTTTTTTCAGCGGCCATTCTTTTCTCGCTTAGCCGATTTTCAATCTTTGTAACTCGTCTAAATCGATGTAAATTGGAGTTCCGACTCACTCCTAGAGGGTTCCCCATGCTGTAAGTGACCTTTTATTTATTTTTTTGTGTGTATTTAGTGTTTTTTTAATTGTTTTGGTTCCCCTGCTTATCTTGTAATTTTTTTTATCTCGTATTTTTTTTCTAAGTGCTACGGTTTAACGGCTCGCTTGCAATGAGCGCCTGCTGTGCTCATTGCCAAAGTGCTACGGTTTAACGGCTAAGTCGTACGATCGCCAAAGTGGTACGGTGTAACGGCTCGCGTTGTACGATCGGCAAAGTGCTACGGTTTAACGGCTCGGCTCACCTGCGGCGCTCATCGCTAAGTCATACGCACTACGCAACGCAGCGTGACGATGATTCGTAGTTAGACAATTATAATATGTGATGGTAAAAGAATGGAAAGCCCTTTATTTGAGCTTAACATCTTTCGTACATGGTGTTTCTTTCCCCCAAAGCACCTGTCATTCAATTAGAATATGACATAAATATTGCAATGTATAGATTTTATTGAGATCAATTATCAATTTATAGACAATTATACACTTCAGGCAGAACAGCGTTTATTGAAACAATAACAAAACCAAGAATTAACAATTTTACATATCTAAACTTGTGAAAACAATCTATATTCAGATCGATCGCAATATAGATCGCAATATTAAACCAATGAGAGGTTTATTAAAATCCTTATAAATGATTGGCAAAAAATCTATTTGAAAACATTCTATATTCTGTTAGTTCAATATAGGAGTGTGTAACAGCTTATCAAATTTGGATAAACAATCAGATGTATATTCCATTGAATATATTTGGTATTATTAGTCAGTGATATAGCATGATAATGTATGAAAACAGTAAATTGCAAAATCAGATATAAAAACCTACATGCCAGCCAGAATATAGAAAGATACATAAGTAATATAAATCTACTTAGGTTATAATGTATGGCAAACTATATAACTTTTGTATATAGATATTTAAGTATTTAATTGGGAGTATGTATATATATATATATATTATGCATATTTATATGTAAGTTCATATGCCAACTTATTTTTTATATATAGATATGTATAATTTATAAATTATGGGTCAAAGCTTTCATGGGAAAGTCACAGTGCTCCTCTAGTGGCCAAATCTGGTAATGCATGATTACGTTTACTTTTGCTATTTTTTGTGTCCCATATTAATTTAATCGGGGCGGGGCGGCGGGTTGTCCCCCCCCACCCCCCAGTTCCTACGCCCCAGGACACGTCTATACTTTACCCAGTATGAAGTTATCAGGGAAATCCTTACTGAATAGTACTGCTCCTTAACTTGTTTAGAAGTAATCCCTTTTTGGTATTCTTTTTAGGAAGAATTTGTAGTATAGATCAATATCACAGAGGAAAAACCAATGGGGCAGACGTTTATGCCCAAAAACGACAGACAGAAAAAGCCTCAAGCCTCTCTTTGTAATAGATAAACTATTTTCTTTTTACCCACTCCCTGTCACAGGGCTCATTGCAACCAAATGCAATAGCCTTCTGCCCTGTTTGTATGTACATGCATAATTATAATTTATACTAGCGACTTGCCCATCAACGAATGACGATTAGAGATGTCTCGAATAGTTTGCCGGCGGACTGTTCCCAGCGAACTTAGCATGTTCGCGTTCGCAGCGAACTGCGAACATATGCGATATTCGACCCGCCCCCTATACTTTATCATTGAGCAAACTTTGACCCTGCATGTCACAGTCAGCAGACACATTCCAGCCAATCAGCAGCATACACTCCATTCCAGAGCCTTCTAACTCATGGACAGCAGCCATTTTGGAATCATAACTAACTTGCAGTCTTACTGAGAGGAGGCTAAGTGTAGGTGATACTGCATCAATAGGGAAAACCATAGCTAGGCTACTGTACAAAGTGTGCAATACAGTTTTGATCTCTGCTGCAAGGACACCCCTGTGTCTCTTCCCCCCCTTATCATCATCCTCCCCTCACCTTAGCACCCAACCCTAACACCCCTCACACTTTCCATAACACCCGTCAACCTAACACCTAACCCTAACACCCCTCACACTTATCCCTAACACCCCTCACACTTATCCCTAACACCCCTCACCCTAACCCTAACACCCCTCACACTTATCCCTAACACCCCTCACACTTATCCCTAACAGCCCTCACACTTATCCCTAACACCCCTCACCCTAACCCTAACACCCCTCACACTTATCCCTAACACCCCTCACCCTAACCCTAACACCACTCACACTTATCCCTAACATCAAACCCTAACACCTAGCCCTAACACCCCTTACACTTATCCCTAACGCCCCTCCCCCTAACCCTAACACCCCTCACACTTATCCCTAACACCTAACCCTAACACCTAACCCTAACACCCCTTACACTTATCCCTAACACCCTTCACCCTAACCCTAACACCCCTCACCCTAACCCTAACACCCCTCACACTTATCCCTAACACCTAACCCTAACACCTAACCATAACACCCCTTACACTTATCCCTAACACCCCTCACCCTAACCCTAACACCCCTTACACTTATCCCTAACACCCCTCGCCCTAACCATAACACCCCTCACACTTATCCCTAACAACTCTTACCCTAACCCTAACACCCCTCACACTTATCCCTAACACCCCTAACCCTAACACCCCTCACACTTATCCTTAACACCCCTCACCCTAACACCTAACCCTAACACCCCTCACACTTATCCCTAACACCCTTCACCCTAACCCTAACACCCCTCACACTTATCCCTAACACCCCTCACCCTAACACCTAACCCTAACACCCCTCACACTTATCCCTAACACCCCTCACCCTAACCCTAACACCCTTCACACTTATCCATAACACCTAACCCTAACACCCCTCACACTTATCCCTAATACCCCTAACCCTAACACCCCTCACACTTATCCCTAACACGCTTCACCCTAACCCTAACACCCCTCACACTTATCCCTAAGACCTAACACCCCTCACACTTATTCCTAACATGCCTCACCCTAACACCCCTTACACTTATCCCTAACACCCCTCACCCTAACACCCCTCACACCTATCCCTAACACCCCTCACTCTAACACCTAACCCCCTCACCCTTCTCCCTAACACCCCTTACCCTAACACCCCTCACACTTATCCCTGTGTCTCTTCCCCCCCTTATCATCAAGGGAGGGGGGAGGATGATGAGGGAGGGGGGAAGAGACACAGGGGAGGATGATGACTGAGGGGGGAAACAGACACAGAGGATGATGATGAGGAAGGGGGAAACAGACACAGGGGAGGATGATGAGGGAGGGGGTAAAGAGATACAGGGGAGGATGATGAGGGAGGTGGGAGGATGATGAGGGAGGGGGGATGAGACACAGGGGAGGATGATGATGGAGGGGGAAGAGACACAGGGGAGGATGATGAGGGAGGGGGTAAAGAGATACAGAGGAGGATGATGAGGGAGGGGTAAAGAGATACAGGGGAGGGTGATGAGGAAGGGGGGAAAGAGACACAGGGCAGGATGATGAGGGAGGGGGGAAGAGACACAGGGGAAGATGATGAGGAAGGGGGGAAAGAGGCACAGGGGAGGATGATGAGGGAGGGAGGGGAGAGACACAGGGGAAGATGATGAGGGAGTGGGAAAAGAGACACAGGGGAGGATGACGAGGGAGGGGGTAAAGAGATACAGGGGAGGATGATGAGGGAGGGGGTAAAGAGATACAGGGGAGGATGATGAGGGAGGTGGGAGGATGATGAGGGAGGGGGGATGAGACACAGGGGAGGGTGATGAGGAAGGGGGCAAAGAGACACAGGGGAGGATGATGAGGGAGGGGGTAAAGAGATACAGGGGAGGATGATGAGGGAGGTAAGAGGATGATGAGGGAGGGGGGATGAGACACAGGGGAGGATGATAATGGAGGGGGAAGAGACACAGGGGAGGATGATGAGGGAGGGGGTAAAGAGATAAAGGGGAGTATGATGAGGGAGGGGTAAAGAGATACAGGGGAGGGTGATGAGGAAGGGGGGAAAGATACACAGGGCAGGATGATGAGGGAGGGGGGAAGAGACACAGGGGAAGATGATGAGGAAGGGGGGAAAGAGACACAGGGGAGGATGATGAGGGAGGGGGGTAAAGAGACAGGGGAGGATGATGAGGGAGGGGTAAAGAGATACAGGGGAGGGTGATGAGGAAGGGGGGGAAGAGACACAGGGCAGGATGATGAGGGAGGGGGGGAAGAGACACAGGGGAAGATGATGAGGGAGGGGGAAAAGAGACACAGGGGAGGATGATGAGGGAGTTGGAAAAGAGACACAGGGGAGGATGATGAGGGAGGGGGGAAAGAGACACAGGGGAGGATGATGACGGAGGGGGGAAGAGACACAGGGGAGGATGATGAGGGAGGGGGTAAAGAGATACAGGGGAGGATGATGAGGGAGGTGGGAGGATGATGAGGGAGGGGGGATGAGACACAGGGGAGGGTTATGAAGAAGGGGGGAAAGAGACACAGGGGAGGATGATGAGGGAGGGGGTAAAGAGATACAGGGGAGGATGATAATGGAGGGGGATGTTAGGTTATTTATGCCCTTATGGATTAAAACCAGACTCTGCATCAACTATGTAATTTTCCGTGGGAGTTTTGACATGGATCCCCCTTTGGCATGCCACAGTCCAGGTGTTAGTCCCCTTAAAACGACTTTTCCATCACTATTGTGGCCAGAAAGAGTCCCTGTGGGTTTTAAAATCCGCCTGCCCATTGAAGTCTATGGCGGTTCGCCAGGTTCGCCGGTTTGCGAACATTTGCGGCGGTTCGCGTTCGCGCTTCGCAAACCGAAAATTTTATGTTTGCGACATCACTAATGACGATCAACAAAATTTGAAAGCTGAAAATGCTGTTTGTGACCCAATGTTATTCTCTGAGACTCTTAACCTTTTTGTTATCTACAAACAAGTACAAAAATTGTATAATAATTTTTTTTTTGTTTTTCTAACAATTAACTGTTAAACCATATTAAACTTTTTAATTGTCATGTATGCAATAATAATAATACAATATATGAAATTTCTATGAATAAGTATTGTGAACCATTAAATAAAGTTTTCTAATATGCAACTTATATTGTGAATTTTTTTTAGCAATACTAACATAAAGTCGCTGAACTTTGTCTAATTGAGTCTATTAAACCATTACAGAATGCTTAACATACAACTCATATTTAAACTCCTGGTAAAACACATAGGTATTTAATCCAGTAAAAAAAAACATTGCAACTTATCCAATTGTCTCAAAAGGGGAAAAAAAATAATTCCTTCCTGACCCCATTAAATGGCGATCCGATTACTCCCTGGATGAATCCTGTCTATTTAATTATATATTTACAATTTTTAACAAATGTTTATGCTGCAACTGACATAAATCTTTACTAACATTCAATAAATTAACCCTTCAAACCTTGTGAAATACAATGTTAACAATGCAAACATTAACGTAAGATCATAACATTTAACCTGAATTTATTTAAAAATATAGTGATCTTGACTATTGAATCCAGAGGAACGCAAACCCCCCAAAAAGTACATTTAAATTTGTACATTTTTTGAAAGTGGTGCCATAAAATTAATACTCCATTAACTGTCAATAGGATTCCTCCCTGGATCAATAATCTATATATCATGAAACATTTACATTTTTCAACAAATGATGAGGCTGCTACTAACATTAAACCTTAATTACATAGGCCCTCATTCAATTGCAATTTGGCCAATTAAATAGCCCTCTAAATAAGCACATAACATAATTTTTTTAAAGAAGTTTTTAGTTAGTAAGCATCTATCCAAAAGCAAGTTTTTCACTAACTAAAAACTTCTTTAACAAAAATAGGCTATGTGCTTATTTAGCGCCCTATTCAATTGGCCAAATCGCAATTGAATGAGGGCCTCAGAATGCATCAACTTTTCAGTCCTTTGCAAACAGAATTTTAACATTACAAACGTGAAATAAGCTTATTAAAATTTAAACAGTAAAGTCAAGAAAATGCAAGCTAACTGTGACTTCCAAGACATTCCATTTTTTTGTTTTGTCTGTGAAAGTGGTTCCCTTTGAAAGAGCCCAGCAGATGTGTATTTGTGTCTATGGGATGTAACCACTGTTTTTTTCCTTTCTTCCTTTTTTGTGGTTTATTACTGTATTTTTCTCAAATTGTAGATATAGTTTTGTAAGTGAAATAGTGGTCCTCTAAGAAGAGGCCAAGTGACCTTAAATTTCTTCCTGGAAATGAAACCACTATTCTCCATGATTACAAAACTTTATAGTACACAATGTTTTTTGTAAAAATACGTCCATCGTACAACCCTGATTTGGGTTGTCTTCAATTGAAACTTTAATCTCATCTGGATTTGCGCACCTTGAAAAAGCAACATAGAGTTGTCCATGTGCAAAAACTGGTTCCTGTAAAAAAATACCCACAAACTTAAAGGTTTGTCCTTGAGATTTATTGATGGTCATGGCAAATGCCATGATAACTGGAAATTGTCTCCTTTGAAGGACAAAAGGCAAACCACTCTCACTTGGAGCCAAATTAATTCTTGGTATAAAAACTTGTTCACCTTTATGGATCCCACTCATAATTTCTGCATGTATAAAATGATCTTTTAAATCGTGCACAATTAATCTGGTCCCGTTACAAAGTCCATTTTTTTATTATTTATAGTTCTCAATAGCATGACAATTGCTCTTTTTTTCAATTGCAAAACATGTGGTGGCATTCCAGATGGGATAAAAAAAAATAATTCTATACTAAAATTAGATTTACTGTCTTTATCGTCTGCCAGAACTGAATCTGCACTGTAATAATTATTTTGGGGTGTGTAGATGAATTTTAAAATTTCATTATTTAGATTCAAGGCATCTATATTTTTTGATGTTAATATCACTTTGTTTGCAATGTCTGAGTAATCGTCGTTATTGAGAGTGTTCAGAAAGATTGCCGATATGAGTGATTCCTTGCAAACCATTTGTGATGGAATTTCAATTTTATCATTGGGTAAATCATGTATTTGTGGATGTTTTCCTTCTCCAATTTGAATGAGCCAATCATTGAATTTGTTTTGGCCTTCAGATCTCATATTTAATTCTAATTTGAGGTGTGTAAATATTTTCCACAGTTACTTGTCTTGATACTGTTTCAATTATATCAGTCCTATTTCCATGTGGCACAACAGGTAATGTTTGCCTAAAATCTCCTCCTAACAACATCACTTTTCCACCAAAAGGCAAATTATTATCCATTACTTATTTTAATAATCTATCAATACATTGCAAAGCATAATATTACATAATTGTTACCTCTTCTATGATAATTAATTTACTTTTTTTTAAATGTTTTGGCTTGTAAAGAATTCAGTTGAATATCTGACACTGATGTTTCTAAAATTGGAACTGGCAGTATAAATCCACTATGCACAGTTCTGTCACCTTCTAACAAAAGTGAGGCAATCCCAGTTGTTGCAAATAGCATTGCTATTTGACCCTGTGCTCAAATGTAACTCATCAAACAATGGTACAGATAAGATTTTCCTGATCCACCAGGGCCATCAAGATAGAAATAATGGCTTTGACCATTTCATCATCTGTAGCATTTGTGGTAGCATTAAATGCTTGCAATTGTAAAGTATTTAAAGTTGCCATTTTTTCTTCTGTTTTTTTGTTTTTGAAGCTCAGTGTCATAATCATCAAAGTTGATGTCATCTATAAGTCCTGGATCAGGCTAATTAAAACTTGCACAATTAAATTCATGAGCAAGAAATATTTCTTGAATTTCCATTAAAGTTTTTAATTGGCTCATTGTAACGTTTCAAGAAGTCTTCCAACATATTTAATTTAAATGTTTCCCACAAAGTAAATGAATCAGGTACATTGCAAAAGATGCAAATGAATGCAAATTGTTCTCTCATTTGCTTTGGCATTTGACATAGTGCTGCTTCTTCCAGACACCTCTCC
Organism: Discoglossus pictus; assembly: GCA_027410445.1. Taxonomy (NCBI): domain Eukaryota; kingdom Metazoa; phylum Chordata; class Amphibia; order Anura; family Alytidae; genus Discoglossus; species Discoglossus pictus. Next base: position 54,599,601 of record CM050173.1, on the reverse strand, counting down.
CATTCTGTATCATCTGCTCTGAAGTTTTGATGTCTTGCAGTTAATAGGAAATTATCATAAACTATGTCATTCACTGTGCGTAAATGTTCAAAACTTTGTGCACCGGGCACATGTTCAATGTCTCTTGGACTGACGTAATAAATTTGTGGTAAAATTTTATGTGTATCTCTTTTTCGTTGTCGCCATAGACCATTTACAAATACATAGTGATATGGAATCGCAATGTATAAAACATGTCTGGCCTGAGTGTCCTGGCAGTTTAATTTAAACCATGCAGGAAGTGTTTTTTCTCTGTGTTCCCTTTGGGCTAAGGCAGTTCTTTCATTGCCTGGAGTTAAGCAAACAAACTGACTTTGTTTCAAATGTACAGCTAATTGATACACAGCATGTGACCGATCATGCATCTCAAATTTCAGAAGACGCCACATTGCTTTCAGAGAACTGACATAGCGAACATCTAAATAATTAGAATGTTTGTCATGTAAAATGGGATTTTCCTTTTCGTTTGCTGCACCTTGCACCACAACAGTTGCTGTATCATATCCTTTATATATATTTATACACATATTTGATGAATTTAATAGAAGTGCAAGCTTCCACATTTATGTGTGCATTGTACTTCATGAGCAAATGTGGATTGTATGGAACGACATATCTATTATGAACATTTTGTCCACGGATAATAGCTGTTTGTCCTTGTCTTCTTTTATACAAAGGGTATCCATCACAATTAGCATACGTTTGCATTTTAAATTGTTTTTTAAATTCTTTTGTACATTTTTTTATTTTCCATACATGGTGAATTTGGATTGGTATCTCCACATGGCCCTTGAATCACTCTGTGTGTTACAATCTCAAAAAGCTTTGAATATTTTTCTGGATGTGGCAGTATTCAACTTATCTTTTTCCTGCAGGATTAAAAGTATGTGTGCATGTGGCAGTCCTCTTTTTTTAATTCAATGGTATAAACAAAAGCCACACATTTTCCAAATACCTGTGCTTTAGTTATATCACGTATTAATGAATTGAGTTTTATTTTGAATACTCTTGTCACTAAATCTGGTCGGTCAGAAGTAGTTTGTCCAAGATTCCCATTTTCCTTGATCTCTGGCCATTGTGGATTACATGTGAATGTAATCAAATTTTGTAACAATAGCCATGGCATTATTATATCTTTCTCGCATATTGGGAGGAGATCCTTGGAAAGTGGATGGCATAATGATTGCTCTTCCAGCTGGAATACCTCGGTTGGTAGCCAATTCAGCGACATAATCCATCAATTCACGATATTGTTCTACTAAAAGCTTATTTTGTTGACATTTTATAAAATGTAGATAATTTGCTTCGACTTGTAAATAGGAATCAATAATCCAATGTTTCCTGAGTTTGCCCCCACATAAAATAGGATTAAAAGAATCCCAAATAGCAGTTTGTACCACTTTATATTCCAGCATAGAAATATTGCATCTAACACGAACTTTACTATTGGGATAACTTTGCAATTGTAATTTTGGTTCCCATCCAGGTTCACCATTAGGAAAGAAAATGGGATATGTCATTGGATCCAAATTACAACTTAATATATTTATGTTTATAAAAGGTTGTTCTTCATTGCGTGGATATATTCTAATATCCAGCTGAAAAGGTGGTTCACCATCTTTAAAGACCATGGCAACCTCATTTACTGTTGGTAAATTATACCGTCTTTGATCAGTGTTGCGATCTCTTTTTAAAACCATATTTGCTCTTTGCATTGTCAATTGATATCTTTGAGCATGTTGCTGTTGTTCTTTTTCAACCTATGCTAATTGTTTGTATGCTTGACTGTATGGGTTGTTGGTCATAATTTTATCCAGCTGTTCAAAGACTATGCACAAGCACTGTTTATTTTCTGGAAGCGTCATCCTTTGTTCAACAGCTTCCATTGTATCTAAGACATATAACTGTGCAAATTTCCTTTGTTCTCCTTTTGTGGGTGTAAATGTAAAGTGCGGTGGTAAATTTGTCCTTGAAATCTAAAACAGTAAGGACTATGTCCTGGAACATTTTCTGCTAATGTAGCATCCATTGAAGCCAATGAAATTGCACTGTTAAAAGACCTTATGTTTTTTTTAAATTGGTATATTTTGGAAATGTTGGATACTTTGTAAGTAATCTGGAAATGTGTGTCTTTGTGGAAGTCTTACCTTTCCTTTCTGACAGCAACTAAAAATGAAGTCTCCGTCAGATGGTCTTTCCTTGAGGAAATGATAGGCCCCACAAAACTGACAAACAACATTGGGAAATCCACAATAATGAGTGTCTACTGTTAGTGCTCTAATAAACACAGTAACCTGAGCTTCCTCAACATAGACATCACTACAACTTTCTATATCTACATTGACTGTGACTGTGACGGTGACTGTGCATCTCTCCACCTTTGCTTCCTTTCCCTTGTCAATCTTATTATTGACATTAATTAATCAATAACTGTTATCAATGTAAAAAAAATCAAAATATAGCCTTTTTTGTTCCCTTAGTACATAATTAAATGATATACCTGTAAAGGGGATCTTTTATGCTGTTCAAAGGCTGCAAACGTCACTCTCTGTGTTGAGTCAGCTGAGACGATGAAACTGTCAAATACATGAAAATCATTTGTAATATTTGGCTTCATCCCTATCAGGCAATCAGCAGCAACACAGATATATTGGCATAGATGCAAAACATAAAAGCATACTCATCAATCTATTGTTAAATAAAACCATTTTTATTTTGTAATGAATACTAATTATCAATTAATTAATATATTAATATACGTTAATTCATCAATAACTGTCATCAATTCCAAATAAAAAGACTTTAATCCTTTTTTTTACCATAAGAACATACTGTATATACTTGAGTATAAGCCGACCCGAGTATAAGCAGAGGGTGGGAAATGTGCTGCCCCCTGTGTCCCTCTTGTGCCCTCTGTGTCCCCCTCTTGTGTGCCCTTTTCTTGTGTGTCCCCTCTCTCTCCCCTGTGTCTCTTCTCCCCTCTGACCCCCTGTGTCTCTTCCCCCCTCTCCTTTCCCTGTGTCTTTTCCCCCCTCTCCCTTCCCTGTGTCTCTCCCCCCTCCCTTATCACCCTCCTCAACCTCCCTCCTCAACCCCCCTCCTCATCCTCAACCCCCTCCTCAACTCCCCTCCTCATCCTCAACCCCCTCCTCAACCTCCCTCCTCAACTTCAACCCCCTCCTCATACACAACCCCCCATCCTCAACCCCCCATCCTCAACCTAAACCCCCCATCCTCAACCTAAACCCCCCATCCTCATCCTAAACCACCCTCCTCAACCTAAACCACCCTCCTCAGCCCCTCTCCTCAACCCCCCTCCTCATCTTCCCTCCTCATCCTCTCTCCTCATCCTCCCTCCTCATCCTCAACCTCCCTCCTCATCCTCAACCCCCCTCCTCAACCTCAAACCCCCATCCTCATCCTAAACCCCCCATCCTCATCCTCATCCTAAATCCGCCTCCCCACTTTACCCCTCCTCATACTAAATCGCCCTCCTCACTTTACCCCTCTAAATACCTCCCCCTCTCCCTTTCCCCTCACTTACTTCCATCTGCAGCTGGCTCTCCGCTCCTCCACGTTCCTTCCTGCGTCTTGACCCAGCCAATGCTAATGACGTGGCGCGCATGTGACTTCACGTCATTAGCATATGCCAGGTCGCGGGGGGGGGGGGGGTTGAGGATGAGGAGGGGGGAAGGGAAAGAGACACGGGGGGTTAGAGAGACATGGGGGGTTAGAGAGACACAGGGGGGTTAGAGAGACACAGGGGGGTTAGAGAGACATGGGGGGGGTTAGAGAGACACGGGAGGGGGGAGAGTGACTTGAGTATAAGCTGAGGGGGCCCTTTTTAGCCTTAAAAAAAGGGCTGATAAACTCGGCTTATACTCGAGTATATACAGAAATGTAATGATATACCTGTAAAGGTCATCTTTATGCTGTTGAAAGGCTGCAAACGTCACTCTCTGTGTTGAGTCAGCTGCAGCGATGCTGAAACTGTTAAATAAGATGGAAATAATTTGTAATATTTGGATTCATCCCTATGAGGCAATCAGCATCACCATGTCAGTGCATATTAAAAAATACATATTGTTTGTGGTCCTTTATTTATTTATTTATTTGCTAATATTAATAATTAATCATTAATAAATTAATGTACATTAATAATCAATTAATCACTGACTAAATATATTCTAAAGAGCTAAACATTAATATATTACTAAACTAATGGCATTGTAAAATATAGAATATTTATTGTTCATAATGATTACTAATAATTTGAATAATTTTATAAAATAATGTACATTAATAATTAATGAATCATTGTAGGCTAAGTCCCCCGTGTTTCATTCCCTCCACTGCTTGCCTTGCTTTGCGAGGCACACCGGCGATGAGCGGCAAAGGCGCTCATCACTTAAGTGTCGCGCGTTTTAGTGTTCATTTGAACTTTGGACTAGACATTTTGGCCAAATATATTGGGTTATTGAATTACCCATTGTGTGTTATCTCATACATACGTTGTGTTGTTGCTAGCTAGGATAATACTGGATTGAAGAACTATCGTCTCAAGGTTTCTTCAATACAAAATGATGTGTCCTTGGCCCATCTCCTGCTTGAAAGGACTGTTAGTAACTCAAAAATTATTCTGTGTAAAAGGAGGGTGATTAACCCATCACTTGGAAAATGAGCACACAATAAGGCCCTCATTCAATTGCAATTTGGCCAATTGAATAGGGCTCTAAATAAGCACATCTATCCAAAAGCAAGGTTTTCACTAACTAAAAACTTCTTTAAAAAAAATATATGCTATGTGCTTATTTAGAGCCCTATTCAATTGGCCAAATCGCAATTGAATGAGGGCCTAAGTATGTATGTATTTACAGTGGTAAATAATCAACATCAAATAACAAATACAGTAGGTGATATAGATATGATCTTTTTATCTACAAATGTCACAGCGCACCTTATAAGACTGATAAGTTGCAAATGTGCAATCTATAGTGTATACTAATGTTGGTGCTTATAGGGCCTCTGTAGTTGTCATACAACATGGCTTACTTTCTATTTAGTAACTGATTAGCAATATAAACAGTGTTTAATGAAAATAGTTTAATATAAGTTGTAAAAGTTATATTTGAAATGTAGTGTTCAAAAACTAGCATAGATGCTTCTCTCTCCACCTCCTATTAGTTGTCTGTTACATAAAGAGGATCTGTCTGAGAGGTGATCCTAATTTTTTTTTTAATCGGTTGGATTGATGTGTCCACTGCAAAGAAGGAGGCAGCTAATGACTCCCATAGGGACAGCCTCCCAGACAGATTCGCTCTTACTTCTTGATCATATGATGGAGAAAAGGATAATTACTAAATCCTAAAATGCCAAAGAACAAATGTAAGTTTTAAAAGCTACATCATTTTTTTTCTAATACTACCTTAAAGTAAACTAGATGTACTAGTTAGTCACAGGCTGTATCATAGAAGCATGTAAATAAAACGCTTTTTTACATAAATAAAGGTGGCATACTAGACTGCGTATGTATTCACTCCCTTTGTTATGAAGCCCATAAAAAGCTCTGGTGCAACCAATTACCTTCAGAAGTCACATAATTAGTGAAATGATGTCCACCTGTGTGCAATCTAAGTGTCACAAGATCTGTCAATACATATACACACCTTTTTTGAAAGGCCCCAGAGGCTGCAACACCTAAGCAAGAGGCACCACTAACCAAACACTGCCATGAAGACCAAGGAACTCTCCAATCAAGTAAGGGACAATGTTGTTGACAAGTACAAGTCAGGGTTAGGTTATAAAAAAATATCCAAATCTTTGATAATCCCCAGGAGCATTATCAAATCTTTCATAACCAAATGGAAAGAACATGGCACAACAGCAAATCTGCCAAGAGACCACCAAAACTCATGGACCGGGCAAGGAGGGCATTAATCAGAAAGGCAGCTCAGAGACCTAAGGTAACCCTGGAGGAGCTGCAGAGTTCCACAGCAGGGACTGGAGTATCTGTACATAGGACGACAATAAGCTGTACGCTCCATAGAGTTGGGCTTTATGGCCGAGTGGCCAGAAGAAAGCCATTACTTACAGCAAAAAACAAAATGGCACGTTTTGAGTTTGCAAATTGTATGGAGGAAGGTGCTCTGGTCTGATGAGATAACGCTATGACTGGCACAAACCCAACTCATCACATCACCCAAAGAACACCATCCCCACAGGGGATGTTTTTCAGCAGCCGGGACTAGGACACTGGTCAGAGTTGAGGGAAAGATGGATGGTGCTAAAAACAGAGATATTCTTGAGCAAAACTGTACCACTCTGTGCGTGATTTGAGGCTAGGACGGAGGTTCACCTTCCAGCAGGACTTGAGTGATTTAAAGGGAAACATGTAAAAGTGTTGGAATGGCCTAGTCAAAGCCCAGACCTCAATCAAATAGAAAATCTGTGGTTAGACTTAAAGATTGCTTTTCACAAGCGCAAACCATCCAAATAAAGGTGGCATACTAGACTGACCTATTATATCTATTTGTCCGGTCAGGTTTCACACATCAATATATTCTACCAAAACATCACACGTCCTACCAATACATTACCCTCCTATGTACAGGAGATATGCTCTTCATCCATTCGCATTTTTAGAGCGCAATCAGACTAATTACTCCTACACACACTCCTTCTTCTCCAATGGCTTGAGAATGAAAATAATGCCAGAAAACCCCAAGTAATTATCACTTACTGACAATCATCGTCCTGAAGAGTGAAATAACACCTTGCCTCTTGGGTGGATCAGAAAGACTGATTGTCGGGAAAATTACAAACTTTTTTACTGTAGAAATGCATTTTTAAATAATAATTTGAAAAAATGCTTCTTATTACCTGTATTTTGAACCTCCACTTTACAACGAAGTTGGGGATCTATTGGTATTAGATTAGAAAACAAACCCACCAAATATCTTCCAGTTTTTAAATTAATGTGTCATTTATTTTGCCTAAGAATACAATTAGAGACTGAAAAGTAAAGCTGAAGTGAGCTAGAAGAGCTAAGAAGTTAACCCCAAGGCTATTTCCATCCTTAATTGGTTAGTTGTCATTCTCCTGAATGGCTAGTCCTATGGGAGATTGACCTCAGATCAATTTCTCCCGTGGAACTGTCAACTCTACTAGGGGCACTGCCAATGACCAGAAATCATCAATTCAATTCAATTACAATAAGTTCTGTCATATACATTAGAGGTATTACATTTAAGACCATGAGTCATATTAGTTGTGACAGCACTTTTATGGCTTATACAATTTCTTCCATCACCTGTCATTAATATTATATAGACTGTATAGCAAGACCAATTAAAATGTGTATATGACAACACTTTAACTTTAATGATTAAGTTAATTAGTGTTCTACTCTTGTCACAAATATAATGATGTCAAACAATTCTCTGTTAAAATCATCCTTTTAGCATATCACAGAACTCATGAGTTGCGGGGAATGACAGATTCTAAATATTGTGATGTTTAATCTAGACACCCATACCCATAATGTTCTCAGTTGAAAGACATAACATCCTATTGTTGATCCTTTCTTGAGCACTGCAAAAATAATAAGCTATAATTTGCAACACAATCAACAGGACCAAAGGATTTTTTTAAACTTAATAGTAAGTACTTACAAGCATAAATTTCCTGTTAAGATATCTCTGTAGATTTATTTGATGCTATTTCTTGTAGTCTTGTTTAAGGCGAAACAAGAAAAAAATATCACAAAGGTTCTATAAAATGCAAAAAAAAAAATCTATATTTCGAATGCAGATACTTTGGAACAATATGATTAAAAATATATATATAAACTGTTAAGGGCTGGTATGAGACAAAATACGTGTTCATACTAAATAAAAAATATTAATGTAAAACAAGAAAGGGAGTTCAACTGAAGACATGCAGTTCTAAAATATGAAGCTTTTACCCACCACACTGCATCTCTGTATGAGATTAGAAAGCAAAAAGCTAAATATAGTCAGTGTGACAGGAGCAGCCGGAAAATCATTATCTATACTGATTTTTGTTGGAAGGCTTCAGGGGCTATACAAGAAACAACAACACATAAGTCAATTCTTAATCAATTTAAAAAAAAAAAAAATAGTCTGATTTTCTTCCCTCTGTATGTTTCTGGGATCATTTGGTGATGTGGATGGCCATTTAAAATATTTAAGGCTCATTGCTTACATAGGTGCTATTTTTGCTAAACATTTACATATTTCACAAACATGCAACATTTTTCCCAAATGATAGTGCTCCATTTATAGTTTCTTCTAAACCTCTATTTGTTTTTATATTGAATAATAAATCAGGGCACTACATTTCTAGTAATCTTAGGGTATCAAGTCTGTGACCAAATCTGGGCATAGGATTTTAAACTGAGAACAGTACAAGGTTACCAAACCTCTCCTCAATTTCCCACCAGGCAGGCCATGAATATGGTTCTACACTTTGTGAACACAGAAGGAGCAATTAGTGTTCAACAGACTCTAATTGCCTTATCTGTATTCAAACAGTGTTAAACTAAAATCATGACCTGTCTGTTGGGTCTCGAGGAAGGATTTTGTCACAAATAAAATAATGCTAAACAATTTTCTGTATCATACCCATGGAGAAATAAGCAGAAAGGTATAAAAATGCGTAAATCTATATTTATTAAGAAATAATCTAAAACTGCTGCCCTACAGCATTATCATAGGACTCTGAACCCGTATCCACTGGTCTTCAGAAACAAAACCCACAACATAACTTGTTTTACATTAGGATTACAATTCAACAGGACATACATAGATATTTGCAAAATAAATAGGGGGCATGTAATCTTACAAATATTACATACCATTTATTTTTATAATTTTAATTCTATTTAACATTAATTTTGTTACTGAGTGTTTTAATATCCTTGCCTATAAACCACACAGTGCCCATAAGTGTTATATAAAGCCTTCCTCAGTTGTAGACTCCATGGCATATACTATAGACTCTAATATCCCTGAATTAAACAGTAGCCATTCATATTCAGAACACTAGTGTTATTGGTGAATAAAAAATAAGGTTATCTGTTCAGCAACTCAAATGCTTCCTACTACAGCTGATGTTACATGGCACATATATCCGAGGTTTTCTTGGAAATTCTGCACCAACAGATATGTTTTATTGATGGAATAAAATCCAGGTTGGTAAAGCAAGCTCTACCTGAGCAGAAATAGGCCTCAGGGCATTAAATACATACAGTTCAGTGAGCTGAATAAATATCTAACAATTGGACAGAAAGATTGGATTAGTGGTTATTTCTTGTTCCAAACTCCCTCACTGTTACATCATGTCAGTAGCATGCATTGTTATAATTTGCCTTGCTTTTTCTGTAATATAGGGTGAAAAGTGACAATTTGTATGAATGAATAAAAAATTAAGTAATCAGTGCATAGTTTATATTATTATATCAACATTAGGAAGGCATATGTATGTATATACTGGTCATATATGTGTATTCACCCTCCTGGACTTTTTACCTATTTTGTTACATTACAGCCTTAAGTTCAATGTTTTTTTTAATCTGAATTTTATGTGATGGATCAGAACACAATAGTCTAAGTTGGTGAAGTAAAATGAGAAAAATATATACATAAAACTATTTTTTTTAAATAGAAAACAGAAAATTGGCATGTGCGTATGTATTCAGTCCCTTTGTTATGAAGCCCATAAAAAGCTCTGGTGCAACCAATTACCTTCAGAAGTCACATAATTAGTGAAATGATGTCCACCTGTGTGCAATCTAAGTGTCACAAGATCTGTCAATACATATACACACCTTTTTTGAAAGGCCCCAGAGGCTGCAACACCTAAGCAAGAGGTACCACTAACCAAACACTGCCATGAAGACCAAGGAACTCTCCAATCAAGTAAGGGACAATGTTGTTGACAAGTACAAGTCAGGGTTAGGTTATAAAAAAATATCCAAATCTTTGATGATCCCCAGGAGCATTATCAAATCTATCATAACCAAATGGAAAGAACATGGCACAACAGCAAACCTGCCAAGAGACCATTAAAACTCATGGACCGGGCAAGGAGGGCATTAATCAGAAAGGCAGCTCAGAGACCTAAGGTAACCCTGGAGGAGCTGCGGAGTTCCACAGCAGACTGGAGTATCTGTACATAGGACGACAATAAGCCGTACGCTCCATAGAGTTGGGCTTTATGGCCGAGTGACCAGAAGAAAGCCATTACTTACAGCAAAAAACAAAATGGCACGTTTTGAGTTTGCAAAATGTATGGAGGAAGGTGCTCTGGTCTGATAAGACTAAAATTTAACTTTTCGTCCATCAAAGATAACGCTATGACTGGCACAAACCCAACTCATCACATCACCCAAAGAACACCATCCCCACAGGGGATGTTTTTCAGCAGCTGGGACTAGGACACTGGTCAGAGTTGAGGGAAAGATGGATGGTGCTAAATACAGAGATATTCTTGAGCAAAACTGTACCACTCTGTGCGTGATTTGAGGCTAGGAAGGAGGTTCACCTTCCAGCAGGACTTGAGTGGTTTAAAGGGAAACATGTAAATGTGTTGGAATGGCCTAGTCAAAGCCCAGACCTCAATCCAATAGAAAATCTGTGGTCAGACTTAAAGATTGCTGTTCACAAGTGCAAACCATCCAACTTGAAGGAGCTGGAGCAGTTTTGCAAGGAGGAATGGGCAAAAATCCCACTGGTAAGATGTGGCAAGCTCATAGAGACTTATCCAAAATAACTTGGAGCTGTGATTGCCGCAAAAGATGGCTCTACAAAGTATTGACTTTAGGGGGTTAAATAGTTATGCACATTGACTTTTTCTGTTATTTTGTCCTATTTGTTGATTGCTTCACAATTAAAAAAACAAAAACATCTTCAAAATTGTGGGCATGTTCTGTAAATTAAATGATGCAAATCCTCACACAGTCCATGTTAATTCCAGTTTGTCAGGCACCAAAACACGAAAAATGCAAAGGGGTGAATACTTTTGTAAGGCACTGTATATATATATACATATATATATATATACATATATATATATATATATATATATATATATATATATATTATATATATATATATATATGTATATATATATATATATGTGTGTATATATAAATTATATTGTAAACAAATAGTTAAAGCTTTCATTTAAAAGCTTAACAATATTCCATATATTCACACTAACCCCTTTAGACAATACTGTTTCAAGGGGCGCTAGAAGATGGAAGGCAGAGCGTTATTAGATAGTCCTGGATAATCTGAGCCTTGGGAGGCTACAATAGATAACATTATCATTTGATTGTTTGTTTTTCCACAACTCATCAAGTGGAGAATTAGTAAGGGACCCTTTCATGTTAAGAAATATACCATCATGACACCACTATAAATTACTATGAGGTACAGGTGAAAGAAAGAAATGTTGGAGTCACATTCAGTTAATGACCTGCTTTGGGACTCCAGTTTATTTTTTTAATGATCATTTTTATTGCAGAGACTTCTAGAACTTTTATATATGTAAATGTATCTCCTCACTTTTCTTTGCAGGTTCTAGGGAAATCATATCCCCAATATTGTATATATAAATGGCACCCCTTAACATGGTTGCAATGGTTTCTTTTTTACTGTATACTGTATGTATACACAGTTGGCATCTTTATATTATAAGGCCATTTACCTGTATGTTAAAATTATCTATTTTTGTAATTACACTAATAACAGCTAAAACATATTTTAAGTCTGTTTAAATACAAAGTCTATCCTGCCCTCTGGCTGTTACATAAATAATAACAGATAGCCGACCGCAGTAAAGATAGTGATTTATAGCAGGTTTCCCTGGACTCAGGACTACACTAGTTAACCCATAACTGACCTATTCAGTCAATTCCAGCATTCCATGCTCTGCACAGATACATTTGTTAAGGGTTCACCCTTCTTCTCTGTTGCTCACTACTCAGATCTGTAGTAGATCAATTATTTAACTACTCAGTGAAAAATGCACGTATTTCAAAAATTCTAAAAGTATTTCAACATGCATGTGACATAGCACTATGTTTATAATTTAAACACTTTATTCTTTTATTTCAGTTTTATTTATTTATTGACAAACCTTCTCCCATGGTCACACCTACCATCTATAAAAAGGTGTGTGCCTCTCAGCCTATCAGTGCACTGCACTGATAGGCTCAGAGGCACATTTTAATCAGATAGGAAATATATTGTCTTATATACAAACTCTACATTTTCTATTTTTGATCTTATAAATGACCTTTAATTAAAGTACTAAAGTAGCCCCTTCACAGGAGAAAAACAACAATGGGACTAACAAGCATAATGAACTTCAAGTCCAAGCACTTTTGAGGTGACATATTTCTAGTATGCTTTTATAAAGAACTTGACTTGATAAGGAACACATTTTTTGGAAAGTTTGATATAAATAAATACATGTTTTAATTTTATCTATTATATTCAATTTGGTATAATGCTGAAAAACATGTCCTTTTGTTTTCAACAGTATTGTATACCTGGGAGGAATAGAAGTAACATTGGGTGCTGATAACAACTCTATTCAATTCTACTGAAATAATTTCAGTATTAAGTACCACTTAGCAATATAACTAAATGGAAAAGCAAGTCCCAGTTGAAATAACTCATAGCTTCATACTGCAGCCTAACTAGCAGTCGACAATGGAAGCATCTATGATACAAGCAAAGTTTACTAAATGTAAGATTTAAAAAAAAAAAAATGCCTTTATGCTCTTGATTTACACCTTGACATTTCTGTTAGCTGACCTCCAGCAGGGGGGGCTTTCGGCCACTAGGTGGGGCGGCCAAGAATTTAGTAAATATCTTGTATGGTTAAAGCTTATTATCTGCCAGTACCCTAACCCTAAACCCTAACACCTAACCACTAACCCTAACCCTAAACCATAATCCAAACACCTAAACCCTAACCCTAAAGCTAGCAAATTTTAAAAAATTGCGGCAGCACCACCTAGTGGCCAATGGTCGCCACTGCTGGTGGTCGGCTAAAAGGAAAAGTCCCATAGCTGTTAATATTGTTTGTTTTTTACATCATTTAAAAAGCATAATGTTTTCCCTTACTACATCAGTTCTTTAATTACATATATTTATGATGTGCTGCATTTTTCTACCTGCCATTAAACAATGTTGCAATACAACTTATTTCAAACTTGGAAACAAATGAAAACAACCTGCTCCAATTACACAGGGACCTAGAAGTGACATATTTGTTAACATCTGTTGTATGTGAACGGTGACTCAATGGAAAAATGTTAATCTTGTATAACAGCCGCTATGATTTTTGCAGTTAAATAGTTAGTTAATTGTGTCTGACACTTGCAACAATGTATAATTAAACTGTTCATTTTAGCAAACCCACTCACTGTGCAACAGATATGGGGGGGGGGGGGGGGGAGTTAAAGGTAGTGTGTTTCTTTGTCATTGCAAGCACCTGCAGGGAGTGAGTTCATATGGAGCACTGCCAATTCATATAGCTTTCTTGGCCTGATTTAGAAACACATTTGTATATACTTGTTTTATAATTATAATTGAAACATATGAACCCTAAAATTAAAATGTTGGAAAAATGTATAATTAAAATGAGTTTATGCATTACACAGAAGTTGAACGTTAATTTTTTTTATAATTCTCAGTAAGATATTTGTATATGATATCTATGCCAGGGTGACCCACAATCAGGGCTGGATTTATCCCTACGGTGCCCCTAAGCAAGGGGTCCTAGGTTGGCACCACTCTCGCAATACACATATATTACAGTTTATGTTAGGTAGCCCAGGAAAGTATTGACTAACTGTTTGTATTCCATAAAATATGTGTATATAAGTTATAGAGTTTATTTGTGTATATATTTGTGTTGCTGCCCAAAACTCTAAGGTATATAAAGATAAACATAGATATAGTTATAGATATACAGGGAATCCCTGCTTAATACTACTCCTATAAGCAATGTTTTCCATCTAATTCTCTGTGTAGCGCTAAATCTTGCAATAGCGCAGTTTTTGCGTCACATCATGTTTAAAGCTCTTTAAATCCTTGCTTATCACTCTCAGATTTACCATTCACATAGTACTCCTGCATGCAGGAACGCGTGTACATTGCTAAACAGGGTATTCATGTAGCTATGTATTTTATCTATCTATCTATCTATCTATCTATCTATCCATCTAACTATCTATCAGGTGTGGGCAAAGATATCTAGAACTTAGGAGCTAGGTATATTTTTATGAACCAGAAGAGCCTTTTCTAGAAGTCTTGAAGGAAGCCCTTCATAGAGATGCATCATACTTTAATATATATGTATATATATATATATATATATATATATATATATATATATATATATATATATATATAAATAAAAATATTAATATACATATATTGTGGTGTACTGCCCCCTGGTGGATGGTGCCAGTCACGCAGTAGGGAGAAGACCTGATCCAGGTAACTTGGAGTTAATCCCCTGGAGCTGGGCTAAGTGGAGCTGCTGGTGTAAAATGCCTTTTTAAAAGACACACACACTCAGAGATAGGGGTGTGTGGCTGATTAGGCTCTAGCCTAAGGGCTGTGAGCAGTGTGTGGAGCTGCAGTCTGTTTGGAGAAGCTGGGAAAGAGAACCTTAGACGGCTCAGCTGCTGTTGGATCCTGAAATCTGGGATAAACGCTGAAGTAAGGCAGCAAAGAAGAGTGCTTGAAATACTGCTTGAACTACAGAGAGACACTGACATGTGAATAAGGATTGCCTGCAGTGTACAGCCAGCATCAGAATAAGGGACACTGAGGATTTCAGTGTGATCCGGGAGGAGAAATAGACAGAGCTCCTGAACAGAACCTGGTGGGACTTACAGAGTGGGTGCCAGAGCAGCTGTCCTTAAGAGGATCAGTCTGTGTGACTGCAAGCAGATTTACTAGAGACTGTTTGCTCTAAGAGGAGAGGACCTGCAGAGGATCCATTGCAGATGAGAGAGAGAGACCAGGACTAAAATATACCACCCTTCTGTGTAAAAAGGTATTGTTTTACCTGCATAACGAGAAGCAAGATTGTTTGCGTAGATGTTTCTTTTATGCTAAAGTTAAGCTATTGTTTTTGTAAGACTTTATTAAAGCAAAGATAAAAGTATATGGTTACATAGTATTTAAGGTTGAAAAAAGACTTTCAGTCCATCAAGTTCAACCTTTTAAGATCTCCTCTGATCTGCAATATGCGGATTAACTATTAATTAATTAGCTGTATATAAAAAAAAAATCAATTCCCTCCTGATCCCAGACACCGGCGACCGGACTTCTCCCTGAATCAATACTGCCTCTCTAATTATCCATGATAACCCTGAATTCCCTTTTTAATTAGAAATAAATCCAGTCCAATCCTTAAAGTTATCTATTGAATCCGCTGTCACTTCCTCCTCTGGTAGAGAATTCCACAGATTACCACCCTTACTGTACACCCTTTTCTTTCTTTAAGGTGGAATCTTTTTACTTCTAACCTCAAGGGATGTCCTCTTGTCAGTTGAAAACCTCTTGGCACAAAAAGCTCCTTTGACAAATCTTTATACTGACTCTGGATGTATTTATATAAGGTAATCATATCTCCTCTTAGACGCCTTTTTTCTAGAGAAAATAAGTTTAATTTGGTTAGTCTTTCTTCATAACTTAGCCCCTCCATTCCCCTTATTAGTTTGGTTGCCCTCCTCTGTACCTTTTCCATTTCTAAAATGTCCTTTTTATGAAGTGGTGCCCAAAATTGTACTCCATATTCCAAATGAGGGCGTACTAGAGATTTGTATAGTGGCAGAATTATATTTGCTTCCCTGGCTTCTATACCCTTCTTAATACATGCTAATATTTTATTTGCCTTTGCAGCTGCTGCATGGCTTTGAGCACTGTTACCTAGGTGGTTGTCACAAGCACTCCCAAATCCCTTTCAATATCCGATACACCTAGATTTGCTCCATTAAGATTATAAATTGCATGGCTATTTTTCCTTCCCAGATGCATAACTTTACATTTATTCATATGAAATCTCATCTGCCATTTAGATGCCCATTCCTCAATTTTATGTAAATCCCTTTGGAGGGAAAGCACATCACTATCTGATTTAATTACCTTGCACAACTTCGTGTCATCAGCGAAAATGGAGACACCACACTCCAATCCTACCTCTAAGTCATTAATAAATATGTTAAAAAGGAGAGGACCTAATACTGAACCCTGAGGAACCCCACTTACCACATTAGTCCAATCAGATTATTTTACATTTACAACAACCCTTTGCTTCCTGTCTTTTGGTGACTCAGGGTTTTACGGAAAAAATGGTGATTCAGGGGTTTACAGAAAAATCACAGGAGCAACCGGGAGCCAAAGGCCGGTCCGGTCCATATATATATATATATATATATATATATATATATATATATATATATATATATATATACACACACACATTACTTCACAGCTTTTAATGATACTGAGCAGTTTCCAGTGTGTTATAGTACTTAACATATTTTTGAAATCTTAAAGGTCATGTTCTGATAAACAGAATTTGGTCATCATTATAATGAAGCATACATGCTACTAATGTTAATAATCATATTCCAAACAGAACAAAACAGTTGCAAAAAAGATAAACCTGTTATAAATATGTATTACTGCCCTATAATAGACTATTTCAACATTCACAGACTGATATTCAAATCAGGTTTTCAAAAACAGAACTGCTATGTATTTTGCACTGGCATATATTTGTAATTACCTTACTGGGTGTCACTGCCTCACTTGGCAAATCTCAGCTCCCTAGAACATTGCTGAGAGACATGCAGGTAGAATTGTGGAATTTGTTGTTGTTTAGTATGTAGTTGATTTTACACATCCCAGCATGCTTTGTAAGGAAAGAGGAAGTGACTAAATGCAATCAGGGAAGCTTTATTTTCCTTGCTTCCAAGGCACAACACTTCCTGCAAAGAGCTATGTCTAATGTATGTAATATATGTTTATTAGATGTTTAAGTATAAAAACATGATGGCAGACCTCCCTATGCATTTTCCTGTTCTGTTTAATGGTCTGTCCACAATAAATTCATAGTCAATGATGTTAAAAAGCAACACTCAATATTAAACTTACTGTTAAAGTTAAAATGTAGCTGCTGCTGGTATCCACCCACTATAAGGTCAATGTGGAGAAGCGCCTTTGTCTACCAGGAAGCTTCCAAATTTTCAGACATAATGGTAAGCACCAGCACAATGGTCTCCATTGGCTGTCGACTAGTTTTTTCTGAGGTTTCCTTTGGCCAACAAGTTTTTGCTGTTGTCAATCAATAATTGTTTATTCTCTTATCGTAGCTATTGTTCTTAAAACTCTTTATTCCTATTTCTCAGTAAAAACCTGCACACTCTCCATGAATAGATGTTCAGTGTAGTATCCTAGCCTATCAGGGAACATATTTCAGCAGCAAGTCACGTTGCTGAGAGATGGTCACTTATTGGTTAGTATGAAACCACACTGCAAGTCTGTGTCTTTATGGGCTACAGAGGGCAAAGCCATGCAGAGATAATATAAAGTACATAAAACTAAATAGATAAACAGGTATGTTATATATCTAGTTGAATCCAGAAATCTTGCATATCAATTTAAAAGGGCATGGAATGCAAAATGTCTATCATGCATTTAAAAGAACAAGGGCCTCATTTAGCCTGTAGCTTGCAGAAGCCCGTAATGCAGGCTGTAAACTAATTTGCTATTCAATTGGTGTCTTTTTGTGAGCCGCAAACGATCTACGGATTACATGCTGACAATCCCTGTGGTTGTCACAACTGTAATTTATACTCCATCTAAGCCTTTGATCTTTCAAGACCGCAAGAGTTACAAACGCAAATCTCTATTAAATTGCTACAATTCCTCAAGCTCAAAAATATTTTCACACCTGTAAATGTCAAATGTAGAAGAAAATCATATGGGTACCAGATAGTACTCCCTAGGGGGTTTAACACCAGTTCATAGCACTGTAAATGCAATAAAAAAAATCAATACTGCACTTTAAAAGACAGGGAAAGTAATTAAAGACATTAGAATTAATTGCACAACGGCCCCAAGTTTATACTATACTAGATTATTGCTCGTCAAAAAATGACGGCAATGAAATTGTAAGTGAGCTAATGCTGTTTGGTGTATAATAATAAAATAAAAAATAGATCTATAAAGTAATATACTTTACCTATCTTGAAGTATTATATGGAGGAAGCATTCTGTTGAAGAGCTGACAATCAGTTTTGATGTTGCTGCAGCATTAGTGCTGTGGAGCTGCTGTGTAAGCGTGATGAATGTGTGGAGTGTAATAGTGTATGTGCGCGAGACAAATCCGTTAGCGTAGCTGTGTACTTCCGCATTGTACAAGTTATTGTTCTAAAATGGCGGCTAATGTGTGGTATGCGGCTGTGGCTGATTTAGCGTCCTACGTTTTGGATGTCGTCCGACTCTTTCGGAATATCCGTAGCTGTTTGGTGGTGTTTTGCGTATTTATGGTGGTGTTTTGCTTGTTTAGGGTCCTTTAGCCTCGTTTTTGCTTTGTCCGGTGGCCATTTTTTCTCTCGCTTAGGTGATTTTCGGATGTCTAAACTCTGAAATTTGTACTTAAATCGAGGTGGAACGTTACTTGCAGAGGTCCTGGGTGCACCACCTTGCTGTGGGTAAGGTTTTTATACGTTTGTTGTGTGTATTTATTGTGTTTCTAATGTTTTTGAGGTCGCGCAGGTTACGTCCTTGTTTTCGAATCTCGTATGTCTTTTTCGGGAAATATTTAGGTGTTTGGTGGTGTTTTGCATCTTAAGAAAGCTGTAGCCTCGTTTTCGTTTTTTTCGGCGGCCATTTTTTCTCTTGCTTAGAGGATTTTTGAGTTTCTAAACTCTTTTATTTTGAGTTAAATTGAGGTGTAACTTCAGTTTTCGAGGTCCTGGATGCCCCCTCTTCCTATAGGTAAGCTTTTTATGTATTTGTTGTGTGTATTTATTGTGTTTTTCATGTTTTGATGTGCGCAGGTTTCGGACGATTTTTGCGAGGTTGTAACGTGTCTCGTATTTTCCTTTCGAGACTACGTAAATGTTGCGAGGTCCGCAGTTGCTGGCAAGGAGCACCTTCAGCGCTCCATGCCAGCAACTGCGGCCCTCACTTTGCGAGAGCCGGGGGCTCGTTATGTGAGCCCGCAAGCATTAGCAACAGCTCGCATGCTCACAACTATTTTATACTATATTGATCTGCAAACAAAAATTATTTTTTGTTATGTGTTATATCAATTTCAGGAATCAATGAGTTAATACATATCAAGCCACCCACATGGACTAGAACATTTTCTTCATTCATTTTTATTATTTCTTACATTGCGGAATTGCGAGTCTGATTGCATATCGGACTTCTAAATGCTAATTGATTCACATGTTTTACTGACCTAATTTATGAGAGTCTCATTTTCTATTGGCTGTTTCTAAATGGGTAGTTATGGCCTTGTTTAATTGATCATGTTCACACTCTGAAATGCTAAATACAATTGCATGGTTTACGGTTTCGGCAATTGAATCGCTCTGTAATTGTAGAAAATTTCAAGCCCACAGACATACGGCCTGTATAAAGTAATCTGCGGGCTTGCAATTGAATGACACCCTAAGTGTCTAATGCACAGACCTCAGAACAACCTATTCCATCACTGTAATGCTCAGACATCAAGTCATGTGCCCCTCCTCTTCCTAATACAGAGATACATTCAAGTGAGCATTTGCCCAGGCTGGAGCAGCTCCATAGAGAGAAACTGACTTATAACAAAGGGTAGATTTGCTAAGTATCCCAGTGGCTTGGATGTTATTTTCCACATAGGAAATAAACAGTGCAGATTTTAGCAAACTGCTTTGCTTAGAGTAAAGATCTAACATTTTTAAAAACCTTCCATTACTCAGAGACTAAATGTTTTTTTCAGAACTTTCAGTATCTAAAACAATATGGTCTGTTGACATAAAATGCAGGACTCCAATGTCCTTTTTTTCTTAAAGATGATGGATATTGTAGGTTGAACAAAATACTTAGATTGAAATGAAAGATTTCTACTCAAGTTAAAAATAAATATATTGGTTTTCTTGTCTGCCAGGTCTCAAATATATTTGTTTATAGCACTGAGCACATAAACATCTTTTTGTTATTCAGTTAAACAACTCAACAAAGTGTCTAAAGCAAGATAAATGTAGTGTTTTGTCACCCAATGTTCTGACGGTATATAAATGACTCCGGCTATCTCTAGATGTTGACGTGAAATAACAGATCATTTTGAAGTTGCAGCATTAGATGTACAAAAGGTGCTTTACAATGTTATGGGTTTTATTTGTCTATGAAGTACGTGACACTGATTAAGAGGTTCATGCGAGCTCTAATCACTTCCACTCTGTCAGCAACACTCTGCATGCACGATATCAGCAAACATTAAAGGGTAGTCCTGTAATTAAGGGGACATGAAATGTATTAATGCTGTTCTACATCAGACAGAGCACTGAAAGCCTAAGGAAAATAAAACTTTTTGAATTAAAAAAAAATACATATTTAAAGGGATATGGAAGGTTTCTGGTGTTTACCAGGTATGTTATGTCCACAACACAGGCTGAGATCCCGCTCCATGCTGATGATAGCCAGTAAGCTTGAAACAGCTGTACATGGATTGGATACTCAGCCTGTGTTTATTCCAACCTTGGCTTTGCATTAAAGCTGTGTAATACAGCATGCATAAGCTTAAAGGAAGCCATGTTTGATGATGGCTACGGAATGAAGAGCGAGGCATTTGTGGCCATATTTGAGTGTCCCAGCTCAACTTCCCAGAATGCAGTGTAATAACTGTTTTTCTTGGAACTCTGAGCTGGAAGCAGGTTTTATAACTTGCTTTAGACATTCGGGTGTGAACACAGATGTACTTTTTATTTACTGTACTACTGTACGGTGGAGGGCATCTATCGCTCTTTTGCCCACCATATTATATATGATTGTTGTGGTGAACTACCTACTCATAATTTCCACAACACAGGCTGAGATCCCGCTCCATGCTGATGATAGCCAGTAAGCTTGAAACAGCTGTACATGGATTGGATACTCAGCCTGTGTTTATTCCAACCTTGGCTTTGCATTAAAGCTGTGTAATACAGCATGCATAAGCTTAAAGGAAGCCATGTTTGATGATGGCTACGGAATGAAGAGCGAGGCATTTGTGGCCATATTTGAGTGTCCCAGCTCAACTTCCCAGAATGCAGTGTAATAACTGTTTTTCTTGGAACTCTGAGCTGGAAGCAGGTTTTATATCTTGCTTTAGACATTCGGGTGTGAACACAGATGTACTTTTTATTTACTATATATATATATATATATATATATATATATATATATATATATATATGTATATATATATATATATACATATATATATATATATATATATATATGTGTGTGTGTGTGTCTATAATATGTATATGAATGGTTTGGCCATTTGGTTATCTCTTCTGTACATTCCAAGGCCATTCTATGAGTGGGTTCCCAAGCTCATCTAAATTCTGTCTCTCTAATGTACTATAGTTATGTATAATTTCCCATTTATTATCTCCACTTTTCAATGAAATAAGTAGTGGTATATTAAATTAGATCCTACCAAAAGTTGCCCTTTTTCTCTTTCTTCTTTCTCCCTATTTCTGAGATATTATAGCAACTATAGGATCTATCTTATAAGTGAAATTGTATAGGTGCTCCCACACAATTCTTTTCTGATGTTTGTGTGTGTGTGTATGTATATATATATATATATATATATATATATATATATATATATATATATATATACACTTTATTATATTATGAAGTGATTTTAAGATTTGTTTTTATTGCCTAAAATAATACATATATAGTCCCTGTACACTTATGGCAGTTTATGCAGACATGGACTCTGTAGGGATGGTTGTGCATGGTGTCTTAGCCTATTAGGTACCACATCTCAGCAGTATGATGCTGAGAGGTGGACACAGATAGGTTAGTATGAGACTCCGCACAATAAGTACACAGCACAAGCATGTGTCTTTGTGAGCAGCAGAAGGCAGGCCCAAGCAGGTAATATTTGTTTGATATTAGCCAGTAAAACAGAGCTTATAAGCACTTCTTAATACAATAAAGTGAAAATAGGCTAGAATTCTACATTGCATCTTCAGCCCTATAGAGACTATTTGTTTGATTTTTGACAGTAAATACAGAGCTTAATTTGTTTGATTTTGGCAGTAAAGATAGAGCTTATAAGCACTTCTTAATAAAGCAAAGTACAAGTAAATGAATATATAGGTATATTACTTTCCTAGTAAAATCCAGAAACCTTCTATATACCTTTTGTATGTAAGCACAATCAAACGACTATACACTCTATTTGCTGTAACTAATAATGTCAGCTTATTATTTTAGGTTCTTTCGACTAGGGGTGCTGGTTCTTATCATCCTATCACCTTATCTGCAAGTCTCCAGTGACAAAAATGGATAAGGAAAACACTTTAAACTTATGTATGTATGTACTTTAAAATATGAAATTGAAGTTTTAACAAGACATAGCTTCATCAATAGCACCTTGTAAGAAACCTTCTGTATCTCAAAACAGTCTCCAGAAGCTTTGGAAGGTCCATAGAAGCACTGGAAAGTAACTGACCAGTCCACAGTTCAAAAATAATTAGAACAACTGCTTTAGCTATTCTAATCCTTAAGGAGAAACTGAGAAAGGTATGTGAGGAGAATATAATAATATTCATCATGTATGTAATGCAAGTGGGAGCTTGTAATTTATAGTTCATTCAGAACCTGAGAGTATTTCCCTATAAGCTCAGAATCCTGAGATGCAGCCAATTCCTGCAAATACTCATGCCAAATAAGCAGTTTGTGTTCTGTAAAAAAACATTTTCATTCAATGGTGTTTTCAGTCAAAAATACTGAAAACACCATTGAATTAAAATGTTTTTAAACCTACTCTAACTGATTTTAACTGCCCTATATGATGCTTCAGAGCAATACCGATGAGTTAAACAAAAAAATAATACAACATATAAGTTGTACCGTTTTATATTAAATTATTATGCTGTGTAACCTGCCATTTTGGTTTCTGCTAATTAAAGTACCACAAAAGTCACGTATATCTGCACCATTAGTTAGAGATCAAAAAATCATAGTGAAAAAGTGTTTTAATTTTGAATATTGATGCTGAATTGGTTATGATCAGTTTATGTCTGGCTGTTTCAGTGAGATAACTGTGTGTGAATAAGTTATGATCTTTGTACCGCGCGGAACATAATGAATATTAATTACAATCAGGTATAGAAGCTTTCAGTGATCAGAACAGACTGTGAACTACTCATTGTAACTACTCATATTCTACTCATATTCTAGCCACAAAAATAGTAGCTGTTGAAGTAGCTCAGTCAGTAATGTAGCTGCCTGTCAAGTTAAAGGTTCTGAGTTTGATTCAAGCCACAAGCAGATATTTATATACTATATAAAATCAGACATATATATTTTTAGTTTACATATTAAAGCATATGTCAGTATGAGGTACTATTATCTTGTGTGTTTTTTTTTTATATGAATAATAATAATTATGTGAACAATTCGGCACACACAACTTTATATATACTAGCGACTTGCCCGTCAAAAATGACGGTAATAAAATTGTAAAGCTGGCAAAGCTGTTTGCTACCTAATGTGAGCAACTTTGGCGCTCACTGCGAGCCTCTCCCTCTGTCTACTTACTCCCTTGTGTTTCCTTTTCCCCCTCTGTCTCTTTTCTCCCCACTCCCTCCCCTGTGTCTCTTCCCCCCCACTTCCCTGTGTCTCTTCCCCCCTCTTCCCTGTATCTCTACCCCCCTTCCCTGTGCCTCTTCCTCCTTCTACCCTTTGTCTCTTTACCCCCTCCCCCTGTGTCTCTTTACCCCCTCATTAGCATATTCCGGGTCCCGACAAAGAAGATGCGCTGGACAGCAGCAGGAGCAGCGCAATGAAGGTAAGTGAGGGAAGAGGGGAGAGGCATTGGGGGTGCTGCGAGGCTGGGGCGCCTCGTGATTAGCTCCTCTGTTGCTCATCGTGAGTTCTCCCCTGGCAGGAATCAGGTAGTGCCGTGGGCCTCGTGGTTACGGGCCGCAAACTGCTGACAATGCAGTTGCGGCCCATACTGCCTGTCCCGTGGGACGTAGGGATGAGTGCCTACGATGCTCATCTCCACCAGTGCAGTGTCGTTGTATGGGGTCATAGGGATGAGCGCCTACGGCGCTGCGCGAGCCTGCAACGTTAGCAACAACCCGTATTGCTGAATTGCGGACAACTATATATGTGATGTATATATGTGTGTGTGTGTATATATATATATATATATATATATATATATATATATGTGTATGTATATATATATATATATATATATATATATATATATATATATATGTATATATATATATATATATATATACATACATACACACACAGTGGATATAAAAAGTCTACACACCCCTGTTAAATTATTTCAGAACTTTTTCCCCTTTTAATGTGACATACAAACTGTACAACTCAATTGAAAAACAAACTGAAATCTTTTAGGTGGAGGGAAGAAAAAAAAAGAAAGAAAAATAATGTGGTTGCATAAGTCTGCACACCCTCTTATAACTGGGGATGTAGCTGTGTTCAGAATTAAGCAATAACATTTCAAATCGTGTTAAATAGGAGTCAGCATACACCTGGCATCATTTTAAGTGCCTCTGATTAACCCCAAATAAAGTTCAGCTGTTCTAGTTGGTGTTTCCTGAAATTTTCTTAGTCGCATCCCACAGCAAAAGCCATGGTCCACAGAGAGCTTCCAAAGCATCAGAGGGATCTCATTGTTAAAAGGTATCAGTCAGGAGAAGGGTACAAAAGAATTTCCAAGGCATTAGATATACCATGGAACACAGTGAAGTCATCATCAAGTGGAGAAAATATGGCACAACAGTGACATTACCAAGAACTGGAGCTCCCTCCAAAATTGATGAAAAGACGAGACGGAAACTGGTCTGGGAGGCTACCAAGAGGCCTACAGCAACATTAAAGGAGCTGCAGGAATATCTGGCAAGTACTGGCTCTGTGGTACATGTGACAACAATCTCCCATATTCTTCATATTTCTGGGCTATGTGGTAGAGTGGCAAGACGAAAGCCTTTTCTTACGAAGAAAAACATCCAAGCCAGGCTACATTTTGCAAAAAACACATCTGAAGTCTCCCAAAAGCATTTAGGAAAATGTGTTATGGTCTGATGAAACCAAGGTTGAACTTTTTGGCCATAATTCCAAAAGGTATGTTTGGCGCAAAAACAACACTGTACATCACCAAAAGAACACCATACCCACAGTGAAGCATGGTGGTGGCAGCATAATGCTTTGGGGCTGTTTTTCTTCAGCTGCAACTGGGGCCTTAGTTAAGATAGAAAGAATTATGAACAGTTCCAAATACCAGTCACAAAACCTTCAGGCTTCTGCTAGAAAGCTGAACATGAAGAGGAACTTAATTATTCAGCATGATAACGAACCAAAGCATACATCCAAATCAAGAAAGGAATGGCTTCACCAGAAGAAGATTTAAGTTTTGGAATGGCCCAGCCAGAGCCCAGACCTGAATACGATTGAAAATCTGTGCGGTGATCTGAAGAGGGCTGTGCACAGGAGATGCCCTCGCAATCTGACAAATTTGGAGTGTTTTTGCAAAGAGTGGGCAAATCTTGCCAAGACAAAATGTGCTGTGCTGATAGACTCGAAAAAACTGCTGTAATAAAATCAAAAGGTGCTTCAACAAAGTATTAGTTTAAGGGTGTGCATACTTATGCAACCATATTATTTTATTTTTATATTTTTTCTTCCCTCTACCTAAAAGATTTCAGTTTGTTTTTCAATTGAGTTGTACAGTTTATAGGTCACATTAAAGGTGGAAAAAGTTCTGAAATGATTTATCTTTGTCTCATTTTTTTACAGCACAGAAACCTGACATTTTAACGGGTGTGTAGACTATTTATATCCTCTTTATATATATATATATATATATATATATATATATATATATAAATAATATATATATATATATATATATATATATATTCCACTTATATGTATTCAAACATACTGCCAAGTTAAAAGTGTACACCTATTTTTGGTAAGCTTTTAATCACTGTTTGCAGCTCCACAGGTTAAATACCAAGGCCCTCATTCAATTGCGATTTGGCCAATTGAATAGTGCTCTAAATAAGCACATAACATATATTTTTTAAAGAAGTTTTTAGTTATTGAAAACCTTGCTTTTAGATAGATGCTTCCTAAGTAAAAACTTACTTAAAAAAATATGTTATGTGCTTATTTAGACCCCTATTCAATTGGCCAAAATAGCAATTGAATGAGGGCCCAAGTATTTACTGGGTTAAGCTCTTTAATTGCTCTAAAAATAACAGCAGCTGAAGATTAAAGCATTTTACTATCAATGTCTATTCCAACACTTTTTTTCCAACATAAACAAAATACTCTAGCAATGGTTTGCAGAATTTTTAAAGTAGAAAATTATAAATTGAAATAGGGTAAGTAATTTTAAGGTACCGTATATACTCATAGTTACATAGTTACATAGGCCCTCATTCTATTATCGGCCGTAGAAGATGCGGGGCCGCAAGGACCGGCCGCAAGCTATTTGCCTATTCTATTCCCTTCCGGCCGTGGATTCCGGCAGGCTTGCGGCCCGCGTCTTGTTATCCCTTGCGGCCGCACGCGCCGGAGGAAAGCCTTTGATCTTAAACGCCCGCAAGAGTTTCGGCCGAAAGAAAATCCTGGTTGCTATTCAATTGCTCCGGGAACCCTCTCTGCAAGGCTAAAACCGAGCCGCAGCTTACTTGCAGCAAAAAGGTCCCGCAGGCACACAATTAAGCACATTAAAAAGCCATAATAAAGCCATCCTGCACTCTGAGGAGACTATAAAGTGATTGTAGGTGTTAGCATTCATAGCACAACATTCCTCTACACTCAAATCCGTAAAAAAAAAATATTTGAATTTATATCAAATATCCATGGAAAAAGTCCAGAGGGTTTTGAGCACCTCAGACCCGCCCACACTGCGGCCTATGGCCCTCATTCTATTAGAATAGAATAGGCAAATATCTTGCGGACGCTCCTTGCGGCCCCGCATCTCTTACGGCCGATAATAGAATGAGGGCCATAGTATTTAAGGTTGAAAAAAGACTTTCAGTCCATCAAGTTCAACCTTTTAAGAACTCCTCTGATCTGCAATATGCGGATTAACTATTAATTCATTAGTTGTTAATTATTAATCAATTATTTAATGTTTTTGTTTTTTTTATTATTATTAATTAGTCCAGAGGCAGGCAAATAGAAGAAAAAAAAAACACAAGCGAGACTTCGTCAATTGTCTCAAAGGGAAATGTAAAAAATTTGGATCAATACTGTCTCTCTAATTATCCATGATAACCCTGAATTCCCTTTTTAATTAGAAATAAATCTAGTCCCCTTTTAAAGTTATCTATCGAATCCGCTGTCACCTCTGGTAGAGAATTCCACAGATTAACCACCCTTACTGTGAAGAACCCTTTTCTTTCTTTAAGGTGGAATCTTTTTACTTCTAACCTCAAGGGATGTTCTCTTGTCAGTTGAAAACCTCTTGGCACAAAAAGCTCCCTTGACAATTCTTTATACTGACCCTGGATGTATAAGGTAATCATATCTCCTCTTCCCAGATGCATAACCTTACATTTATTCGTATTAAATCTCATCTGCCATTTAGATGCCCATTCCTCAATTGTATGTAAATCCCCTTGGAGGGAAAGCACATCACTATCTGATTTAATTATCTTGTACAATGTCGTGTCATCAGCGGAAATGGAGACACCACACTCCAATCCTACCTCTAAGTCATTAATAAATATGTTAAAAGGGAGAGGACCTAATACTGAACCCTGAGGAACCCCACTTACCACATTAGTCCAATCGGAGTATGTTCCATTTACAACATCCCTTTGCTTCCTGTCTTTTAGACAGCTCTCAATCCATGAGCAGATATTTACTGCAATTCCTGTATCCCTTAGTTTGCCTAATAGTCTCCCATGTGGCACTGTATCAAAAGCCTTTGCAAAATCCAAAAAGACTACATCCACTGAGTTGCCTTGATCCAGGTTCCTACTAACCTCCTCATAGAAACTAATTAGATTTGTTTGACATGACCTATCCCTCATAAATCCATGTTGACTCCTACTTATAATCCTGTTCAAATAGACATATTCTTGTATATTATCCCTTATTAACCCTTCTAAAAGCTTCCCCATTACAGAAGTGAGCTCACTGGTCTATAATTCCCTGGATTTGCTCTTGCTCCCTTTTTAAATATAGGTATCACATCAGCTTGTCTCCAGTCATCTGGTAGAGACCCTGTGTTGAGTGAATCTTGAAAAATTAAATATAATGGTTTGGCTATTACAAAACCCAGTTCCCTTAGTACCCTTGGATGTATTCCATCAGGAACAGGGGCTTTATTAACATTTATTTTTTCCAACCTCGTGTATAAGCCGAGTTTTTCAGCCCTTTTTTTAAGGCAAAAAAGGGCCCCCTCAGCTTATACTCGAGTCACTCTCCTCCCCCCACCCCGTGTGTCTCTCTACCCCCCCGTGTCTCTTTCCCTCCCCCCTCCTCAGCATAAACCCCCCCAACCCCCCTCCTCCACCTAAACCCCCCTAAATACCTCGACTCTCTCCCCTCCCTTACCTGCTTGTGCTCCGGCCTTCGCTCCTTGACCCGGCGCGCATGTGACGTCACATGCGCGCCGCGTCATTAGCATATACCGGGTGCCGGGTCAAGGAGCGGAGGCCGGAGCACAAGCAGGTAAGTGAGGGGAGAGGACAACTATATTTAGGGGGGTTTAAGTGGAGGAGGGGGGTTGAGGGGGTTTAGGTTGAGGAGGGGGGTTGGGGTTGAGGGGGATTGAGGGGAGTGGTTGAGCGGGGTTGAGGTTGAGGAGGTGGGTTGGGGTTGAGGTTGAGGAGGGGGGTTGAGGTTGAGGAGGGAGGTTGAGGATGGGGGGTTGAGGATGAGGATGGGGGGTTGAGGATGGGGGGGTTGAGGAGAGAGGTTGAGGAGGGGGTTGAGGATGAGGAGGGGGTTGAGGATGAGGAGGAGGAGGGAGGATGAGGAGGAGGGGTTGAGGAGGGGGGTTGAGGAGAGAGGATGAGGATGGGGGGTGTTGAGAAGGGTGAGTTGAGGAGGGGGGGTTGGGGTTTAGTTTTCGCATATACCGGGTGCCGGCACCCGGTATATGCTAATGACACGGCGAGCATGTGACGTCACATGTGCGCCGGGTCAAGGAAGGGAGGCCGGAGCACAAGCAGGTAAGTGAGGGGAGAGGGGGGAGGAATTTAGGGGAGTTTAGGTGGAGGAGGGGGGATGTGGGTGGTTTAGGTTGAGGAGGGGGGTTGAGGAGGGCGGTTGGGGTTGAGGGGGATTGAGGGGGGAGGTTGAGGGGGGTTGAGGTTGAGGAGGTGGGTTGGGGTTGAGGTTGAGGAGGTGGGTTGGGGTTGAGGTTGAGGAGGGAGGTTGAGGATGGGGTTTGAGGATGAGGATGGGGGGTTGAGGAAGGGGATTGAGGATGGGGGGTTGAGGAGGGAGGTTGAGGATTGGGGGTTTGAGGAGGGAGGTTGAGGAGGGGTTTGAGGAGGGGGTTGAGGATGAGGAGGGAGATTGAGGAGGGGGTTGAGGATGAGGAGGGAGGTTGAGGATGAGGAGGAGGGGTTGAGGAGGGGGGTTGAGGAGCGGGGGTTGGGGTTGAGGAGGGTTGAGGTTGAGGAGAGTTGAGGCTGAGGAGGGGGTTGAGGATGGGGGCGTTGAGGATGGGGGCGTTGAGGAGGGGGGTAGAGGATGGGGGGGTTGAGGAGGGAGGTTGAGGAAGGGGTTAAGGAGGGAGGTTGAGGATGAAGAGGAGGGGTTGAGGAGGGGGGTAGAGGATGGGGGGGTTGAAAAGAGAGCATGAGTATGGGGGGATTCAGGAGGGGGGTAGAGGATGTGGGGGTTGAGGAGGGAGGTTGAGGAAGGTGTTGAGGAGGGAGGTTGAGGATGAAGAGGAGGGGTTGAGGAGGGGGGTAGAGGATGGGGGGTTGAAAAGAGAGGATGAGGATGGGGGGGGTTCAGGAGGGGGGTTGAGGATGGGGGGTTGAGGAGAGAGGATGAGGATGGGGGGTTGAGGAGGAGGATTGAGAATGGGGGGGTTGAGGAGGAGGAGGATTGAGGATGGGGGGTTGAGGAGGAGGGGATGAGGAAAGGGGGGTTGAGGTTGAGGAGGGGGATTGAGGATGGGGGGTTGAGGAGAGAGGATGAGGATAGGGGGGTTGAGGAGGGGGATTGAGAATGGGGGGTTGAGGAAGGAGGTTGAGGATGAGGAGGGAGGTTGAGGATGAGGAGGGAGGTTGAGGAGGGAGGTTGAGGATGAGGAGGGAGGTTGAGGAGTGGGGTTGAGGAGTGGGGTTGAGGAGTGTGATTAGGGAGGGGGGAAGAGACACAGGGAAGGGAGAGGGGAGAAGAGACACAGGGAAGGGAGAGGGGAAAAGAGACACAGAGAGAGAGTGGGCACAGAGGGCACAAGAGGGACACAGGGGGCAGCACATTTCCCACCCTCGGCTTATACTCGAGTCACTCATTTTACCCAGTATTTTGTGGTAAAATGGGTGCCCCGGCTTATACTCGGGTCGGCTTATACTCGAGTATATACAGTAAGTTTAAATGCTTTTATTCTATTGTCACAGCAATAAAGAGTTTGCTTCTACACAGCATATATCTAAAATACAATAGCGGGTTTAATTGGTTGCAAAGATATTTATAAAGAAGCATCACATTCATTTGAAATAACTTTAAGAGATGAAAGAAGAATAAAACAAAACGTGAATGGAGAAAGAACAGAGGAAGGGGATACCAAACTGTTAAAGTGATATGGAAGGTTCCCTATTTTTAATACAAACATAAACATGTTTGCATATCTAAATATCATTTGATAACCAAGTGCTTAAAAGTTCTGCTTTTACTTACTGAAACCTTCCAAAAAAGTCCCTGCAATAGTCGGGCTTAACATCTCATACACACTATTTATATAGGTATTACATGTACTAGCCAATCACACACTGTTTCTCAACAGCATTTCGAAGTATGCTGTTGAGAAACATTCTGTAAGTAGATTAAATGGAAGCTCATAGTCTAAAAGGTCACACCCACCTGAGAAAATAATCAACCACAGCAGGCAAGAAAATAAAATGGAAGCCCACAGTAAAGAATAATTGCATAAAAATGTTGCAAAATGTAAAGGTTGTGTTAATACTACTACTCCTACTACTATATTATTGCTATTTGCTTTCTAAAATCATTTTGCTCATTATGTTTAGTTATTCAAAAGGCTGTATAGAACATTTTTGTCCACATTGGTCCTTTAACCAGAAAACAGCACAACATGGACCTTCAAATAAGATGCTACTTCTGTTTTGGCACAGAGACAGACTTGGCACATGGATTTTTGAATTGCTCATGACTTGTCCACTTAAAAGAATGTCTAACACAAGGTATAGCCAGTTTATTATGTTCTTTAAGAATAACTTTAAAAAAATGATTTGATTTTTGTCTGACAGATTCCCTTTAAGGGAATATGGAAGGTTTTCAGATTTTACTTTAAATATAATATAACTTGTTTTGCTCTGTTTTAATCTCCTAAAATGTTGAGAGATTAATGCATGATCTCCTGTTAAAGCCAATAAATATGAAGGATGCTATACTTTACTATCACCGAACACTTGTATTTTTTTATCAATACCAGCTCTATGAATGAGTGGGCTTTATCTTTGAAAATAATTCCACTGCAAGACACTTGTTTGCCATGTATATACCAAACTAACCATATGTAGCAGTAATATGTGGGTATAAAACCATTTTGAAGACTCTGTTTATGATTACAGGAATCCATTTTATGTTTATTACATCACCTCATGAAAGCTGAATGATGGATTGTGTGTTTGTAGTTATCAGTGGAGGTATGGATGAAGGGGGACAAGACATTTATACGTTCAGAGTCTTTGTCTGATAACTGGAGCAACATGAAATTGATATCATACCCTTTCTCCAGAAACCTTGCATCATTCAATGCAACCCCGGCTCTTCAGAAATGTAAACAACTCTCTCTCACACACAACTTCCACCAATATATCATGGAACCCTCCATGTGCTACAGAGGCATCAAACTCTATTATTTTCTAGTTAAAAACTAGTTGTATAAATGTTTTTTCTGATTATTTATACTTTAAGTCAAACTCAAAGTTTTCAAATATATATATGGTTGTTTAATATAAAATTAGAAAATTAAAATTATAATTGTTTAATGAAACAAAAACACTGGTAACTTATTGGAAAAAATACCGAATAATAGTTAAAGTTGCAGCGAGGATGGGTTAACTTAATACTGGAAAACACAGGAAATTGGGATGTTAAGATTTTAAAGTTATAATTGCATTAAAACTGATAAACACATCATGTAATAAAAACAAGATATCGGGCAACTATGTAATATGGGCCAATAATTCCACCCAATGGTTCTAATGACATTTACAAACCATTTGGCCTCCTACCTTGTTGTGTCAGCAGATCATTTGGATGGCAATATTGGACCATGCTTAACAGTAACCTGTCATGCATTATCTTTCTTCTCTCTCTTCTATATATGCAAACATGTATTGTATGTGTCAAGGTTAAGACAATATCCTGACATCTGGTTATCCACAGACAAGATACTATAAAATGTTTATCAGGACATTGGCAGTATCTTTTTTTTTTAAATTTGTCCTCACAGAATATTTCACATCAACAATCCAGATGTTCTATGACACTCAGTAGCAATGACAACTACTTAAGGGTGCACTGGGTTCTTATTCACTGGTGCTATATGTTAACTTGATGAGCTGTTACAAATGCATGCCATATTAAAGTGTTCTCTGTCAAATGCTGGTTATAAATAATCATCTGAACTATTTAGGAACAGACTCATGAGTCCACAGTCTTTAAGCTTTAATTAGACTATTTTTATGGAGAAATTAAAGACTGTATGACAAAATAACAATATTAGAAGCTATGTAAGCTATGATCCCTCTTCTGGATTGCTACCAAGTTGTGGTGAAGGTCCTTGTGTACTTAAATGAAGCTGTGAGCAATACCATGTAGAGTCACCCAACATGGGCAGTTCATTGCAGAGAGGTAAGACAAATCATGGTCCACTGGAGAAGGAACTGGCAACCCACTCCAGTATATTTGGCTTTTGGATAAGTACAACCAGAGACACAATATGTGCCTGCCATGCTGCGGTCCATAGGGTCACAGACAGTTGGACATGACCAAATGATGAAACAACAACAAGATATAAACATAACACATTTTTATACAAAATCGGAATTTCATAAAGCTCTATTTATGCATAAAATAACTTTCCTTGTCTAGTTGTATAACTTGCTTGATAGCGTTAGCCTAGGAGGTATGCTTTATTATCTGTTAGTAGAGCGAGGAGTAAGGAGGGGGGCAGAGGGAGATGTGAGGAGGATTTGTTACATAGTTTGATCATATTTAATTTGACTCCTACCCCTTCTCCACATGCTTCAAAACTCAATTGTTAAGGCACTAAAGTAGTCATTTAACATGTGCCTAGGATATACTGGGATGTTTTTCCTCACTATCCCTTGCAACTGGTTGAGAGCTGTCATCGTTTATTCAGTCCTGTAAGGTGAAGAAGACATTGTCACATTAAATTGAAACATACTGTACATATTCTGTAAAAGGATTATTTGACTGTGTTGTTTGCTGATGATGAATGAACCTTAAACATTATACTTTACTATGACCATTTTAATTTTAATGTTTTATCATATGTTAGAGCTGGAAAAAGTACAGAGAAAGGTAACAAAACTAATAAGGAGAATGAAGGGATTAAGTTATGAAGACAGACTGACCAAATTAATAAACTTATTTTCTCGATTGTACCTATTGCACCAGCTGTAGTTCAGCCACTGCCTCTGGGTCCATGTGAATGCTGACACAAAAGAGAAAATTAAAACCTAGAAGTATAGACAGGGAACTTGCAGAATATTTCTTCAAAATCAACAAAATCTGTGAGATAGCTGTGACATATACAGAAGAGAAAGAGTAAAAAGATGTTTCAGCCCAGTAGAGTAAGGAGGGCATGGTATTGATTTTTTAGCAAGTGAATATAAAGAAAGTGCACATCTTGGTGTGTGCAGGTGACAGCAACAATCTTAGTGTAGGATCAGCATTAATCACTGAAAAGTACAGGGATAAGGATGAAAACTACTTAAAAAGAGATAACAAAGGAACACAGTCATCCTTTGTGAAAATGTTCCAATACCTGTACGTATGAGTCTGTAGTTTATTTCTTAGGGCTGGATTCTCTAAGTCTAGTTAGACCACTGCCTTTTGTAACTCTTCATGTCAGCTCCCTTCACAATTTTTACTAACAATACTTTATTAGGCAAGGTAAGTGATGATTTCTAAAACCCTCAACTCCCTTTCTTATCTTGCTACTGGATGCAATTGCACTTGGTTGAATATCATTTCAAAGTAGTTGTTAAAGGATTAAAACTGGACATTTAAAAATATATGTTGCATCTAGTATAATAAAAGTAATTTAACTAATTATTTAAATCAATAAATTATTATTAGTATTTTTAAAAATGTATTCTATGAGTAAGAGACTGCATGCCAGACCTTATCTAGTAGAGTGACACAGTGGAGGATATTGAAATGGTCCTTCCAGAACTCTCTCAAGTGTCAACCCCGTATTCTCAGTCCCCTCAAAGCACCTCTGGTTTCATAAAGTCAGAGATGACCTGCTGATCCATGGGCTGGATCAGAGGAGTTGTGTTAGGCGACAAGAACTTCACAGTTATGAAATTAAAGTCCTCCAGCAAGTTGTCCTTCAAGCCTGGAGAGTGAGTAGGAGCATTGTCCATTATTAACAGAGCCCTCAGAGTCAGTTCTTTTTCCTGCAAATATTTTTTTATAGTGGGGCCAAACACTTGGTTCGTCTATTCGATAAAGAACTGCCTGGTTACCCAGGCTTTGCTGTTGGCCCTCCACGTTACAATTAACTTGCATCTTATCACATTTTCTGTTCGAGCAGGATTTCTTCCACTGCTAGGAACATCGCTACCCCGGGAGAAACATTTATCCACCTTCCACAGGCACCTCTCTCCTCTTAGCTCAGATATCTGGGAGACAGAATGATACACACACACACACACAAGCTAGTGATATCAAATTGTCTCAATTTATTAAATGTTTCACAGTAGAATATATAGAGCTTTGCCCGCTCATCATTTGCATTTTATCAGAGGTACATGCTGACTTTACATGGTCAGTTATGCAGGTTCAACAATTACAAGTCATGGTTGGTTTTGGCTAGTAACAAGTATTTGCCATCTGTACTTACATTTTGTGGTATATTAGGAGAGGTTAAATAGGCAGAACACAGAACTATAAATCCCATGTGGATACACTATATAAGGAACTGCTTTATGCAGACATGTGGTCACTAGTTCAGTAAGGCAAAGATCAAGTAAAATGTTAACTCTTTCATCGTACCTCAACAACCCCTTAATTTGTTCTGAAAGAACAACTACATAAGAATGTTACTCAGGAGAGGAAAATATCCAGGGGAGAAAACTCTGAAAAGGGGTTTACGGAGGTTTCTGTATTAGTTGCTTAGTATATTATCTAAATCATGGCACTTTCTGTTTTTGCAACATTATGCAAACAGGCCAAAACAATAGGTATGTATTATACTTTTAAGGTGGAATAACAAAATGAAGGAACAATGCTGACTACATCAAATACAAAATGGAAGACAGTGTGCAAAATGGAGTATCTCGTCTGTTACATATTATTCCCCCAACAATATAAGAAGCATCGCAAATGCTAGAGAAATACGACAGGTGTATCCTTAATTGGCCATTACAAACATTGAAAATTCAACATAAAAATTCAATAGTCATAATAAGAAAGGCAAGGTGTCATCTTCAAACTGAGTCCAAAAGAGAATTATGTCCCAAAAGGAGAAAGATCACTGGGAAACAGAATATGGCTGGGATTATTGTGTCCGTAGAGCCACAGAGCTGATAACCCACTATGGTCTAGGTTCCATGTGATTATCCTGCAACAAAACTAGAAAGTTTTCAATAATGTTTTCAATAATAACAAAGTTCACAGTCCACATGGAAAAAGCATGTTGGATGAGAGCCTTATAACCGGTGATTAAAAAACACAAGACTCATGTAATCATGGTTTGTTCACATTGTGGTGAAATGATTATCAATGTAAGTGCAATTAAATCATGGACCTAATTTCAGTTTATACCTGTTGTCTTGTACATAATAGACATTGAAATTATGGATATGATTAATAGCCAATAGTAATATTGCCATAATCGTTATCTGCAGCTAGAACATAGATACAACAATTATCATAAAGCATTGCACAAACTTTTCTTAAAACACAATTATGCATTGATATTATTAACAACCCAGAGTTTATGTCAAATAATGTCTTCTTTGCCTAGATACTCTCCTTTCTCAGATGTTAGTACATTCTATATCCTAGCAAGCTGATAGACCAACGTGCATAATTGTTAGAAGCCAAGGGAAAATGAAGACAGGGCTAAGAGAGTAGAAAAAGCAAAAATGACAAAACAATGAAAACATAGGCTCAGACAATCTTCATACAAACCCAGTCTTACACATCACACTTAGCCAGGCCCCTCTGAGGTAATATGGTTCAAAAAGTAAAAAAGATTCTTCTGGGATTTAATGACCAAATTTCTTGCTAATAGTGGGGTTAATTTTCACCCAGACACTCTATAACTATAATATAGATACCCATTTACCCTCAGAGACCACGAGGATATATTTTTTAAGTGGTACACGCAATTTTCTGATACCACATGAATACGGGCCTAATAAGTGCCTGATGCGCTCCGAGTGTCTCCTTTCTCCCCCCTGATGGGAGATACTTGGATGGTGATTTAATCACAGTGAACAACGCACCAGCCTAGCAGCAAGCTCAGTGGAGGGCACACCGAGAAGCGAGTGCTGGATCGTGGGCCTGAGGAGGATCCAAGCTGAGAAGCAGTGGCCATAGAGAGAGCACGTAAATTCCAACAAGACAAGGATTACTCACCAGACGCCGATCCCCGCGACCTCTACGGGACACACAGCAGACACAAGCACCGTCGGCGGTTGAGGGCCAGAGCACCGAGCCTCCCACCACGTCAAAGCTGAAGTCCTAGAGTGAGAAAAGACGGCGGTAGGGTAAGGACTCAAACCGGCACACAAACCGGAATCCCCCCCCCCCCCATGAACAACACAGACCCAGGGGACTAATGAGAGGCCGGTACATAGGCCCAACAAGGGGGAACAAACAAACTACATACAACATAGCTAATAGAAAGCTAACCATTAGAAGCACTGAAACAGATGCAAAACTACCCCTGCAAGGGACAATAGCTAGATCTTAATAAAGGGACAAACGAGTACTCACAAAAGGGGTCCCACCCAGCCCCATTGGTGAGTGGAGCCCACCTGGAGCCTAAAACTGACAGCCATTTTGGCTCATCCCCAGCAAACAAGAACTAAGATTTCTTCCCGCCAAAAAACAGCGGCGGCCATTTTAAAGAGCCAAGAACATACCCCATAACTCTGGGCCTAATTTGCACAAAAAAGGCTTACATCCTCTTAAAAAAGCCCCAGTTGGAGATATATAACTCTCTAGAAAAGCAAGCACACGGGCCAATATAAAGTTCTACACTCAAGAACCTAAAATTCCAATATATTAAAGGGTTAAAATACCCCAAAAAACTATAAAGAACACATATAAAAAGAGGAAACAGCAAAGGTGCTGACTAGAACCTGAAGGAAAACATTTATACCTCCAAAAAGTAAGACAAAAGTGGAGCAAGACCTAACACTCACTTGAGAAGTGGAAGACATATATTTTATAAAGACAACCAGTATCTCCTCCCTTCCAGAGGTGAAGTCTAAACACTAAGAGGATAGAGGAGACCCATTTAACTAAGATACCCCCTATACTACATTGGAAAATTTATAAACACCACCACAAGAAAGAGAAACTCTGACCCAACAAAGGAGAGAGTTACTGCAGAATAACTTGGTAGAACACCAACGACCCCTGGTGGCCATTTCAGATAGTGCACAGGGGTGAGACACACTATAAACATAATATACTTGTAATCCATCATTCATATGGAAACCAAAAGCCCCTAAGATGTAAATTACTATCAATGCCCACACAACGGGGACGCTTACATAAGACAAAAGTGAAAAGTGACTTATAAAGTATTATGGCTGGTGTCGCAACAAGGAAAAGCAACAAAAATATTCAAGCCTACTACCCACCAAAGACAATAATAACAACCCCTCAGACACTCCAATCAACAACAAGACCCACCGAGACAATAACAATGGAACAATCCACACCGAGCACCAAAGGGGACATACAAGACCTGAAAGATCTAATCCGAACGTTCAGAGAAGACATAAAAACAGAAATTTTGAAGGTGTCCACAGAGCTAAAATCCGAAATAAAAAAAATAGACACTAAAACAAATATACTTGAAGAGAAATACAAAGAACTGCAGCAATCCCATCATCAAATGGAGGTAGAAATCTCTTCATTAAAAGAAGAACAAGCTAATCACCTCCTATTCCAAGAGGACCTAGAAAATAGATCTAGGAGACAGAACGTGAGAATACGCAACGTCCCTGAATCGGTAACTGATCTTAAAGGATACATGTATGAACTCTGTGAATTCTTGTTACCAGAACTAAACTCAACACAATACAACATTGACCGCATACATAGAACCCTGGGGGGATGCCCAAACATGAAGGAAAGACCTAGAGATATCATCGCAAGATTTCACTATTTCACCACAAAAGAGATGTTTATGAAAGCATCCAGAGGAGGCATACCTGAAATCGAAAGACAAGAACCTTAGATTTTTTCTGATCTATCACAACTAACGCTATCCAAAAGGAGAAATATGAAGCCCCTATTGGACTGCATCCTTGCTCAGGGCTGGATATACTCCTGGGGCTTTCCATTCCGCCTGACCATATCAAGAGACAACAAGTTCTACTCCGTCAGATCCTTGGAAGAAGGAATCAAATTACTGACCTCTTGGGATATTCACCTACATGCGACCCCTGAACTTCTCAGGGAAAACAGGCCCCAAGGAGAGAGAAGAAGAGGATCAACACGACGAGACAGAGGGAGAAATGTCACACTTTCGAACAAAACAAACTCTTAAAACCAGAATATTGTAATGTGATGTATCACTTTGTCTTTTCTCTCTTGTTTTCTTTCTCTGAGAGGTCTATAATGTTGTCATTAGGAAATCTTTATGAAAGGCAATATAGGCCAAGATGTTGTAGTGTTAGATATCACTGTATTTTTCCACAATGTTTCTGACGTACACATTACAATGCTTTTACATTAAATAATATTAGATCTTAATAATGTAAGCTAGTTAAACCGCAACATGTCCACGTCTCTACAACAGACTAAACGTGGAAACCTTTATAACTTGCAATAGATATATACAAGCTAAAATTTTCCTGAAATGTTTCTAGTGCTTACATTAAGATGACTATCTGATAGATAATATTAGTTCTAAATACAGTAAGTTAGTTAGAGCACTACAAATTCAATTCTCTGACAGCTTTTACTATCTAATGCCTTTCAATAGACTAACCCTTGGAACAGAAAATGAGTTAGATTTCTATAAGTTCACTTTTCACTTTAAAAGTTATAGACTTCTCATAAGGTCCCCCACGGGCAATTTGTTTAGTTAAGAAAACAGGCGAATCCACGCAGTGTCAAATAAAGACACGGGTGGATTCACCAAACAAGTTAAGGAGGATAGCGAGTGCTATCCTTTCGATAGTTTTATTACTACTACCTTCACAGCTATTTGAAGTAGCTGTATTGTACATACTTGTAAAAACAGTTCACATCCCAGTGAAACAATTACAATATAGAAATAAGCGATTCAAAACCCTTACCAACAAAGAATAGAAGTGAACACATATAAGGTTGCCTTTGTGTAATACTATCACTGTGTAAAAATTAACATCTATACCCGCCTTCTTGTTTACTCCATTAGAACAGCCAGCTTCCAGGTGCACTGTACACAAACCCAGCAGGAGGCCTATCGGACAATCTCAGCAAGAACGTCAAAAATATCATTCCACTACGACCTGCTCCCCATAAGGAACAACGAGCTAAAAGGTAGGACACACTATGAACCTCAACATTATCTCACATAATGCTCAGGGCCTAAATGAACCCGTTAAAAGAGGGATAGCAATAAAAGAATATCAAAAACTAAGGGGAGACATAGTTATGATTCAAGAAACACATTTTA
Organism: Discoglossus pictus; assembly: GCA_027410445.1. Taxonomy (NCBI): domain Eukaryota; kingdom Metazoa; phylum Chordata; class Amphibia; order Anura; family Alytidae; genus Discoglossus; species Discoglossus pictus. The sequence continues at coordinate 54,558,906 of CM050173.1, read as the reverse complement.
AAAAATTAGCGGTCCCCAAATATTGGGGGAAAACATACAGGCAGACATATCATGCTACAGCTAAAGAGAAGAAAAAAGGAGTGAAAATCTTAGTACACAATAGAATTAACTTTTGCCACTCCAAAACTCAATCAGACCCAGAGGGCAGATATCTAGCAATTCACGGATCCATCCAAGAACAAAAGGTAACCTTCCTTAACCTTTATGCTCCAAATACTGAACAGGCACAATTCTTCGATAAAATATCACAAATTATGATGGGATGGGAACCATCTATCCTAGTAGTAGGAGGGGACATGAACACTGTACTAGATCCAGATAAAGACCGATCTACCAAATCTTCCGCACACACTACCCCAACAGCCACTAAAGAGTTTAAACACATTTTAAAATCCTACTGTCTGATAGACGCATGGAGAGCAATAAATCCTTCAGACAGAACATACACCTTCTTCTCCCCTAGACACCAATCCCATTCAAGGATCGACCATGTGCTGATTCAACAACGACTAACCCACAACCTAATAGGTGCAAATATACATCCCATTGCATGGTCGGACCACGATTTGGTTCTGATTTCCTTAAGTGGCATCATTCCATCAGGGCGATCTCCGTCATGGTCCCTAAATCCACACCTATTCAATGACATAAACTCTAAAGACAAAATTACCAGAGCAATAGACGACTATTTTGCAATCAATAGTGGGAGCAAAGTAAGCGGAAGGGGGGGGGGGGGGAGTGTGGGCAGCCCATAAAGCAGTCATTAGAGGGGTTTGTATTCAAATAGGAGCAACAATGAAAAAGTTAGATCAAGCACAAATGGACACTATTAAGAGTAAAATCTCGGACCTACAAACGCAATTCTCTATGAAACACGACCCAAAGATTTATAACGAAATTCTGATGCAAAAGCAATTACTGAATTCTATACTTAGGAAAAAAATGGTAACCATTCTTCAACGCACACAGGCCACAATGTTCAGGAGCGCCAACAAACCTGACACCATGTTAGCCAGAAAACTGAAAACACAGAGAGCGAATTCCTTTATCTCAAAAATAATTAACAAATCTAATAAACCAGTCTTTAAACCAAATGAGATAGCTGAAACATTTCGGCATTTCTATGAGGAGCTTTACTCAGCCCCCACACACTCAGGATCCAAAACCCACAACTCACAAATAGATAATTTCTTAAACTCAATGGAGCTCCCACAAATTGAGAGAACCCGAGCTGAAGATTTAACAAAACCCATAACGATAGAAGAAATTAAGGAAGCAATTAAAACAACTAAATCACATGGGGCGCCCGGTCTGGATGGGTTTACAAATTTTTACTACAAACAATGCTCAAATCAATTACTCCCACACCTACACGAGTTATTTAATGAATTCTTAAAAGGACCCCCTATAAAACAAGAATTTTTGGGGGCAAAAATTATTGTAATCCCTAAAGAAGGTAAAGATCCAGCCCAGTGTGGGAGCTACAGGCCAATATCACTAATTAATAACGATATCAAAATATACTCAAAAATATTGGCGAATAGATTGGCCCCATTATTACCTAAGGTGGTCCATCCGGATCAGGTGGGCTTTATTGCCGGCAGAGAAGCTCCAGACACACCAGGAGAGTGTTGAACCTAATAGAAATAGCCAAAAGAAAAAATATCCATTCAATGCTGTTATCACTAGACGCAGAAAAAGCATTCAACAGAATAGATTGGACATTCATGTGGGAAGTGCTAGCCAGAATAGGTCTAGGAGAAGGTTTTATAAGAGGGATACAGACCCTATACATGAACCCAGAAGCGTCCATAACATATCAGGGATTCAGTTCTAATAGGTTCAAAATAACCAGAGCGACTAGACAAGGCTGTCCTTTCTCCCCTCTGTTATTTGCTCTATGCCTGGAACCATTAGCGATTGCAATCAGGAACTGCCCGGACATACAAGGTATAAAGGTAGGCCCTATGGAATACAAAATCAATCTCTTCGCGGATGATATTCTGCTCTCAATGACAGAACCAACAATTAGTTTACCCAACTTACTCCATTTACTCACGAAATTTGGCACCATCTCAGGATTTAAAATCAACACGGCCAAAAGTTTGGCACTCAATATTACACTCCCCAGAAAGGTGAAAGAAAATTTGGACAACATTTTTTCCATTAAATGGGCTCAAAAATACCTGACTTATCTAGGAATTAATATTCCAGGTTCTATAGACCAAGTATATGAAGCAAACTTTCCCCAAATTATCAATAGAATAAAACAGGACATAGAGAAATGGTCATCCTACAAAATATATTGGCTTGGTAAAATAAACGCAATCAAAATGAATGTTATCCCAAAAATTCTATACTTATTTAGGACGATCCCGACGCCAATTAATTTAACAGCCATAAAATCACTAGAAAAAAATCTCTTCAAATTTACCTGGAATCAAAAAAAAACAAGAATTAATAAAAATACGATGCAATCACCCACACAAAAAGGGGGTCTAGCCTTCCCAAACTTGGTTAATTATTATAAAGCCACAAGATTGGCGCAAATGACTAATTGGTATAAGAAAGAAGCCATTCCAATATGGGTCGAGATAGAAAAACAAATCTTAGAGGAAAGCCATATAACTTTATCACATGCATTGTGGCTAAGCGCACACAAATAATTGAAAATACAAACCCTTACAAGCTGTATCCGCAATTCACTGAAAGTTTGGAAGGAAATCAATAAAAAATCCCTCCTGCTGCATGTAGGTTCAGGTTTAACCCCTCTTTGGCAATCCCATAAGGAAAGCCACGTCACCAAAATCTCTCAGATGAAATGGTGGATACAGAAAAACCTGACTATAGTCGCGGACACCTGGACTCTGTCACAAGGGGGCACATTGAACCAAATACCCAACAGTGAATGGATTAATCTAATGATAATCAAACAAACGATATTTCAGAATACAAAATCAAATAGCCAGAATAAAAAATCAGTATATGAACAGTGTTGCATTAACAACCCTGGAGGCAAGGGCAACATATCAGTTATATATAAACACCTCTCTGAGGTGTCTAGTACAAACAAGCCACACTATCGGGAGACATGGGAATCAGACTTACAGATCACACTAGACGATAAACAATGGAGTCAAGTTATCAAACAAGCTAACATATCATCTTTAAACATCACCTTGAAAGAAAACGCACTAAAAACAGTAATGAGGTGGTACCTCACACCAGTGAGACTTCACCATTCAAACAAAACACACTCTGACAAATGCTATAGAGGATGTGGACATGTAGGTTCGTTAACTCACATGCTTTGGGGATGTCCCAAAATTAGACATATTTGGCAGGCAACATACAACACACTAGAAAAGCTGTGGGGAAAAACAATAAAACAAAAGCCAGAAGAAGCGCTATTAGGACTCCCAAACACGGAACTAACAAAAAGTGAGCAATTCCTAACCAATCAGATATACTTGGCATCTAGATGCATTATAGCCAAACATTGGAAACACACTAACCCTACATTAAAAGAAGTACTACAGGGGGGCGGAGCCGGAGTCTGATGGTGTCGGACGTGCCTAGGCAGAGCTCCTTGAAAGGGGCATTTTAGCCCATTAATCGCCCTAAATCATCAATATTCTCCTTCGAGGAGGCTGGGGGAGCAGGAGGGCATTAAACTAGTCCCCAGCAGCAAGTCGGGGGCTCAATTTTGGGGCACAGAGACACAGGCACGGAGTCGGAGGGACACCTGCAGCACAGGCGCTCATACCCGCGTCCCTGCTGAGAACCGCCGGGAGAAGAAGGCTGGGAAGAGCCTTGGCGGTTCGGCGCTTGGGGGTCCCAGTCGGGCAGAACGGAGAGGCCTGGCTAAAGTCCTCCGTCGCCGGGAGGTTCGGCAGGAGCCTGGGGACATCGGGCGGCGGCCATCTTGCCCACTCCAGAGCAGGGAGCTCCGATCCAAGCCCAGGTAACGGGGATACCCCGAGGGAGCTATAAAGGCCACCCAGAGCCTCCCGGGGGTGGCTGGTGCCGGCCGGAGGGGTGCCTAAGGGCTAAGGCCAGCTGGTGCTGCAGCACAGGGAGTTTCAGGCCGCGGGAAAAAGCCCGCGAAACGGGTGGCGGCCATTTTAAAATCTAGGCCTAGCGAAGAAGCCACAACCTCTTCACACCCCTACTCTTTTCTATAAACCCATAGCTACCACGGGCAGGCCACAGTACTGGATCAAGAAGGGGGCCCAGGACATAACCTCCCATCTAGACCCAAACAGGAGGGGACGACCAGTGTGTGCTTCAATGCAGTGGTAGTGGAACAGCACTATTCATCCTGGAAATGAAATGTGACCAGTGATCATGACGCATTTGCATTGCTGAACATGTAAGCCCTGGATTGAGCAAAGCTTAACCTCCCTGGCAAAGCTTTGGGTAAGCAAATACAGTGCCCTTTGATTTAACCTATGGGCTGGATAAATGCCGGCTAATCAAACACCACATGGCACATATACAGGACTGTCTTCACAAGTCTCCCTAGCCATGTCAAACTTTTAAAGAAGAGAGGGCCTTAACTAGGTCTGCATCTTACAGCTCTGCAATATGTCAACATACTAATTTAACAAGCAGAGACAAGAAAACGGGAAACCCAGCTATAAACAAATAATCTTCATATTTCAAAAGCCGGATCAAATACAAGGCCTCAGTAAACCACAAATGAGATAAGGAGGGGAAGATGAAGGGTAAAACACGCAAGAGCATGGCAGCTAAAGGTATTCAAGAACACTTTCAATCGCTCCCAAAATCACAACCCACTCCCCAGAGCCCCGCTGCAGACCTATCTGACAATTCGGATATGGAAGGGGATCAGAGAGGCACACTACAAGACCCGGAGATGATCGACAAAATTATGACCAGATTTGAAACCTTACTGAAGACCCAACTCTCCCAAGCCGTGCAGGACTTTAAGAAAGAAATCCAAGAGCTGGGACAGAGAACTCACCAATTAGAAAACCTCACGGATCAACTGGCCTCATCCCAAGAGCAAGACAGAAAGGACATCTCGGCAAACTCTGCTAGAATCTCCCTTCTGGAAGACAAGCTAGAGGATGCTGAAAATCGCTCTCGCAGAAACAACATTCGTTTCAGAGGGATTGACAAAAGGGTAACAAATCTAGAACCTTACATCAAAGAGGTGGCCAGATCCTTGCTGCCGGGAGAAGAAGCTGATGTGATCGAAATTGAAAGGGCACATAGGGCCCTAGGTGCATCCTTTAATCAAAGCCTACCCAAAGACACAATAGTCCGCTTCCTCCGACAAAAAACAAGGGATAACATCCTCTCGGCCGCCAGAAATGTTCCACAAGTTGTTGGCCCAGATGGATCTCACCTGCAGGTTTTTGCTGATATTGCCCCAACCACCCTGAACAGACGCAGGGAAATGAAACCGGCTTTAAATGTTCTTATAAAAAACAAGATCCCTTATAAATGGGGATTCCCGTTTCGCTTGCTCTTCCAAGCTGGAGGTTCCACCTACTCCGCTTTCTCTCTGGAGGACTGTCAGAAACACTTGATCCATCTCAATCTTGCAACCATGGAAGAGTTTCGTGAACAACAAGCAGCGAGGCCAAAGGACAGGCCCTCCAGGCAGTGGACGGATGTACCGATCCACAAAAAACAAAGAAAGCACAGAGACGCTGTAGACACGCCACAATCTGAGCAGGGGACCTCCGGCAAGTCCACCCAAGGCACCCCCTCTGTACCGGTGCAGGAAGGGTGAACTTTTACAAACTTCAGGACCTAGAGTCATTTTAAAATAATGCATAAAAGGTCTAACATTTGCTAGGAAACCAGGGGCTGTAATTTAAGGTTTTTACATTCTGTAAGTTGGAGTATACAGTACTAGTTTTAACACCAGAGAAAAGTGAACAATTCTTCAAAGAGACTATAAACCTGGATATGTTTTATTCTCATAGTCTATTCGTTTCTCCAGGGACGGGCCTTCTCCAGGGTTGGTGTTCTGTGGTGTAAATGTATTAATGATCTAGTCAAGTACTATTCAGTTATATTCTTTTTCCTCATACTAGGGTCAGGAGGAGGAGTTTCTTCTTTTACTTCCTATCCACCCTAGGCACTTAGGTGCTATCGGTAAATTACAATGAGGATCAATGCTCTTGAAATGTTTTTTGGTTATTGCCATCGTTTTAACTGTTATGTTTTAGTATTTTCTTACTGTTTTGTTAGCTTGCTGGCGGTCTCATTCTCTTCCTTCAGGATCGTAAGACTCCCCAGAGGTAACTCCATCAGGTTAGAAGGCAACCCTCATTCAGCCATTACTTGCTCAGATGGTAGGTCCACAGGGCTATGGAACTATCCACTCTCCCAGTCATTCACACCAGTCCACAAAACTATCAAGATTTCTCCATTGGATTGGGGTAAGTCAGGACAACACCTCACCTCACCACAAACATGGCGGTAAACCAGAACAATCTAGACATAGTATTCCTGACACACAATGTCAAGGGTTTTAACTCCCCTTTTAAACGTCGCAAAGCCTTTCTCTCCTACAGGGATAGCAACCCATCTGTCATATTCATGCAGGAGACTCACTTTGTACACAATAACCATCCAAACTTCCTACATAAGAATTACCCTACAGTATTCCTAGCCAACCAAAGAACTAAAAAAGGAGGTGCGGCCATACTCCTACACAGGAACTTCCCCTTTACATTAGAAAACAAACAGATAGACCCGGCAGGCAGTTTCGTAATGATAACTGGACTAATCCAGGGTATTAAGACAACCCTGGTCTCTATTTATGCCCCTACAACAAACCCTCATCAGACTGTCATAAAGGTGCTAAAAACTCTAGATAAACCGGGATTGGGAAAAATATTAATTGGGGGGGACCTGAACTTGGTGATGGACCCAACTCGAGATAGGTCTAGGGAAGGGGGACAAGAGAGGTTTTCCAGGAAACTGCAGACAATTAAGAGCCTTCTTTTTAAGCTAAACCTGACAGATGTGTGGAGGGAAACTAACCCCAAGGCTAAGGAATACTCCTTTTTCTCCCAGGTACATAATACCTATTCCAGGATAGACTACATTCTTGCAGATCTCTCCCTCTTAGACCAAGTAAAGAAATCCGAAATTGTCCCATGCACATGGTCAGACCACGCCGCGGTAAAGCTAAATTTGGAATGGGCCTCAGGGGGGAAGCCTACATTCTCGTGGAGGCTGAATGAAAGACTTCTAGCTAACCCAGATGTAAAGAAACAAATTTCTCAAGATCTGGATTTGTTCTTTCAGGTTAATCTCTCCCCAGAGATAAGATCAAGCATTATATGGGCCACACACAAGGCCTACATTAGGGGAACCCTTATCAAAATAGCATCCCAATACAAAAAACGAAAAAAAAGCCAGAGAAATTGAACTACAAACAGAACTGACAAAACTTGAGAAATTAAACCAATCCAAGCCAGATATCAAAAACAGACAGCTGATAGACAAGGTTAGGACAGACCTAGATGCTCTCCTCTCGGACCAAACTGAGAAAGCCCTAAGGTGGACTCAGCAAAAACTTTTCGATAAAGCTAACAAACCAGGCCCACTCCTAGCCAAAAAGCTACAATCAAAAAACACGCAGAATAAAATCCAGCAAATAAGAACGCGGAAAGGTGAGCTAACAGCCAATCCAAGTAAAATTAAATCTACTTTCACCAAATACTTTAACTCCCTTTATGAAGGCTCCACAGCTCTTAATGGTAATGAAATAAATTCATTCCTAAATTCAAAAGATCTCCCCATCGCCACGGGGGCAGAGCTGGGGGCCCTTAACGCCCCAATAACGCTAGACGAGGTCCGCAAAACGGTTCACAAACTTAAAGTAGCGAAATCTCTGGGGCCAGACGGATTCTCCAATAACTATTACAAAGCATTTATAGATACCCTTGGCCCACATCTAATCACACTCTTTAACAACATTCTAGCCGGAGAAAAAATACCTGCTGAACTTAACGCTGCTGAAATTATTCTATTTCCCAAGGAAGGTAGGGACCCACTGGAAATGAAAAACTACAGGCCAATTTCACTTCTAAACTGTGATATGAAAATTCTCTCCAAAATTATGGCAGACAGATTGGCATCTTTCTTGCCAAGATTAATTCACAATGATCAAGTAGGCTTCGTGGCCCACAGACAGGCAGGAGATAATATTAGGAAAGTCCTTAACCTCATACACAAAGCCAAAACCACTAAAACACCAACGTGCCTTATGGCCTTCGATATAGAGAAGGCCTTTGATTCTCTAGAATGGCCTTATCTATTCGCGACCCTTAGTAAATTCGGTATCAGTGGCCAGTTCATCAACTTGCTGAACTCTTTCTATAGCTCCCCTTCGGCCAAATTGAAGCTCCCGGGGCCTGCAACTCCAAATATAAGAATAGGGCGGGGTACTAGGCAGGGATGCCCGCTATCCCCTGTGCTCTTCGCATTGGCAATGGAGCCGCTGGCCGGAGAGATCAGGGCAAACTCAGGGATTTCAGGGATAGAGGTGGGACATCATCACTTCAAAATCTGCCTGTTCGCAGATGATCTTCTCTGCGTGGTGTCCAATCCGAGTAAATCAGTCCCGGTACTCATTAAAACTTTAGAAAGGTTTGGCCAAATCTCGGGACTAAAACTAAACTTAGAAAAAACTGAAACCCTAGCCATCGACGTCCCGGCAGCAGAAAAAAACAACTGGGACATTAAATATATAAATTATTTGGGGATAAGGCTAACGGCGAATCTGAGCGATCTATATAATGAGAATTATTCTAAACTACTAAAAACCTTGATGGCCGATTTAGGTCGATGGACAAAATTCCGCCTGCCCTGGGTAGGGAGAATTAACACAATTAAAATGAACATTTTGCCCAGACTTCTTTACCTTTTTAGAACCCTCCCAATTCAGGTTAAACATAAAGAGTTATCTAAATTCCAAAGGCATATCTTTAGGTTCATCTGGAACCAAGGCCCATCACGAATCGCAAAAAAAATCATGTATCTACACAAGTTAGATGGAGGTCTATCCTGCCCTAACTTTAAATTGTATTACAAGGCCGCCCAACTATCCTTTCTACCAATTGCACACTCAACGACACATCAGCCGGCGTGGATTTACATAGAAAACCAATCAATGAAACCGTTGACCTGGGATTCTATTGTGTGGTTGTCAGAAACTCCCCCAAAAATTAAAGACATATCCAATCCCATAATAAAACATACTCTGACATGCTGGAAATGGGCCCGCGAACACACAAATTTATTCCCAAAACCATCCTGCATGATCTCACTTCTTAATCATCCCCAGATGCCAGTTAACCTAAATTTATCCTCCCAACACTGGTGGAAGAATAAAAATCTGGATAGGCTGGGAGAGTGGATGGAAAAGGGGCAAATTATCTCATTCGAAAAAATAAGGGATAAACATGATATGCCCCTGTCTGAACACTACAATTTTTGTAGATTAAAACACCTAGCAATCTCCTTATTGGAAAAGCACACAGTCCCAGAAACGAACTGGCTGACTAAAATCTGTCAAGCGGCTCCTCTAACGAAGGGCACCCTAGGGATGCTATACAAAACATTCAATGCCAGGCCTGCCGGACTTAAGCCCAAACACATGGCTGATTGGGAAACTGACATGAATACGAGCTGGGACCTAAGTAAATGGAGGGCAGCGTGGTCTAACATCTATAGGGGCTCCCTTAACTATAGCATCCTAGAAACCGCCATCAAGGTGCTCCACAGGGTATACATAACCCCCGGAGAAGCTCGCAAAATGGAAAAAGTCAGAAAGCCAACTATGCTTTAGGGGGTGTCAGGCAACGGGGACATTCTCCCATATCTGGTGGTTCTGCCCCAAGGTAGTAAAGATTTGGGACTTAGTCTCAGTACTAGCCTCTGACTTATTCCTTACCCCGGTAGAAAGGTCTATAGATAGCATGCTACTGGGGATCCCCAATAGTACTCTGACTCCCTCCCAAAACAGACTGCTGCAATACATAGCATTGGCAGCTAAGAGTCATATTGCTAAAGCCTGGAAATCCAGTAACCTAAACTTCCAGATGATTAAAAAAAAGATTAACTATATTGCCATCAATGAAAGAATCACCCACCTATTAGATGACTCTTTGGATAAGTACAGGAAAATTTGGGACCCATGGACAGTATACATAGGCCTAGCATTAGGGTGCTAGAACTAGTGGCGGGTTGTAAGCTTAGCCCATTTCCTCAGTGAAGTAGACCCGGGAGCCCGGGGAGGGGGTTAATGATGGGGCTGGGGGACAATCCTACTTAATAAAAAAAAAAAAAAAAAAAATCCTGTATTTAGGGAGCCCATACGTGGGAAAAGGGACCGGCCAGCAAGCTGTTCAAGTGTTAGGTTTTGTTTTTTGTTTCTAAAAGGTTAATGTTATAAATAAAATTAAAAAAGTGATAGTCACCATGCATACTCTAGCAATACTCGGCTTGACCTATAACAGGCTAACCTGCATCTGGACTTATCTTACAGGGTGGGTCCAAAACTCACTGTACTCTGATGTATGTAAATGTTTGTTTACTGGATGCTATGGACATATGTGAAATGGATAGGCCTGCGTGCCTAGATCCAGGCTGTGAAATAATTATTATATGCGGTGACAATAAAACTCATTGTTATAAAAAGAAGTACTACAGAAAATTGATCACATTCAAACCATGAGCCACTTCTCAGCAGAATTCGATGTGAGATACAAACGATGGGCCTCCTGCTGGGACATCTGGAAAGTTAGAGGTCCAAAATGAGGTGAGTCTGAGAAAGACTGGATCAGTTAATAAATTCTTTGTTGAAAATTGCTAAGGGGGGAGAAAGAAATACATTCTAATAATTCAGAACTGGAAACATAGAGATGGTAACTGTTTTTGAAAATAAGTTTGCTCTTCGAGGATTAACTCTGAGATTCTACTGAAAAGACTATATGGAGGAAAGGGAAAAGAAAATATTTTCATAAGATAGATGCTATGGCTCCAATACCAACCATAGATCTCAAGACCTCGGAGAGATACAAGTTATATATTCACATCTGTTAGCATACTTGATCGAACTGTTTATGATAAAACACAGAATTATTTTTTTGATGTATAGACATGATTACATATGTTGTACTCTTGACTTATTCTGTACACTTTGATAAGCAATGAAAAAAAAAAAAAAAAAAAAAAAAAAGATTCTTCTGGATATGAGCTCCTCTGGTCATGGCAATGGTCCATCATGTGCAGATTTCTAGGCACAGCCCAAGCGTTATGCAACTTTCTACCAGATCTTTGCATCTTTTTTTTTGCCAGGGGATACATGCATGTTCACATTTCTAGATCAATAAACAAGAGTTTGGCCCATGCCTTTTCTTGGGTGCAGAATCACAGCATGTCTCAGCTTTATCTTTTTAAACAACAAACTCGGTATCCGGTTCTTAATCTGTAATTATTTGCTGTCATCTGGATAGGTACTTGGTAGAGACCTTCTCTCATCATATATCAGAAGAAGCTTGTGGTATAGCTGTTACTTTCTTTGATTTTTCTTCCTCTGTACATGCAGTTGTGGTCTTCTTCTTCTCGGGGTAGGTAAGTGTTACAAAATAAAAAGGAAAAAAGCTAAATCCAAACAATCAAGATCTGTCATACAAGACATTGCATACATTTTCAAACTTAAATCTACGCACATATCCTAGACTCCTCCCTTACTACATTTGACATTTTACATATGCATAACATTGTAATGAACCAGGCATGGTATATAAATAAGAATCAATCAAGTCAATAATGTAAATTATGCATGGGCTAGTACAATATATAGATTTGCAAAATGCATCCATTTTCTTCTCCTACCAAAGCAGCAAGATTATCTTGATCAATTATCTAGATCAATATTTGATTTATCCTGTCATGGGATATAACTTAGAGAATAGACAACAAATTATTTTATTAATTTTACCTTTATACTAATAGACTTTGAATTTTCAATTTAGAAGTTACCCAAACCTCTATCATGTTCCTTTCTTGGAGACCTAGAAATACCTTGAAAAGGTTTTGCCAATTATTTATAAATTTATATCATGGCCATCTTCTGAGCTGGGGATGAACCTTGAGGAGTAGGTGTTACATTTTGACAGCATTTAACCAGTAAGGGAAAAACAAAAACATAGCACCCAAAACATGAACCTTACTATTATCGCAAAAGATATGATACCCATGATAGGATTCTTTACCCTTCTCATAGTCTGGTACTGAGAGGTGGAGTTTAAGTAGATACAAAGGCCTTGATCTCTTGCCAACAGTGCTAGTGCTAATCTGTTTTGGAACAACATTTTAGCCACATAATCCACTCTACTTGTAAATTGGAGAACTTCTATGCCCTCATTTACACCTCATTACCCGGTTGCATGTAATGTACTGATCTCCTCAGTGACATATGCTCTATACAGCACTCATCTAAGGAGAAAACACAAGACAGAAATTGTTCAAATATCAAATCCCTTTTAACAGAGAGAAATGTCAGTCTGCTTTATTATTCCTCAAATTACAGTAACATGAGGCATAAAAATAATAACTCAAAAATAAAAAAAAATATAATCTGACCAACAAAACAGGCTTGCAAAAAGAAATAAAAACATTTAAAAAGTAAAAACAATAATTATTCCGTATTGTAAAAATATATAAAAAAATGTTATAGATAAGGGCCATACTATGGTCCAGTGCTTAACACTCAATAGAATACAAACTCTTAAAATGGATAACCTTTATTATAGATAACTAAGGAAAAAGACGGTGCTTTTAAAATAAGTAATGGTTTGGTAGTGATGCTGTACTATTGAGGACACACTCTGCTAATGCAGATAAGGTCTTCATAACAACATAAACTAGTGTTCAGTCACAAATATGGAACTAGTACTCCAGCAAAACAATAACCAGACCTGTACAAGACCTTAATTCTGAGACCATACCATAATTCATGATAAAGACACAAGGAGAAAGATGTACAAAGGCTATATCTGCATAATTATGCTACCAACTGCAATGAATATCATATATCATATATAAAATATCACATCAAGGGGCACAAGGCCCTAAGTAACGCCAATCTCAAAAAGCCTATGTCCCTGCTGGGACCTCCTATCGAACGGCTATGGTGTGCCCTACAAGCTTGCTAGATTCCCCTACAAGCTTGCTAGATCAATGGTCTAATGAAATGGTCAAAGTTAAAACCAAAGAGCAACAATATTCATAATCCTAATATGTGAAACACATCTTAAACCTTGATATGGCAGATAATAAAGAGAGCACCCTCCCAAATGCTGTTATAATTAGAACATATATCGAAATTACAATTCCCATTAAAATTATATAGGGAGAGACACAGATCTAATAGCAATATAACATGGCCTGACGGATCAAATCCAGGATTAACATGTCTAATGTAAATGGTGCATGATTGCAATCCAATGCATTCCACATTGCGTTCCAATTGTCAAACCCTATTCAGCACGTTCCATTATGCGTTCCAAAGTTACGCATGCGCAGAGTGTATAAACGAACAGACAATATTTTTTGCAAACAGCAAATCACTCAAAGTGCCTTCACATACATGGCTATATCATTGCACATGTGTGCAGTAATACACTACTCGTGTGCGCATCAACAGTATTGTAACACATAAAATATTAGACCCAGTTGGTTACTATTATTAACCTTAAAAATGTGCATGTCTTTGAAACAAGTATTTAGATTTTTACATCCTATTGTAAATAGAGTGTACTTCACTTCATCAATAACTCTACACCCGATCATAAAATAATTTTTGCCTGGTAATTATTAGGTACTTAATCAGTATTTCACTTTGGGTTAAAAAGGTTGGTTACCATAAAACCCTCCTTCTTTTCTGTTAATATAACACCTCAATAACATTTAAAACAAATAGGAATTAAATCTAGATAAAACATAGTTACATAGTTACATAGTTACATAGTAATTAAGGTTGAAAAAAGACTTTCAGTCCATCAAGTTCAACCTGTTAAGATCTCCTCTGATCTGCAATATGCGGATTAGTTATTAATTAAATTATTGATTAAATAATTATTAATAGTATAGTATTGGAGGATGAATAAAGAGTTAGTCCATCAAGTTCAACCTTTTTAGATCTCTATTGATCTTTTTAATTTGGACTATTTATTATTTAATTTGGACATTTATTAATAAATATGCAAAAACAGAATATAAACATAATCTATAATATTCATCTAGAGGTGATTTGGCTCTGGACTATATTATTCATAAAAACTATTTATGAAACTGTCTGTCAGTCAAAATGGATAATCTATGCAAAGCATTTTTATACCGGTATTAAAATATACTTAAAAAAGCACAAAGATAAAATTCACATAATACACACATAAAAAAACATATAACCAGATAATTGTGAGCTCACAAAAATAATATATATTAATGTGCATAGTTCTTCACAAACCACTTATTAAAGTTTTTATATAGCTGTATTCCCCATGACCTTGGACTACAAGCAGTCGCACACTTTATATCATCATCAAGAAGTGATCTGAAATTGAAGAATCGCTTTATCCTGGAACTCCTCAAGGCGATCCTAACAATGAATTACTTCATTTTTTATGGTAATTCCTTCCACCAGTCCAGGGGAACAGCTATGGGCACATCTTGTGCACCTAGCTATGCTAACTTGTACCTGAGCTGGTGGGAGGATACGTTAGTCTTTTTGGAAAGAATAGAACAATTTACAGAGTTTATAGGACTATGTCTGCATTATATTGATGATGTCCTGCTCCTTTGGGAAGCAACTGAGTCGGATTTCAGTAAATTTGTAACAAGTTAAATGACAACAAAGTAGGCCTACAATTCACGTCAACCATAGATCCGGTAAATCTCCCATTTTTTTATGTATTGGTGTGCAAAGACAGTGAAGGTAAAATATTTACTAAAGGCTACCGGAAAGCAACTGCAAGCAATGCTCTATTAGAGTGGAATAGTTGTCATCCAAAAAGGCTAAAATGGTCAATCCCAATAGGCCAGTACCTGAGGATTAGACGGAATTGTACATATATGTGCGTCTTCAAGATAGAGGCTGATGATTAAAAAAATCGATTTAAGAAGCGAGGGTATACGAATCGCTGCCTTAATGAAACCTACAAGAGAGCTGTATTATCAGATCGACTGGAGAAGCTATATGGAGGAAGAAACATGGATAAAACCAATACAATAAGACCAATCTTCACCTACTCATGCAATAGAAATGAAGTTGAGAGAGGAATAACTAAGTACGGGGACATTCTGACTGTCGACCAAGATCTTTGATTAAAACTTAAAGCTAAACCATCAGTTACATATAGGAGATCACCAAGTCTACGAGACCTGTTGGTGCAGAGTCACTTCCAAAGACCTATCAAATCATCCACATGGCTACAGCAAACGAAAGGTTGCTTTAAGTGTGAGAGATGTGAGGAGTGTAAATATATATCCCAAGTAAAGACTTTTAAACACCCAACGACGTTAAAGGAAAATTATATCCTGAATTTCTTTAATTGTAACTCGAGGGGTGTAATTTATGTCATGATTTGCGCATGAAGGAAACTGTAGGTACAACCTGCTGACAATTGAAAAGGCGAATTTGGGAACACATATATAGTGTAAGAAGAGAACAAGACACTCCGGTATCTGCACACATAAGGAACTGTCATGGTGGCAGAACAACTGATGTAAAATTGTTATCTATCGATGGCATAAAAACTATGCCATGGAAAGAGGACTACGATAATTTACCACTACAGAGAGAGAGTGTTGGTGGATCTATGAATTAAGATCACAATCACCCGCTGGATTTTCCTTCAAGGCACTTTTGTAAAATCTTAATACATTTCCATCTTTAATAAATAGTTTCCATTTTTACATCAAATCAATAGGCCAGATTGGATATATAATGGGCTCTACATGTTGGCCTACATATTAATGTATGTCACATTTATTGTTGAGTTAACAAGTTGTAGAGATTATAGTATAGCAATTATACATTAAGGTTGAGGATCTACATAAGACTTGGTATTAAATTATTGTTTTGCCTGCAATTATAAGGATATAATGATTGTAGATGTTGGGGATTAGAAGAATATTGTTAATTTTATAGGACGTTATATGCTTTATATAGCCGGTAGAATGGGACCACCCCTTTTATAATGTTATGTTCAATCTATTTTTTTTAATAAGAATGCCTATATTTGGTTATTTCAGCTATGAGATGATGAATAGTACAAAGTGTGAATATATCCATCAGTTAAAAAATGAATCTTACTTATTAGGGATTATTAGTGATTGGTACGAAAAGTAGATCTTGTATCTACTGTATCTATGTATCTGATAGATCCATTTAAATGAAGGCTCTTTGTGAATAAATTGAAGTATAAAATCCTGAAGGACAATCAGCATGGATATCAGTATCATCCCATTAGTAAGTTAGAGATACACATGTTTTTCTTATAGAATCCATCATTAAAACACTCTTATATGGGCAGCTGGCAATATCTAAAGAATTTTCATTATAGATTTTAATCTGAAAATGTGGACGGCCATGGGGATCCAAAATGCTATAAATAATACTAATGTCTACTGAGTTATGTGCTTTATTTACCTGCAAGGTCAAAGTATTATACATCTTCCAGGATATAAAGTCTTTTGGGTCAGTAAATAGGATAAACATGTTTCTCATATTTACTCTTTTACAAGTATACAGGCAAATACCCTTTACTAGCTATATACGTACATGGTCTACACTTAAGTAATCAAATATCAAATATCATTGTATGCTTGCATGGATTAGTATGTAGTGTTTAGAGTAGTGTCTTAGACATCATTAATGACCTTTAGCTGAGTATTAAACATCTTTTAGGACTCCCCTCCCCTTCTTTTGGGCCAGTGAATGGGAAATATATGTTTCTCCTATTCACACTTCCATAAGTACATATGCAAATACCGGATATTGGCTATATTTAAGTTTCAGCTAAATCAATATTTATTAATTTATTATTGTATGGAATAATATACAGCATTTAGGAGCTGGAAGGCTAATTGTTAAAATGCTAATTGTTTTATGCATCATCAAGGACCTTTGGCAAAGTCCATACATCTTCCAGGACCTTACATCACATTGCCCTGCCCCCTAATTTATAGACTGAGGCTCTCTTTGAGTATAAAGGCAAGCAGAGCTATTTTAGAGCAAAACGCCGCCCCCTGATGACGTCAGTGGTCGGCTGACGAAATGTACGTCGGGGCTGCATCTGAGGACGCATTTGCTTCACCCTTTTGACCCTTAGTGTGAGCCTCTTGATTTACTATATTGTGCTTTGTCTTTACTCCATAAGATAAGTGGTATTGTGAAATGCTGTGGGTGGGATGCACTACCATGCCTGGTATTTCAGGTTTTTGGGTATAATGCAGATGATACCACACACACATGACTGATCATGTTACCGGATTATTAACCTGTATTGTCATTGCTGCATTTACCTATGAGTGGTGTCATAGTGCCCTCTGCTGGCTCTAATGTATATATATAGAACTTTTCTACTTACACTGTCGGCAATATCTTTCCCAGTAGTGAGAGACAGGGATATTGATTTTTACAGGGTATATACATTGTTGAGCTTTTTGATATATGGATTGTTTACTTTTGTATGCCTTGGTTGAGTCATATAACTTTTTCTGTGTCTCTTCTTTTCTATATTTAGCTAAGTATAATTAACCTGTTTTGTGGGTCTATATTTGGCTTGTAGCTAACTAGTATAGACATTCCAGAATTTGTTTCTGGACATTTTGTGCCTACTATCACTGTAAGTAGCAGACAGTCCATATTATAGATTTAGGGTATCTTTTGACACCGCATATGTGGGCAATTTGTAGCCCCTAATAGGCCATTGGATTAACCATTGTAGTTTTGAAATTAGCAATTGCTGGTAAATGAACCTCCAATATACCCAAGAGGAAATAAATCAAGAAGACAAAACATTAGAATCCGCAATCTTCCAGAAACAATAAGAGACCTTCCCCAATATTTGCATTACCTTTGCAAAATCCTCTTACCCAACATGGAAGACAAAACTTTCGAATTAGACAGGATACATAGAGCTTTCACAAGCCACCCTTCCCCCTCAGAAAGACCAAGAGATGTAATAGCAAAATGTAATTACTACACAACTAAAGACTTATCCTAAACCCCTCTATATAAAAGAAGAATGCTGAAACCTCTCTTGGAAACCATCTTGGCTCAAGGATGGAGATACACCTGGGGATTCCCAATCAAATTAAACATTTTGAGAGACGGGAAGACACACACCATCAACAACATGAAAGAAGGCATAGCCTTAATTTTATCCTGGGGCATCTCCATACCCAAAGACCTTGGACACAACCCACATGTAGCCCCCCACTCAACGAAAATGTTAAAAAACTCGGCAACTCTAACAAAATTAAAGTTAATTTGACCCCAATAGTTCCTTGTACCATTTGTTGGAACTTTGCACTGCTACCTTAGACCACCTGAACAGTCACACTTCCGTACATAGGTGGTACTATATTTCTATTTTTTTTCGACATTGTTTAATTGCCATTGATCAAATTGTGGTCAAAACAGTTCTCAATTTCCAGAGACATATTAGTTTTCAGTGTCCAAACATTTGAAACGTCACTTACACATTAAGATTACCATTTTGATGTGCCCCAAAGGGGTCTTGTTATATCTTTATTCACCAGGCGAGGCACCATCATAAAGGGATACCTGATGACTCACCGCAAATTTTAGGAGGACAGCCCTTTGCCCTCCCCCATTGAAAAATGGCTACATAGGTTTAAGAGTGTTATCTTTGCCTTTGTAATCTAGCCTTAATATTTTTTATTTCTTCTTTTATCTCCTCTTAGCTTCTTTTCTTCTCTATCTTTTTTTCCTCCCTCTTCTCTCTACCGCCCTTCCCTCCTGGAGAAGCCTGCTTCTCCCTCACACCATATTGGTACCTTCTTCTGGCACACCTCCTTCTAGGGACTGACCGTCTACCAGAATCTCTAGACCAAGATCTTCCACAAAAGATGTTGGTGAGTAATGGACCTCAAAAAAGCATCACACAACAACCATGGTTTAAATGAGCCAATAAAGCAGGGTAATTGCCCTGGGAGAATATAGTCACTTACGAATAGATATAGTCCTACTCCAAGAAACCCATTAGAGTCTAAACTTTCAGCATATCTCTACCCATAGAGATAATGATGGTAGAAACATCCTGTTACATGGAACTATTAATGAAAGAAAAATGTCATTATTAAATGTATATGCCCCAAACTCCGGGCAACCAGATTCATAGAATCTCAGATTTGCTGACTGACTGGCAACATTCCGCTTGGATCTTGGGAGGAGACATGAACTCAGTGTTAGACCCCACAAAAGATAGATCTAGTACTGCCCTTTCTCCCACAACTCCCACTACTACTAAGACCTTTAAGTCATTACTCAAAATTACTGTATGCTCGATACAGAGAGAAATCCATTCAAACAAGAGAGAATATACCTACCACTCAGCTAGACATAACTCAAACTCACATATTGACTATATTTTAATCAATGCTAAACAGTTAGCATTGAACTTATTCAATTAAGTTTCCCGCATTTCCCTGAGAGATCTACTTCCTAAGGGATGCTCCCCAATGTGAGCCCTGAACCCAGCTCTTTTTAATGACACCCAATCAAGGGAAAAAATGAATAAAGAGTTAGTAGATTACTTCAACCTTAACAGTGGGAGGGAAGTAGATCATGCAGGAGTTTGGGCTGCACACAAAGCAGTGTTAAGAGGGCCTTGCATCCAGATAGGTTCTCTCAGCAAAAACTAAAGCTATCCTAAATCAAAGAACTTAAAGACAAGATGTCAACCCTCCAAAAATCCTCGGCATCCATGAAATCGCCCAAGATCTAGGCGGAAATACATACACTTAAACAGGACTTGAATGGGATTCTGAGGAGGAAGGTTGTGACCATTTTATAGCGAACCCAGTCTAAGTATTTCACATTTGATAACAAATCTGACAAAATGCTCGCTAAAAATCTTAATCAGCAAAGAACAAATTTGTTCATCCCCAAACTTAATTTGGAAGATGATAAGATGTTTGCCAACTGGGAGAAATTATTGCAGTAAACTATACTCGGCAACCCACGAATTGGGTGAGAACTAGACATAAAGAACAAATTAATCATTTCCTCTCCACAATCAAAGTCCCATAAATTGATAGAGCCAAAATTGACCCCCTAGATGCTCCTGTATCCATTGAGGAAATTAAAAATATCATTAAAGAAACCAAACCTCATAAGACCCCTGGTCCGGATGGGTTTACTAACTATTACTATAAACATTCTGTAGAAACCCTTTCACCTCATCTTCAATCCCTGTTTAATGAATTTCTATCAGGTAAACCCATGAGAGCAGTATTCCTAGAAGCTAAAGTGATTGTCAAACTTAAAGAGGGCCATCCCAATGTCAATCCCAAGACCCATCCCAATGTCATAGCTACAGACCCATATCCTTAATCAATAACGATATTAAAATCTATTCCAAAATTATAGCAAGCTGATTATCGCATCTGCTACACCAGTTGATACACACGGACCAAGTGGGGTTTATCCAAGGTATAGAAGCCCCTGACAACACCAGACGAATCTTTGATCTCATAGATGTCGCGCCAACAAAAAAGATGCCCATGATGTTGCTCTCACTTGACGCAGAAAAGGCTTTGACTGGACTTACATGTCTGAGATCCTACGAAAGTTTGGACTGAACAAAGGTATAGTCAGAGGCATTTTAGCACTGTACTCAATCCCGAAAGCACATGTGGCCTATAAGGGCTTTAGATCTCAGCATTTTAAAATACTAAGAAGGACTAGACAGGGGTGTCCCCTTTCCCCTCTACTTTCCCCCCTATGAATTGAACCCCTCTCCATAGCCTTAAGAGACAGTCAAATTGTAAAGGGGATCCGCTAAGTAGACAACGGATACAAATTTAGCCTATTTGCTGACTACATCATGCTTACCATCACAGAATCATTAACACGCCTCCCCAACGTGTTTAATTTTCTAGAACAATTTAGCAGCATTTCAGGTTTCAACGTAAACTCCAGTAAAAGCGAAGCACTAGATGTCTCTTTGCCAAAAGACATAGAAAAACTATTATTCATTTTGTTTTCTTTTAAATGGTTTCAACAATCCATCAATATTCCCAAGCAATCTCCTTTGTCATACAAAGCAAATTACCCCATGATTATAATAAAATTACATAAAGATAACTACACTTGGCCATCACACAAAATTTCATGGCTTGGAAAGATCCATGCTATAAAAATTAACACACTTCCTAAGCTTTTATACCTCTTTCGCACAATACCAGCAGCGATTGACACAAAAGACATACAAATTCTCCAGAGGGAAATCTCGCCCTTTGACTGGGACCACAAAAAGCTGAGAATAAATAAAACCATTATGATGGTCCCTAAAAGTAAAGGGGGCCTAGCCCTACCAGACTTAGCAGAATACTTTAAAGCTTCCAGACTGGAGCAACTGTCCAAGTGGTTCATTAAAGAATACCAACCTGTGTGGGTAGAAATTGAAAACTGCATCCTTAAGGAACATAATCTCTTAACTACTCAGCTGCTTTGTCTAAGCCTGCACCATAAAATCAACCGTTCCCTCCTTCCTAGCAGTGTGGCTCATTCCCTGACCCTATGGACTCAAATAAATAAGAGGAAATCTCTAGTAGAGACAGAATCATGACTCACTCCTTTGTGGTTACCCCAAAGAGACACTTCGATTAACAGAATGTCCCAGCTAGCATAGTGGATAGATAACAAATTGACTATCATTGCTTACATATTAAGTGAAAATCAGCATTGGTCCCCCTCGACTATTAGAGAATAGAACCACCTACCCCGTAAAGAATGGCTCAATCTAGCACAAATCAATTCAAATCTATCCAACATACTACAAATTAACAAATCGCCCGCAAAACCCCAGTTGAAAAATGCTGCATATATAACTCAATTGGTATTAAAAACATTTCCATTCCTACAATTACCTGTTAGGCCAGTCCACACCACCTAAGCTTCACCACCAGTCCTCATGGGAAACAGAACTTAACATCACCTTAGATAACTTGCAATGGAGGAGTAAAATCCCTAAAAATGCAATAAACTCCTCCCTTAACATAAACTTGAGAGAGAATGCCTACAAAACCATCATGAGGTGGTACCTGACCCCCACTAGACTTAAGCTCTCATATCTTTCTCTAGATGACAACTGTTTTAGAGGCTGTAATTCCACCGGTACTCCAAGCCACATACTGTGGGACTGCCCAAAAATAGCTCACATCTGGTCAGAAACCTATGACATCCTAGAGATGCTATGGGGACACAAAATACTGCAAGAACCAGAGGAAGCTTTATTAGGTCTCCCTATCACCTTGCCTTTCCAAAGAGGCTCATCTTCTCCCAAACCAAACAGTCAGGAACACTATTGCTAAATCTTAGAAGATGTCCATCCATGTGTTTGGGAAAGTACTGAAAAAAATTAAATACAAATATTCAATGAGCTTGATCTCTGCCAAACTAGATGACAACTATAAAAAGTGGGCTTCTTGAGCATAAAAAAAAGGTAATACATATACATACCTCAGGGATGATATTATGCTAAGCTTCCCCATCCACTCTACCCCACGCTCTTTTCCTTTCTTTCTCTTTTCTATAATGTTTTTCCTTTCTTTTAATTAGTACTGGCATAATAGGATATATTAAATTGTAATATATGCAACAAAACTCAAAATTATTGGGAAAAGTAGACACAAGCCTTTACTGATGTCATTTGAATACAATATGTGTTGCTCTTGTACTGTACGTCTTACTCTGTTATAACTTTTATTCCCATTAATAAAAATGATTTTAAAAAAAGTAAGATTTACTTGTAGCCTACTATTATTGAAAATCAAACCTTGTTGTCTCTGAAATATGCTTTCTGTTGAACTTAGCGTTGATGTATATTATTTGAAGCAGATCATATAGGAAGAAAGGAAAAATACAAAAGAAGAAATGATCAGTCTATAATTTTAATGGTAAGTGTATTTTAACAGTGAAAGACAGAATAACAAGCAAGAAAAATGCATGTCAACAAATTATTAAATTGATTTGCAGGTCAATGAGTGAAATAAGTATTTGACCCCTTCGACTTCAGCAAAACCCTTCTTGGCAATCACAGAGGTCAGACATTTCTTGTAGTTTGTCACCAGGTTTACACACATCTCAGGAGGGATTTTGTCCCACCCCTGTTTGCAGATCCTCTCCAAGTCATTAAGGTTTCAAGGCTGATGTTTGGCGACTCGAACCTTGAGCTCCCTCCACAGATTTCCTATGGGATTAAGGTCTGGAGACTGGCTAGACCACTCCAGCACCTTAAGTTGCTTCTTCTTGAGCCACTCCTTTGTTGCCTTGGCTCTATGTTTTGGGTCATTGTCATGCTGGAATACCCATCCACGACCCATTTTCAATGCCCTGGCTGAGGGAAGGAGGTTCTCACCCAAGATTTTATAGTACAATACCCAGTCCATCGTCTCTTTGATGTGGTACAGTTGTCCTGTCCCCTTAGCAGAAAAACACAAAGCATAATGTTTCCACCTCCGTGTTTGATGGTGGGGATATTGTTCTTGGGGTAATAGACAGCATTCCTCCTCCTCCAACACAGCCAGTTGAGTTGAAGCCAAAGAGCTTGATTTTGGTCTCATCTGACCACAACACTTACACCCAGTTCTCCTCTGAATCATTCAGATGATCATTGGCCTGTAAATGTGCTTTCTTGAGCAGGTGGACCTTGATTTCAGTCCTTCACGGCGTAGTGTGTTACCAATTGTTTTCTTCGTGAATTTGGTCCCAGCTGCCTTGAGATCATTAAAAAGATCCTCCCTTGTAGTTCTGGGCTGATTCCTCACTGTTCTCGTGATCATTGAAACTCCACCAGGTGAGATCTGAGGACCAGACTGGGAGATTGATAGTTATTTTGTGTTTCTTCCATTTGCGAATAATCGCACCAACTGTTGTCACCTTCTCACCAAACTGCTTGGCAATGGTCTTGTAGCCGATTCCAGCCTTGTGTTGGTCTACAATCTTGTCCCTGACATCATTGGACAGCTCTTTGATCTTGGCCATGGTGGGGAGTTTGGAATCTGATTGATTGATTGCTTCTGTGGACAGGTGTCTTTTATACAGGTGACAAGCTGAGATTAGGAGCACTCCCTTTAAGACAGTGCTCCTAATATCAACTCGTTACCTGTATAAAAGACACATGGGAGCCAGAAATCTTGCTGATTTATAGGGGATCAAATACTTATTTCATTCATTGACCTGCAAATCAACTTATAACTTTTTTTGTTTTGTTATTCTGTCTCTCACTGTTAAAATACACCTACCATTACAACCATAGACTGATCATCTAATGCTAATAATAATAATGGTGCATCACGAGGTTCAGAAGCCATCCTGTATACCCAGATATCAGACCACAACCTTACTAACTATATACTGGGATGTATATATGACATTACTTAGCTTAAGCTTACTACCTCTTGAAATACTTATTCAAAGTCCAACAACTATTCATAAAGTGACAAAGCAAAAAAGGAAATTAAACAGAACTGATCTGAAAACCTTTCACTGCATATGTTTACTTTTAAACAATGCTATGCTGCTATTGTGTGGACAACCATAAGATTGACATATTCATTGAACTATGGACTCAGTTAAGTTTATATAAGGAGTCGCTACTGAGAATGATATTAACTGCAAAGAACAAATGCCACTCATGAGTACATAATATTGCAAAGCCACTATAACGAAACTAGCTCAGTAACCTCCAGCTCAACAGATGATTTACATATAACTCCAATATTCCAAAACAAAATTATAACATATATCCAGCAGTTGTCTTAAGTGTTTGTGATGCCTATAACTAAAATAAGCAAAGCAAGGAAAAACTTGAGAAGTAAAAATATCTCTGATTTATAAAATGGAAACACTTGGTCATCGAAGTTAGGGTGAAAAACCAAAGTCAAACAAAAGTGACCCAAGAAACAAAGCAACATGTCTAGAGAATGGGCATTCGGTGCATTGCAAATAACAATATAGTTTGATGCAGAGAAAATGCATGAAGGTAAATTTAAAGAAAAAACCTTACTGATTATAGTATCCTGGCACTATGGGCCGTATTCAATTGCAAGGCTGCAGTTGCCTTCATACCGAAATTTGCAACAGTTACAGAGAGATTCAATAGAACAAGCCTGCAATTTACGGGCCGAAAGCCTAAACTGTAAACCATGCATCCATAAGTAGCATTTTGGGGCATGATCATGATCAATTAAGCAGGGCCGTTACTACCAATTTAGAAAAATGAGACCATCATCATGACATCATTAAAACATGGAGATTAAACGTCAATCAATTAGCGTTTAGAAGTCTGATATGCGATCGGACTCGCAATCAGGCAATGTACAAAATAATAAAAATGAATGATGATAATGTTCTAGTCCATGTGGGTGGCCTGATGTATTAACTCATTGATTCCTGAGATTGATATAACACGGAAATGAAAAGTAAAATAATGTATTTATTTATTACAGATTTGCAAGCTTGAGACTGTTGTGCAAGTAATTATAATGTCTTCCATCGCTTTCCCTGTCTTTTAAACTACATTTTTGATTTTTTTCTTTGCATTTACAGTGCTACGATCAGATGTTTAGCCCCCTGGCGAATCCTATCTGGTACTGCTAAAGGACGCAAATTGAATAGCAAATTAGTTTATGGGCTACATTACGGGTTTCAGTAACCAACAATTGCTCAATTGAATAAGGCCCTATATTTATAAACAATAACCTTAAGATAATAATATTTGTATAATGATATCCACATGTAAAAGTAGTTGTATTTAAATGTAGTTTAATTGATACTGGACTTTATACTTCTGCTTTACATCTAAAGTGCTAATCTTTTTATTGTGTATATAAAATAACATGTTTTAAACATTGCAAAAAAATGTTTGCATCAGAAATTAGTTGTACATAAGGTAGAACAATTACTTCAAAATTACACAGACATGGAATGGTTTCTCTTGTTAGCTTAGTAAATATCCCTATTCTACATGCACTATCACAGGGACCGTAATGACGTGTGAATGGATGTAATGCTAGTTTTAGAAGAAATATAGCAAATTTGACTAAAATGATTAATATCACAGACATTGTGATGCCAAGCAAATATCCTTCATAGTGTAATAATACTTGCAATACATATTCCTACACTTTTTTTCAGAAAAGACAAATACTTATAGGACCAATGAACCCTGAATTTTTTTTCACATTGAATCAAAATCAATCTCTTCTATACTTTTTATATATAAATATTGTATTGAAATATATTAAATATTTTTGGCTCATTTGCTTTATTTTGCCTCTCATATTGCTGAGATTAGGGGCTGACATTTCCCCTTCACATTCTCCCTCACTGAGAGCCTCCTCCATCATTTTTAACTGCAGCTTGCAAAGGAATATGCAAAGAACAATATGTCATGTGAGATATATTTCATATGAAAATAATATGCAAAGTGATGTCACTGTTGGGGGCAGAGCCATCCACACAGGTAGGCAGGATCCTTCTATGAGCATGAATCACACCAATAGCTCTCTGAAGGATCCCTCTGGAACCCATCAGCGTGGATGACTATGCCCCCAGTGACATGAACTTTGCATATTCTTTTGCAAGCTGCAGCTACAAAATATGGAGGAGGATCTCAGTGAGGCACAATGTAAGGGTGAAAATGGATGCCCCTATAATGAGGAATATAAGTGCCAAAATAAAGCAAATAAGCCTAAAATATCTCACATATTACACTAAAATATTTATTAAAAAAGTATAGATGAGATTGCATTACATGATTCCTCTTAAATCCTTGGCGATTCTAATGTATTTCATTTTACTACATATCTTTACGTGTAACGTGTAATTACATTTTTAGAAAACATAGTAAGCTTAAGTTTGATAAGAAGTATAATATTTTGTTACCACTAATTGGTCTCAAAGGGAACCGGCAAATCATTTTCTAGAAACATTTTTCAACATTTTGGTATATATTCATGGTTATAAATGCACTTAAGCAATACAAAGGCAAGATCATAGAAAATAACAATTCATTACAAGTCATATTGTGTATTAAGAAAGTTAAATTATTTGAATAGTTTAGTGGATAATTGTGATAATATTCAAGTTTGTATTTCACCTTAGGTTTATGCATCAGTATTTTGGGGTATATTAAAGCACCACTGTGGACATATTTTTCTATATTGTTGTTTCTATAACTAAACATGATATCAGGCAAATGTTTTTTTTAAAAGCAACAAATCATTAAACACAACCTTTTTATTTTGCAGCTTTTATATGCAATTATTCTGTACTGTGTGGCTCCACTTTGCTTTCTTCCCTGTTGCGGTATGTTACACTCAGGTGGGTGTGTCCTGCTAAACCTATGAGCATCACTGCAGTCCTGATGAGAGCACTGACAGATGTAACTGCCGTAATTCCATGTATGTGTGACTGTATGTATATATATATATATATATATATATATATATATATATATATATATATATACAGTATCTCACAAAAGTGAGTACACCCCTACACACCTCACATTTTTGTAAATATTTTATTAAATATTTTCGTGTGAGAACACTGCTACGATGTAAAGTAGTAAGTGTACGGCCTGTATAACAGTGGAAATTTACTATCCCCTCAAAAAAACTCAGCACACAGACATTAATGTCTAAACCATTGACAACAAAAGTGAGTACACCCCTATGTAGAAATGTCCAAATCGGGCCCAATTAGCCATTTTCCCTCCCCGTGTCATGTGACTCATTAGTGTTACAAGGTCTCAGGTGTGAATGATTCTGTATATATATATATAACTGGGGACGGACATGCAAATGAGACTGCAATACACACTCACTCATTAATCCAATAACTATGGCTACTTTTAGGCTTATGTATTGTAGCACCGGAATGGATTATGCACAAACCAGAACACTTACCCACATACAGAACTGTGTCTAATTATTTTATTGCAAAGTTTAAAATATATACAACAAACAAATAATTTTACAGTCATCATATTTCAACCTTTTCATACATAATACAATTCATATTTATAAAACATATCATTTTGTTTTAGAGTTCTTACAATCCTAAAATGTATCATGAATTATAATAATCATATATATAAGGTTTACAATAAAAAATGTAAAGGCAGATCATAAAATAAAGTCACTTAAGAAAAAATAAGGACAAATCTCTAAGTGGAATAGAGTAAATAATAATATCAAATGTGTGTTCCCAGTAACTCTGGATCCTCTGAGTCTATGTCCAGTGTACTAAAAAATACCTAAGACTCTATTTTGAAATATGTAGCAACTAGTTACTAGAAAAAAACAAAATAAACTTTATTAGAGAAAAAATGTGAATAAGATGTGTAATAAAAGATATACTGAAGTATATCAAACAGCAGGCTTATAAAAAGCGGGGAAGGGGGGTACAGTCTAATGAGTAAACCCCAAAGTAATGATATGAGTACTCACATATGGTAATTTAGTAATAAGGTCAGCACCTGTCTATTTGAGAGGACAGATGGCGGCCAACAGTTGCTCCAGTTACTAAAACAAGTGGATCTCTATGTTTCCCATGGGAGAAAAGAGCGACAAAGCACTCACCATCCCATAAGTTGAAGTAAGTACAAAAATTTGAGACAACATAGATAATATCCACTATCAAAAAATAGTATAGTGATCCAGATAACACAGCACAATGCTGTAATCAAGAGAGACCCTCCCTTTCAGTTATGGGTTGGGTGGGCTTCACCATTAATTTACTGCACCAAAAATTACTACAGAACAGAAAACAAGAATTTTGTCTCATTACCTTGTAATGGTGCAGACATCAGCAATTGTACATACCAATGGGGATAGACTGTCCCCTGTAGCCTGCTGCTAAGGTCCCAACGTACGTTTCAGATCATAAAATAGAAGCAAATCATGTTACAATAAATAATTTACATGGAAATGTAAAATACAATTCTTGTTTATTTTACAGGCATATTTAAAACGTACAATTTTTATTTACATATTCAAAAAAATCCATGCAACAGTTTAAAACACACACCTACCCTTACTTTTCCCTTTATCTGTCCTTTCACTCTAATCTATCCTTTCCCTTCACCCACTGCTATCCCTGAAATAAGCTTCCACTCTCACTTAACCTTCTATCCCTCATGTTGTCCCTGGTGTCATATTTGAAAAGGATTCATCTAAGAAACAGATAAGAAAAGTTAAAATGCATATAAAATGACTGTTACAAGTATTTTGTTCCATTTCTCTTGCTGCCATAAAACCTTTACATTTTTATATTTTTTTATTTTCTAATAAGGAATATAAATACATTTGACTTATAATCATACCTATGGCTTGATTAACAGGTAAACATTTTCTTTTGAATAAAACAAGATTTCTTAATTTCCATAAAACGTTTTTAACAGTATTTATGATTTGCCATGCAATCTTATTTTTCTTAAAATCTGCTCACTTAAATAAATCATATAAAATGAATTCATAAGTTACATTTTTATCACATCATTTAGTTAAAATGTGCGACATCGATTTCTATATATCTTTAGCAAAGGAACAACCCCAAAACAAATTATATACATTTTCATCTGCTCCACAACTTTCTCTTAGGCACCTATTACGTTGGATGAAACCTTCTCTGTGCTGAAAGGCTCTTGTAGGAATACAATTATGTACTGCTGCCCAAGCCAAATCGTGTTGTGTATTAAATAAAATGTTATTAGAAACATATTTTTTTACATATGTCTCCAGGGAAACGTTCTATACATAAAACTTCCTTTCTGTTTTCTATTTAAATTGTCAATTTTCTCCGATTTGTTAAGATATTTATATCTTTATTATCTCATATTTTTAAATGAAATTATTAAGATCAGTATAAAATTTGGGTGGGTTAAAAGCTTAAGGTTTTTTTTAAGACAATGGCATCCACTCAAATCTAGAAAAAAATCTCCCTCCTTAAAATCTAATAAAATCAGAGGTTTTGTCAGTATACGGCATGCTTTTTTCCCCCTAGTTCACACTTTCTGCTTATTTTATCTCTTGCCAGCTTTTCCATTCTTGAGGCCCATTAAAAAAAAATATATATATTTTTTTAATCCATAATACATTTAGCGGAAAGATAAAACAATTAAAAAGTAAGATAGGCAATAAAACCGCTTTATTAATTACAATTTCTCCTTCTAAAGTTAAATTTCTTAGATTCCAAAAACTTATTTTCTCTTGTATTTTTTTTTCAGAACTAAAACCCAATTCCCAAGATCAGATAAAGATTTATTAAAAACAATTCCTAAAATGTTTAAATAAGTTCTTGTGATTTCTAATGGAATTATTATCTCCTCTTTCCAATTTTTTAAAAGCATACATTTACTTTTGTTTATATTTAGTTAAAATGTGCGTCATCAATTTCTATATATCTTTAGCAAAGGAACAACCCCAAAATAAATCTGTGTCCAGAAAATAATTCTACGTATAGAGTCGTTAGACGTACAGATTATGCTTACATCATCCATGTAACCTATACATTTACAGCCTTATTAAATTGCGATTCATCAAATTCTAAAGGGCTCTATATAAACACAGAGCATATTTTTTTACAGAAGCTTTTAGTCCGTGAACTTCTATCCAAAAGCAAGATCTTCACTTCTGTAAAAAAAATATGCTATGTGCTTTATATAGAGCCCTTTAGAATTTACTGAATTGCAATTTAATATGGCTGTTAGCCATTTTCCCTCCCCCACCCGGAACTTGAATTCCCTTGATTACCTTATATGCCCTAATTTTTTCTGAAAAAGATTTGATTGCACATATAAAAAGGATAGGTGATAAGGGACATCCCTGTCTAACACCAGACTTAATATTAAAACTGTTTCCAAAATTTCCATTTATAGAGCGTTTACTAAAAACATTTTTATATACAGTGGCTATCTATCTCCGCAAGGTCTCAGGGAGTCCCATCCTTTCTAGGACTTGGAAAAGAAAGGAATGGGACACAGAATTGAAAGCCTTCTCAAAGTCCAGACTCACCATTGCAGTTGGGATATCACACTATTTTGTGTAGTTTAAAATATCTCTAATTAAAAATAAAATATCTGTAATACTTCTCCCCGGGATTCCACATGATTCATCATCTTTTATAATTAAATTATTTACTTTTTTAAGTCTATTTGATAAAATTTTTGTTATGCACTTATAATCAAAATTTAGAAGGGTGATAGGTCGCTAGTTTTTAATATCTTTGGGATCTCATTTTTTATGTAATAGAGTCACAGTACCACTCCTCATAGATGGTGGTAACATATCACCCTTCAAGCACATTTTACAAACAGATGAAAAGTAATCTGTAATAAAATCCCAAACCATTCGATAAAATTCACAAGGGAGGCCATCATCTCCCAAAGTTTTGTTTGGTTCAAAACTAAAAACCACACTAAAAAGTTCTTCCATACTAAGATAATCTAATAAAACCTTTCTATCTTTTTTACTTACAACCATGTTAACTGAATTTTAAATATCAGTCTTGCAAGCCTCATCTATCCTTTTTTCTTTATATAAATTAGAATACAAATTGGAGGCTATATTTAAAATATCTTTTAACTTTAAATACAATTTCCCAGATTCTATATTGGATTTGTTTAAAGCTTTCTTTAAAAAATATATTGATTACATTTTTCTCCTTTTTCAATATGTTTAAATTTAGATTACAAAATTATCGTTTTTCCTTTTTCTTCTAAAAACATTTAAATTTTTTCTCTTAATTTTTACATCAACCTCTACAGCATACTATTTTCCCCCATGTATACCCTGGCTCATTTGGATGAAGCTCTTTCCAAGTATCCTTTAGGGAAAAATCAGAGGCCATGTTAATTTTGAGGTTTTATCTAAAATAACTTCTTCTCTTTTTCTCTTCCTCCCACTTGAATCTAAAATACAGTTAAAATCCCCTAATAAAATTGCGGGTTCTATACCTGGTAAAAACATCTTAATAATTTCAAGCACACCATATCTGTTTTTTTTATCTGGTGGTGCATAAAAATTAAAAATTCTCAGAGATAAAAAAATTACATTTTGCATTTACTAATAAAACTCTTTCCAGAATGATGAAGAGGGCATTCACACCTGCCGCCTTGTTATCCGGCCCTCCAGACCAGACAGATGGTCCATTCCAATATTTCTTAAAATGTTCATAACTAATCTCATTTTAAATCCAGCATTCTTGAAGACAATAAAAAATCCAATTTAACATACATAAATAATTAAAACAAGCCACCCTGAGTGCCTTTGTTTTGATTCTCCTTATATTTAGGGAGAGACATTTAAAAGAGTGCATCAGTCATTGTCGTCTGGGGAAAGAGCAACATACTTGTTAGTACCCGCCAGATCCCATACTGTGGCCTCCATTTCTACCCCCTTGGAGTCTCCAGGGCCTATAGGTGTCTTTGACAGGCCTAAAGAGGGTGTCCCAGAAACAAGTCCCTCGGACCTTCTTTTAGCCTGTCCACTCCCTGCACTTTTCCCTGGAGCACTTCTTTTTTTAGTTTTGTCAATGTCCATTTGTTCCACATTTTCCTTTTGCTTTTTTGTTTTTTTAATGCACCTCTTTCCACATATCCCTGGAGCATCTAAGTGGGCTATCGTCCTCAGAGTCTTCTGGAGATCCTGCATCTGTTGGCTGGGCAACAGTTTGTCATAGGTCTGGGGTTGTTTCTCGCAAGGAAAAAGTGTAACAACGGACGCAGATCTTGCCCTAAGACGTGGGCCCTAGGTACAAAATCGACTGTCCTGTACGGACTTGATAAAGCTACTTGGCGCATCACAGCCATACTCTTATAGAGCATCTGTTGGTATGTTGACTTGCTGTTTGGACCCGCTCCAGCCGGGGATCCCTGAAAACTGTGCATCTTTCCGGAGCCTTCAGGATCTATCCCGGCGGGAACAGCCACCAGACTAGAACACACACTCTGCCTTTGAAACCGGAGACTACTTCTGCCTATTCCCTCTGAACTGGTACCTGACGGAACGCCTTGGGGATAGCTAGGTGCTACACCCACTGTGCCGGGAGGCCCACCAGCAGGCCTACCCTTTACAGCAGGCTCACACCCAGCACCATCATCCCTTGGACCAGATGACCCAGAAGGTCCCCTGGATCCCTGAGGAACAACAAAACTGTCAATTCCTTGTCCACTCCTTCCCATGCCCCCAGAGACTGGGAGTATACTAGTCACCAGTATTAGACTTCATTCACCGGCACCATTTCTGTAATATCTGAGTCCAAAGCTAAGACACCATAGACCACATTTTCTGAGGTTAGTCTCAAATGGCCCCTCTCACCGCTCCGAGACTCTTTGTTACTTGGACCAGGAACTGGCTCTTCCTGCTCATCCTTCTTTTTCGGTGGCTCTCAGACCTCTTTAGGACGGGACCTCGAGTACTGTGAACGCAGTCTCTCTGAGAGGTACGTATACTTTCTGGGGCACTTTTGGAATAGATGTGATACGTCCCCACAAAGATTACAGCTCCGGTTCTTATAGTCAAAGGCCTGGTGAACCAGGCTTCCACAATAGCGGCACCTGGGTTCTGGGCACTCATTAGTAAGATGGCCATACGTGTAGCATCTTTGGCAAAATATTGGTTGTCCTGGAAACCGAAGATACCCACGGCCACGGTCAAAGATGCAGGTGGTGTTTTCATCCCTCTAGGGCTGCCTGGATTCTACTTGAATGGCAACAGAAACTGTCTCTTTCTGTTCCAAATGCTATACACATTCTGTAGTTTACAAACAATCCTCAATGTCTTACAGTACCTACTGAGGAAACACTTGATAGTATGATCTTCAACAAAGGGGTTATACATATGCACAATGACTGACACTTCCTCTCTTGCTTACAACAGCTTGAGCTTCATCCCCTCCAGAATGGGGTTATCTGCATTAGCCTGGTAACAATGATATAAGTAGTAGCAGTCGCTCGAGCTGTAGAAGTTCAACTCCCTGTACTGTGAGCCTTGCATGCACAGCACTGACGCAGGAGAGATCTCCAGCAGCTCCTGCAAAATTCTCTCCACCCCATAGCTAATCGTTACTTGAGGTCGCCGTCCTTCTTCCACCACAAAACGAACACTGTCTTTCAGATGCAGAGCACCGGCCATCCCCTCTCTCTCTCCTCTATCCATCGATGTACGCTTTCCCACAAGGGAATAATAGCCCTGCTTACTTGGCTGAGATCACAACAGGATTGCTTGCGGCAGTCCCCCAATAGCAGCAAGGGGCATAAGGGCCCCCACAAGGAGGAGACTGATGTCCCAAGGCCAAGGGACCATGTGCTCACGAAAACCTCTAACCAAATCTCTAGGATTTGGCCAAAAGGTCGAGGCCCCATTCCATTGTTCTTTTTTTTAAATCTTTTTATTGAAATCAAGGCAAAAATTACAACACTTTAAAAATGCATAATTACATATATACAAGTTTGGAAAGTATTTCACAATAACAACTTTGTACAGATTTACATCAATGATAAATGCAATAAACAAAATAGCATATACTTGTGTCAGTTACAAAATTTGCAAATTCTTGTTCCATATACAAATTACAAAAACATCCAACATACATTTGTCAATATATTTATATTGTACAATAAGTCAAATAATTGAAACGCTTTTCATGGGTCAAACGACCACAAAATTATTTTTGTTACTTTTTTATTTTCCAAAAATGTAAACAACAAAAGCACATCATGCCTGGTGTCCCTCATTCTCCCTTCCCCT
Organism: Discoglossus pictus; assembly: GCA_027410445.1. Classification (NCBI taxonomy): domain Eukaryota; kingdom Metazoa; phylum Chordata; class Amphibia; order Anura; family Alytidae; genus Discoglossus; species Discoglossus pictus. The sequence goes on along the minus strand of CM050173.1, from coordinate 54,523,836 downwards.
ATCCCTCACAATGACCCTGCTTCTGGCTAGTTAAGACACCCATCCCTACACTTTCCATGCAGTCCCTCTAGCTGCCCCTCTGCTTTGCCTCATTGCTGGCATCTTTACAGTCTGAAAAAAAGAAAAAGAAAAAGAAATTACACAACAGTTGAATTCACCATGAGATAAGGTTTGACCACGTATGTGGTTTCCACAACTGTATACTTTCATCAGAATTGTTTTTTTATTGTCAACTAAAAAAAAAAAAAATGTATATATATATATATATATATATATATATATATAAATACATGACAGAATATATCCAGTACAGTCCCCTGGTAGAAGATGTTCTTTTTTGAACAAATATAGGTTACGGAACTTCCATAAAAGTCATCTTAACAGAATTAATAACCTGCTATACTATTTTATGCCTCTTGTTTAACAGATTAAGACATTGCCCATAAAGCATCATATTATATGTAATGCTCTAAAGATAGACCTGCATTCGTTCCATTTGTACGATTTTAGCATACTGACAAGAACATAACAAACTGACTGTTACTTTTTTCGTCACCACAACTTCTTCGTGGACATATGCCTGACCTTACCAGTCCATGACGATGTTGAAAGGCCTGAGTGGGTACACACCTATGCACCGCTGCCCACGATAAATCCTGTTGGGGATGAGTTAGACATGATAAATTGTCAGAATAAAGGTCTATCTGTATGACACCTATCTGGTCATTAACAAAAATTGACAATTTTCTTTGATCCAGTATAACTAGTAAAGAAGCAGTCCACAATTTATACATTTTGATCATTTTTTTCTAGATGCAAATAATGTTTAGGTAATTATAAGCTGTACAGGGCTGACAAAGATGACTTGTCAGAAACCTGACCATAGCAGCTGCCTTACATTCTTTAGTCAGCATTCTCACAGTAAAAGATAAGACTTTTAAATATATATATTTAGCTAGGTCTGGAAAACCTTTGCCTCCCAGATGTTTCTTACTGCACAGTTTGTCTCTATTCAATTTTTCCATACTGGAGTTACAAAAGAACTGAAAAAAAGGCTTCTTAAACCTTGTCAGCCATTAGTTATTTGGAGGGAAGATGGGGTAGTAGAAAAATGTTATTGGTAAAATGACAGATTGAATAATCAGCGCCTTCCGTTCCAATGACAATTCATGTAAACTCGAAAAAACGAAGTATTTTTTTAAGTTTGTTTAACTAAATTTCATATCTTGTTTCTCCATTCAAGTTTTGATCAAGCCAGTTACCAAGTATCTTTATTTTGTCATTAGTGACTGATAAATTTACTGGGATATCCTCTTTCCAATCTCCATAAACATTTACCACTGAAAAAACATGAGAATTAGATTTCACCTTAACAGACAATGCTATACCAGGCATAATGTTGACATAATTCAATATCTCAAAGTCAAGCAAATGAAACAGAATCCCCACCCCCACCCCCACATGCTTATTCTCATCCCTACCTGATCACAGTGAAGGCCCATGTTTCCACTCTTTTTTAAGTGTATCAAAGTTATCATTACCAGAAATGGCACATTCTTGAAGTAAAATAATGTCTTTGCAAATAAAGATCCCTGGTGTCCTAATACAGCGTGTATTTAAGGATAACATTTTTAGATCCATCATAACAATAGTTATGATTTATTTCTCTTGACCTCTATGTGGTGTATCACCAAATTAATATATATATATATATATTACACAAGGTTCGTCTACATTAAAAGGTATTTATTAAAAGGCAACAACACAATACTATAAATGTATCACAAACACACAGCCCAGACCCACGGAGCAACAACCCTTTTTAAATCTATCTACCTATATAGTAATCCCCTTCCCCAAACGCTTGATCTCACCCACGGTTAGGCCATCACCATTCATCACCACCATCACCATCAAGGAAGAAAAACAGGAAGCAACAGCAGTTTCCTGCCTGGATATACCCTTAGTTGCATCACTTCCTCCAGCAATTGTGGGAGGGAAGCAAAGACTCCCAGCCCTCCCACCTAGACCTGTTTAAGGAGGTCCTGAATTACCATGCAAGGAAGACAAGTTACCACATTCCCTCACTTTTTCTTCTTCTATGTTGCTCAGTTTTCTAGTTATCCCTCAAGTACAGGAGAACCTAGTGGGAGCAAAAACCTGATATGCAGGAGAAATTCAACCCACCGTCCCTCCGGAATAGTTCCCTCAGCGACATAAGTTCTCCTGTACTTTCCTATGGCTGTCAATCCACATATTACACAAAAACAGAACTTATAGAATTTAGGTGAGCGTGTGTGATAAATGTTTATGTATGTGCAATGTAAAACTTTATTGAAGAATGTATGAGAGAGAGAAAGAAGAGGAAAAAGACAACAAAAAAAAACATTTAAATTTCATTATTATATATCCTCCTTGCAAGTTTCTTCCTCATTTGTTTCATTGCCACACAAAAGTATATTATTATAATTGTTGTTAATACTTGAATGAACATGAGTACCAGCGACAGTGTTCGTAGGACTGGATGTGTCTCTGCATTGGTAAGAATTCCCCACCAGGGATGCTCAACGTTTTTTGTAGTAACTTCTATTTCCTTTTTCTGTTGTTCCAGCAGTAAGCTGATGGGGTGTAGTTGTTGTTTGGTACGTTTTACTAACTCATGAAGTTCCAAGGTAAGCTTTGGAATTGGGGGAAAAAGCTTCATTGTCAAATTTGTCCAATCTGCATTTGCAGTAAAATTGATCATTTCAGTGGTTAGGTTTCTTGATGGAAATAGTGTATGAGTTCCTACATGTATAGTAGTGGTTACCATGATACAAGACCCTTCTTCCACCAAACATATTTCATCAACTGTCCTATATTCAGAGTGGCCGATAAAGCATGCAATGTCCCCTATGCGGATCACCTCTTGCACCAGGTTTTCTTTTATCAACTGCACCCAGCCATCCTCCTCAGCTCCTTTGTCCCAAACACAATTGCACAGCCATCGGTGTTGAGATTTCCTGCAACAGCTTTCATCCATCTCCAATCCTGTAATAGTGGCCAGTCTTTTTGATGGGAAGTGTTGCTTGTAGATTCCATCACTTAACGTGCCAATGCTATGTATAAAGTTCAGTTGCTCTGCCTGCCCCTCCCAACAGGGAATTGCCAGGATTAGTCCTATTGTCCCAGATTGTAGTCCATGTGGCATCCATTGATCTGGGCCTTCAATATAGCTGTATTTAAGATTGTCCTCAGTGATGTCCACTCCTTTTCTTTTCAATGACGTGATAATCCTTGTTGCATTGATTTGTCTTGCCCACTTGTTTTCCTGGATGTCTTTAATAGTTTCCTTTAAATCTGCCAACAGCTTTCCTCCAATCATAGAACAGAAAATGGCAGTTCCCACTATTTCATTCTTAATGCTGTTAGCAAAGGAAGCAATATTTTCCTCAACTAGATGCAGGTTGTTGGCAATGGTGTATATGTCATCAACATTGTCTGTCAGTCTACTCACTATAAGGGAGTCAGCTACTCCACCTGTTTTCATAGCATGTCCCATGCCATCAGTAAGGGAGTTTATCCTGCTGTTCAGTCCAATGATGTCTGCTGAATTCCATACTCCCAATCCAGTTCCGACTCCTCCTAAAAGGGCTGCAAGTGTGTCCCGTTTTTCTCGACTCCCTGCTCCGGTCCACTCAATGATGGTCTCTTGTATTCTTTGCTTAAACCACTGCCGCTGTGATTCTGGAGGAATAGAAAAATCATTAAAATTTAGAATTATTGGGTAGTAAGTCCACCCAACCCCTTGCACAACTGTTTCATGTGTTGGTACCACCACCAATCCGCCTATTGGCCATGGTACCTTCTTCTGATCTTTACAATGTTGCAGCTCCTTTACAGAGACAAATACTTCATCTATTGTTAGAACACACCCCTTTCCAGTATCAAAATTGCAGAATTCCTCTAGGTCAGGCTGGGCAGTTATAACTGCAGCGTCCCATTCTCCACCCTCTTCTAATGTTAAGTTACTCACTACTACTGTAATATTTGTAACCCTCCCTTGTACCTTTGTTGTTATTTTAGTCCTTCCTTTAAAGTTTCCTGTATTCATCATCTGTCCATATCTTATAACCCATTCCCAGTTATGTCCCTCTATACTTTTTATTGGAGCTCTAAGAGCTAATCCCCTGGTACTATTATGTGGCAAAATAATGTTTACTTGTAACCCTCCACCCTCTTTTACTTCCAATTCCCTGGGCCAAATAAATCTATCTGCTTGAACGTAATGTAACTCCAATCTTTTCAAACTCTTTCCCTTATTTGCGGTATCTTCTGGCCTTATTGCCTGTCTCCCTATTCCTACTGTGATACAGCTTATACTTATCCATCCTGTAACAAGGATCCACCACAATCTTCTGTTGACACGCATCTTCATTCTTATACAGCCTTGCTCTGTGGGAACACTAGATTCCATCATTAGAAACATATACATACACAAACAAAAAAATAAAAAATATCTTTTTGCAAGTTTGTTCACGGCCCTGTAATCAATGGTAAGTCTCCATGATGAGGCTGCTTTTTCATCACCATTCCCTTTTAACACAGCTTTTCTCACAGGCCAACATGGTGAGTTACATGCATACCCATTTCCAGATTTAATTATTCCACGTCTCTCCAGTATTTCTATCATCTCGGTGATTGATGCCACTGATTCTCTTGGGACTGGATATTGCTTTTGCCATTGTGGGTCTCCTCCTTCCAACAAGACCATTCCTTTCATTCTTCCACAGTCTAATTTATCTGTAGCCCAAACAGGTATGTCTTGGATTAGCTTCTGCAGCCATTCTGGTTGTCCGTCTAGTTTCAGTTTTTTTTTTTTCAGACTTTTTATCGGAGAGACAATATATGCCATTGGGAGCACAACCCCTTTCGTCAACTCTGTACTTACCTGATTCACCTTTTCTGTGTTCCACAAACAAAAATTGGCAAGATCTACAATGAAATTTCCTTTTTTTAAAGCTTCTATTCCCAATATTTCCTCTGGCCAACCCACTATTGCTTCTACTTGTATTGTTTTTTCTCCAACTGCTACATCAATTGGACCTGCTCTAACCTCCTGTGGATTCCCAGTAACTCCCATAATACTTACTGAAGAATCCCCATTTTTGACCCTGTTGGTCATTGTAACTGCTGCTCCTGTATCTACCAACATATTTTTCCCTACCCCTGCGATGACTGTATAAATGGTAGGCCGACCTGCCTCATCCATGGTTAAATTAGCTGAGCGAATGAGATGCTGAGGCGCAGGGGTTGGGATTTGTCATTGTGACTCACTTCTGCTCTGTCCCTCTTTTATCATCTTTGCCTCATTTTCCTTCAATTTCCTCTCTGACTCAGCTACCTTGTTTTTAAGTATGTGATTTTCCTCTTCTATCCTATCCTTCTGTCTCCTGAGTTCCCAATAGCCCATGTTACCGTTTCTCCCTCCTGATTAGCCCTCCAGTTGCTGCCATCCTTATTCCTATAGTCCCTAGGTGGATCTCTCCATCTTTTGTCAAAGTTCTGTTTTGGTCTCCAGTTTTGATCATCCTTCTTGTTCTGGGGTACATCCCACGTCTGGTTTCTCCATTTACCATTTATATCTCTACCAGACTCGACCTTAAATGTTCTTACAGCTGAAACAGAGCAGGCCTGTTCTGTGAAAGGATGCTTGATCCACCACTTATCAGCTCTAGTTAGTACCATTTCCAAGTCTGTTGGTGTTGGATCAAAAAGCCTGACAAATTCTTGACACTCCCGGGGAAGGGCTTCCATTACTTTTGCTATATGTTCTGGTGAGCCCAGCACTAGAGGCTGTTGAGGTTGTCGTAGAGTATACCAAAAAAATATCCTTTGAGCTACCTCTCTAGGACCATCTGTTGGCCTCATGGTAATATTTGCTATTTCTTTCTCTATGCTAAGTAGATAGAAATTAGTTGCAGCAATTCTTCCTGCCTGATCAGACACACTGTTATTAAATCCCAATAGTCTACTAGCCAAAGGACCCATAGCGTATTCTAACAGTTCTGTCCATTCCTCTAAGTTAAGACCTCCTTTTTTAGCTCTATCTGCTCCCCTCATAAACCAATGTGTAAACGTATTAAAGTTGTTAATTGGCATACTTCCCCACCATTTCTGGAAATTGTCTTTATCTGCCATAGACATCGGTCGAGTCTGCATAGAAAATCCTGTAGGTGTTTGCCTTGCATTAAATAATTCTGAAACAATAACTGGTGCTTGTGGTATGGTATCTACTTGTGGAACAGAATAACATAAGAAATCTTTTCTATCTTGGTTCATTTTCGGCACTGGTTCTTTATTTTGTGCCACGAACATATCCAGATCTGGATATATTTTGGCAATGTCTCTGACTCTTTTTATCCCTTCTAACTTTGTTTTATTTTTATAGTCCATTATTATGTTTTGAAGTTCTGTTATTTTTACTCCATAAGCATCCCTCTGCTCTTCTATTTCCCTTAACTCCCTTTCTAGTTCCCCAACAATTGTAGTTGTTCTCAAAGCTGCAATTTTTAAACAATCCCTTTTGTCCATTGCTTCCTCCATTTTATTTGTTGTTTCCAAATTATGCTGCCGTAATTCTACAACTAAGTCTATTAGGCCTCCTATTGTGGCTACAACAGCTTGTGTGACCAAACTTTTTCTCTTCTTTGTTCTATACTTTTTGTTATTTACAATTTGTGTTAGAACATCCATTAATCTCTCCTCTTTTTCACTGTCTGGGTTTGCTGGCTCTGGAAGCTCATATGGACCATCATGTTTTTGAATATGTTTCCTAAAGTACTCACGCACTTCTGTGGGAAAGTATTTGGCCCCTTGAAAAGACATTCCTACTCTTTTACTCACCCAAGTAAGAATCCAAATCAATTTGCGACTAAAGTAGCATGCTTCTGAGTAGCCAACAATAGTTGATGACTATTCAGTAGGCCAGGTGTAATATGTAGAAAAATAGACTAGTACCCACAATGCAAATTATACTTACCTTAGTATGGTGAAGGTAATACTTGCTAATTAACTTAAAATATAATAACAAGGCCTGCAGGGTAGGAGATATACCTGAACTAGGATATGCAAGACACCCAAAAAGTATAAGGTATGGAAGCCTATAGTGTATTAAAATGCACGCCTGAAATAATATATATATATATATATAAGATTTAAAATGGTTTATTTATTTATTTTTCTCCAGGCCTGTACTTTGATAAAGGATTAGAGAAAGAAAAAGAAAGGAGAAAAATAAAAACAAAAAAATTCTTTAAAAAAAAACAAAACAAAAAAAACAAAACTAAAATAATAGTATTAACAAACTCAGGTATTTGAAACACACAACAAACTAATATATTCAAAATTGTGGCCTGATGCCCAAGCTTGTATATTAAAAATGGAGGCTTGGACTAAGATATCAAATCAGCATTCAAATACACAAAGAAGCCACATGGAGCCTACTATATTGTATTCAAATGCAGGGCTGGCCTGTACTCTGATCGTCAAAAGCACAACAAAACTCAACTCAGATAAACCCACAAACAACCTGTATGATATATTTGTTTTATGTAGCAAAATAAGCTAGTACGAACAAAACTCAACTCAGAAGAAAGGATTAAAAATAAAATTGAGGCCTGATGCCCAAGCTTGTATATTAAAAATGGAGGCTCAACCTAGACTCCACACACAATCAGCACTTGATTTCCCATGCAGAGGATAATTAGACAAAGTACTTTTTTTTTCTTCCCCCAAAAAATAAATCTGACTATCTATTAATGTGATATTACCTCATAAATAACCTTTGTCGAAGTCTAAAATTCGTGGTCGCCAAATGTGGTGTATCACCAAATTAATATATATATATATATTACACAAGGTTCGTCTACATTAAAAGGTATTTATTAAAAGGCAACAACACAATACTATAAATGTATCACAAACACACAGCCCAGACCCACGGAGCAACAACCCTTTTTAAATCTATCTACCTATATTGTAATCCCCTTCCCCAAACGCTTGATCTCACCCACGGTTAGGCCATCACCATCCACCATCACCATCACCATCCAGGAAGAAACAGGAAGCAACAGCAGTTTCCTGCCTGGATATACCCTTAGTTGCATCACTTCCTCCAGCAATTGTGGGAGGGAAGCAAAGACTCCCAGCCCACCCACCTAGACCTGTTTAAGGAGGTCCTGAATTACCATGCAAGGAAGACAAGTTACCACACTCTAATGCAGAGACTTCTGAGCTTATAGACCCTCATCTGATGTCCTGGATTCCCCCTTTAATAGCCCCTTTTCTTGGTAATACAGGTGAGCAAATCTCTTCCATTGCACCACCAGGCTCCGACACACTGGTCCTGCAACCTCTTTCTGATAATGGCTTTTTAGGATCTGGCTCATCTCCTCTTTCCTCTGCGCCCAAACTTCATTTTGTACTCTCATTTGTGTCCAACAAGGCTTCAACGCCAGAGTCAGTCACTCCAGTTGTCTCTCCCTCATAGGCCCAGATGGACTGCTGTTCCAACGAAAAACCTGTGAAAACAGAAGAAAAGATGGAGGCACTTTCTTCCATTTGTTGGCAAATGAAACCATCCGCAACTGGTAATGTTTCTGCCACATCCTCAGAAAGAACAGGACACTATTACGGTGTCATCATTTCGGGTTGCCATACTTGACCTCTCCGCCTCGTGTTGCTGCTGCAGCTTTGGATCAGCAGACTGAAGGGGAATCCAAGACCACTCCTTGGTAAATCCCCTGGATTCAATGTGATAACTCTCTTATTCTGGGAAAACCCAGCAGCCTCTGAGTAGGACCGTTGCCTTTTAGGACAGTCACTAAACAAGTGATTGTCATCATTACAATAATCACACTTCTTGATTGGGCACCTCTTTGTAGAATGTTCCTTGCTGCCACAATTTATACACACGTTTTCCATACAATTCTCAACTAAATGCCCATAACTCAAACATGAGAATAAAAACAGCGGCTGGTTTCTAAAAAAATCCCTACCTTCATCAGTGCCTATTGAAAATACAGCTGGAGGTTGTTGTAGTCCCCCATGACAGGATTTGTCTTTCTTAAACCTGACTATGTAATGTCTTTTTCCATTCCAGATATTGTGGCTATTAGTAAGTATGCAAATAAAATGTATATGGGAGCAATACTTCTGCAAAAAGCCTATTATATCCTCTTCTCTAAAAAAAGGGTTGAAAACATGTACTGTAAGAAACACCTCTTCTTCAATGAAAATGTACTCTGGTTTTAGCCCTGCTAACTTAGGGTTGGAGGCGTGTATCTGGAACCGCCTATGAAAGTTTCTACATAGGTCAGTAGACCTGAACTTAAGGTACAAATAAAAAATGTGAAAAGTCCCGCGCACACAGGAAATTTTGTGCCTTGAATTTCAAAATATCAAACAACATTTCCACAAAAAAGTAAGTTTCTTTGACCTTCGCCCTTGCACATTCCGCAACCAAGATCCATATTGTCCCTAGAGTCGCTCCCCATGGGCCGACATCAAATCTCTCGCAGCCATCAATACCTGCAAGTAAAGGGAATGCCTCCCCCCAAATAGCAGATGGACCCCAACCCCTTAGGGAAGAGGCCAAGGGGGAGGGTTCCTTCACTGGAATCTCTCTCGCTAAGCTTGGAGGAATGTCCATTGGCCAATAGCAGCAAGGACTCCAATCTGCAGGAAGGAGTCCAAGGCCGACCTCCAGGGTCCTCTTTGCTAGGAATCCACGCCAATCACCAATTCTCGGTTACTGACAATCATCATTGTGGGGTGGGTGACTGGTTTGTGTAATAGATTTTTGTAGAGAGTAGTTCACTACAGCAATTGTTTCACATATGGTGGGCTGAAGAGTGATACAAGCCCTCCACCTTACAGAGTACAGTAGTACAGACAATGAATAGTACATTAGATATTCCATTTCAATGTCTAAAAAATAAGTTAATAAACATATGTCCTGCTCAAATTTCTCAGAAATACAGTTGATGCACTGCACTCTGGGAAAACTGGATGGGGACATGCAAATGAGACCACAATGCACGCTCACATTATGCACAAACCAGGTCACCCACCCACATACAGAACTGTTTCACGCTTACTGCCGATCATCAGTGTGGTTTTCTCAGAGTGTAGGGCATTATCTGTATTTCTAAGAAATTTGAGCAGGAAATATGTTTATTAACTTATTTTTTAGAAATTCAAAGGGAATCACTAATGTACTATTCATTGTTTGTACTACTGTACTATGTACGGTGGAGGGCTTCTTTCACTCTTTAGCTCACCATATGTGAAACTATTGCTATATATATTTATATATACACAGTATCTCACATAAGTGAGTACAACCCTCACAATTTTGTAAATATTTTATTAAATCTTTTCATGTGACAACACTGAAGAAATTACACTCTGCTACAATGTAAAGTAGTAAGTGTACAGCCTGTATAACAGTATAAATTTGCTGCCCCTCAAAATAAATCAACACACAGCCATTAATGTCTAAACAGTTAGAAATGTCCAAATTGGGCCCAATTACCATTTTCCCTCACTAGTGTCATGTGACTCGTTAATGTTACAAGGTCTCAGGTGTGAATGGGGAGCAGGTCTGTTAAATTTGGTGTTATCTCTCTCACACTCTCTCATACTGGTCACTGGAAGTTCAACATGGCAAAGAACTCTCTGAGGATCTGAAAAAAAGATTAGTTGCCCTACATAAAGAAAGCCCACAAACAGTTTGCTGAAGACAAGCAGACTAAGGACATGGATTACTGGCACCATGTCCTGTGGTCCGATGAGACTAAGATAAACTTTTTTGGTTCAGATGGTGTCTGGCGGCAAACAGGTGAGCAGTACAAAGACAAGTGTGTCTTGCCTACAGTCAAGCATGGTGGTGGGAGTGTTATGGTCTGGGCCTGCATGAGTGCTGCCAGCACTGGGGAACTACAGTTCATTGAAGGAACCATGAATGCCAACATGTACTGTGACATACTGATCCCCTCCCTTCGGAAACTGGACCGCAGGACAGTATTCCAACATGATAACGACCCCAAATACACCTCCACGACCACCCCTCCTTGCTAAAGAAGCTGAAGGTAAAGGTGATGGACTGGGCAAGCATGTCTCCATACCTAAACCCTATTGATCATCTGTGGGGCATCCTCAAATGGAAGGTGGGGGAGTACAAGGTCTCTAACATACACAAGCTCTGTGGTGTCATCATGGAGAAGTGGAAGAGGACTCCAGTGGCAACCTGTGAAGCTCTGGTGAACTCCATGCTCATGAGGGTTAAGGCAGTGCTGGAAAATAACAGTGGCCACATAAAATATGGACACTTTGGGCCCAATGTGGACATTTCCACTGAGGGGTGTACTCACTTTTGCTGCCAATGGTTTAGACATTAATGGCTGTGTGCTGAGTTATTTTGAGTGGACAGCAGTTTTACCCTGTTATACAGGCCGTACACTTACTACTTTACATTGTAGCAGAGTGTCATTTTTTCAGTGTTGTCACATGAAAAGATATCATAAAATATTTACAAAAATGTGAGGGGTGTACTCACTTTAGTGAGATACTGTATATATAACTCACATTGTTAGTCATCATTTAATATAACTGGCAGCTGTTTAATTATTCAGGAGTTGTGACCTAGGTATTCTTTTAATAAGAACATTAAATATTGTTTTGAAAATCAGATAACAAAATTATCATAAGGTGGGGGTATGGTCATACATGGACACAGGACAGTGGCAGGGAAGATATTTGCCAACTACTGAATAATTAAACAGTTTCCAGGTGATTTCAGTAGCAATGTGGGTTTGGTGAAAGGAGGGAAGCAAAGACAGACCCAACCCACAAGTCAGGTAGCAATCAATTTAAAACCATTTTATTTACAGAGTTTAATTTTTTTATGCTTGATGGTAAAACTTCAAAATGTTGTGTGATTTCCACTGGCCTGTAGAGTGTGTTCTTTTTTGTGTGAAAACCCACAGAGAGCTGAATATTATTTGTTTCATATTGGACACTACATCAGTATGTGATAGACATTTAATTATGCCAACTTATTGTTCTCATCCAGAAGCTGAATCTCCAGTTAATTTATTTTGCGATATATCTGGTGCACTTAGAGTGACAAGAAAAATTCTCTACAATTTACAAAATAACAGCTATTATTTCATCATATCAGTGTATTTCTATTTGACACTGTAGCTATTGAAATACTGACTTGGCTTTAAGTACACTATATATGCTGATCAAATTAAAATATATCTTACATCAATGTTTCTCCCTCTCTCTTTGAATTTATCTATATATCTCTTTGTAAAAATACATACTAAGGCCAAGATTCCATAAGTCATCATAAGGTTTAGCAACTGTGCAATTATATATAGTGCCTTGCAAAAGTATTCACCCCCCTTGGCATTTTTCGTGTTTTGTTGCCTCCCAACCTGGAATTAACATGGATTGTTTGAGTATTTGCATAATTTAATTTACAGAACATGCCCACAACTTTGAAGATGTTTTTTTATTGTGAAGCAAACAACAAATAGGACAAAATAACAGAAAAAGTCAATGTGCATAACTATTCACCCCCTAACGTCAATACTTTGTAGAGCCACCTTTTGCGATAATCACAGCTCCAAGTCATTTTGGATAAGTCTCTATTAAGTTGCCACATCTTACCACTGGGATTTTTGCCCAGTCCTGCTTGCAAAACTGCTCCAGCTCCTTCAAGTTGGATGGTTTGCCCTTGGGAACAGCAATCTTTAAGTCTGACCTCAGATTTTCTATTGGATTAAGGTCTGGCATTGACTAGGCCATTATAACACATTTACATGTTTTCCCTTAAACCACTAACTCAAGTGTTGCTTTAGCAGTGTGTTTAGGGTCATTGTCCTGCTGGAAGGTGAACCTCCGTCCTAGCCTCAAATCACGCACATAGTGGTACAGGTTTTGCTCAAGAATATCCCTGTATTTAGCACCATCCATCTTTCCCTCAACTTTGACCAGTTTCCCAGTCCCAGCTGCTGAAAACCATCCCCATAGCATGATGCTGCCACCACCATGTTTCACTGTGGGGATGGTGTTCTTTGGGTGATGTGATGTGTTGAGTTTGCGCCAGACATAGTGTTTTCTTTGGCTGAAAAGTTAAATTTTAGTCTCATCAGACCAGAGCACCTTCCTCCGTACATTTTGGGAGTCTCCCACATGCCTTTTCGCAAACTCAAAACGTGCCATTTTGTCTTTTGCTGAAAGTAATGGCATTCTTCTGGCCACTCTTCCTTAAAGCCCAACTCTATGGAGGGTACGGCTTATTGTCGTCCTATGTACAGATACTCCAGTCACTGCCGTGGAACTCTGCAGCTCCTCTCTGTGCTGCCTCTCTGATTAATGCCCTCCTTGCCCGCTCTGTAAGTTTTGGTGGGCGGCCATCTCTTGGCAGGTTTGCTGTTGTGCTAGGTTCTTTCCATTTGGTTATGATAGATTTGATGGTGCTCCTGGGGATCATCAAAGATTTGGATATTTTTTTATAACCTAACCCTGAATTGTACTTCTCAACAACATTGTCCCTTACTTGTTTGGAGAGTTCCTTGGTCTTCATGGCAGTGTTTGGTTAGTGGTGCCTCTTGCTTATGTGTTGCAGCCTCTGGGGCCTTTCAAAAAAGGTGTGTATATGTAATGACAGATCATGTGACACTTAGATTGCACACAGGTGGACATAATTTCACCAATGATGTGACTTCTGAAGGTAATTGGTTGCACCAGAGCTTTTTATGTGCTTCATAACAAAGGGGGTGAATACATACGCACATGCCAATTTTGTGTTTTTCTATTTCTAAAAAATGTTTTTATGTATATATTTTTCTCATTCTACTTCACCAACTTAGACTATTGTGTTCTGATCCATCACATAAAATTCAAATTAACAAAACATTGAACTTAAAGCTGTAATGTAGCAAAATAGGTAAAAAGTCAAGGGGAGTGACTACTTTTGCAAGGCACTGTAGTGCTCATTAAAACCCTTAGGAAGTATCAAGGTTATTAAATGATGCTTGTGAAGTGGTCACTAAGTACCAAAAAAATAAAGAGTACTCAACCATTCACAAAACCACTAAAATCCTTAGTGAGCCCTTAGTCAAGGCTTTCTAAAAAATGAAAGCAAGTGTCATGCATGCTCACAAACATGCTATTTCTCAGAAAATACAGTAAAAATACCTGAACAATGTGTAGTTATGCAAAATATAAGGAGATCCAATCATAGACTTTCAGAATTACTGTTAGCTAAATAATTTACTGGAAAACCAATTTAAATGACCATGCACAAGACAACATGAGGCCTACATAACTAACCAATATTTGAATGGGAACCATTACCCGACTTAATATTGAAACTTTTTTGACATTCTTTATCATGAGTGGTGTTGGTATGGGAGGCACTTATGTGTTCACATTAAACATGCTGTTGTCTTTAGTGAGCATTTATAAGTGTTACCAATGAGAGAGGACCCTCCACCTGTGTATGCACTGATATATAAACAGGTGTTCATGTTTACATGCATTTCCTAATTTATATATATATAGATAATTGTAATGGTAATATATTAGTTCCCCTCTACTTGAAAAAAGTTCAGAGGATGTCCATGCATCCTTGCCCTATTTTCCAGAAAATTTAGAACAAATAACTTTCCTTGGTTTTATTATGATATTCTCTCTGTAGAATTGTTCTGTGAAATGACAAATATATCCTCGGAAACTTAGCTTATAAGGTTAATATACCTTTTCTAGTATATGAATATATCTTTGATTATTAGATAATTTACCTAAGGCCACTGAGGTTGGGTAAAAGTCACCAGCCTCTCCATATAAATTATTATGTCAGATTCCATGCTTGGCTATTCATTTTTTTTATTACAGGGAATAAAATAATCTGAGCTGTAGAACTTCCATTTCCACAGAAAGTTCATATCGTACCATCTCTCATAAATTCAAGGTTTCTTTGTCTCTATGCATCTCACTGACCTCACTGTGATCTGTGACTCACTCAATGATTTCCACTCATCTAGAACTGTATAATATAATATATTCTGTTACCCAAAGTTTGAATAGTTGTAAAAGAAAACTCCAGTTCATTGCTTTCAGAATATATCAGTTCAAAATAATTTTATAGTACAAGCAATTGTAGGCAAAGGGAAATGAGCATCCCTAGACTGCTCGTACAAACATCCAATGCTCCTGTACAATGTAGGCATCATTGTGCATGCACTGGATTTATCCCATGTCCAAGAACTATGTAAACCTACACCTGCAATCACTCCTGTGTGTTATTAGTGTTCCTGATGGCCAACTACCAACAAGTTCTCTTAAGATTCCAGTGTTTTTCTATATCTTTTCCTGAGTGCTGAGTAGGTCACCAGACTTATAGAACTAGCCTACTTAAGTGTTGTTTGTTCTACGATTGAGAGCATCTGCCTTTGCTTTTCCTTGTATGCAAACCACCATTAGGGTTTCTTTTACCTAATTGCAGAGGGGGCTCTAGACTCCTTGCTAACAATGCATTTAAGAGTACAGCTACGTATCACTGATGATGTGTAAGAGAAGCTGCAATGTATGCCTAGGTCATGCTATTTCTCCTGTTCAGGGTAGAACTCCCTGGTATTTTAAAGCTGGATCATTCTGTAAAGTGACAGCAGATTGATTTACTTATGACATTATGTTTGACTTAGGGAATGACTACTACACCTACCTGACAAGATACAAGAGATACTTCTGTTCAGGGTGGAGTTGCCTAGTATATACTGGAGTGAGTTGCAAGTTTATCTCCAGTGGACCACTGCATACAGCTCCTAGGTGGTCTCCCATTTATGTATTGACAAGGCCCTGCATGACTTCAGTATGGTGTGACTTCTTGGTTCCTAGACTGGAATTGAACCACGTCGCAGCAGTGAATGCACCGAATACCACTGGACAATAACTCTTGAGGTTTGGTCTCCCTAATGGTCATTGGGGACTCAAAACAACATGATCTGTTACATTGTCCGAACATTGGCATCTGGGTCCTAACTAAAATATACAGAAATAACCTCACAAATCTGGCTGTTGTTTCTCTCTAATTATAACAAAAAATACACAGTATATATATATATATATATATATATATATATATATATATATATATATATATGTAATATAGTGTGTGTGTGTATATATATATATATATATATATATATATATATATATGTATGTGTGTAATATACTGTGTATATATATATATATATACATATATGTGTAATATAGTGTGTGTATATATATATATATATATATGTATGTAATATAGTGTATATATATATATATATATATATATATATATATATATATATATATATACTGTAATGTGCAATATCAATGAATACTATATACATCACAATAACTAATAAAAGTCTAAACAAAATGTTCTAGTTATCTATCTTGTTATTGTGTATACTGACCTTCACCGTCCAAATGGAAAGCCTCACTTTTGTAAACATTCCCCAGCTGTCTCCTCTTTCATTGCACTGGCATTAAAAGATCACTGTAATATTCTAACAACAGGAACTAGAATTGTTTTGTTTATTGGTCAATAATACATTTCATATTCTATGATTTAAAAAAAGTAATTTTTAATATCATATTTACATTCAGCTCAGCTGCTGCTGATATCCACTCACTGTAAGGTCAAAAAGGAGAGGCAGATTTGTCTAGCAGGTCATGTTTAATTTTCAGGAACAATGTAATACCCTCATTTGGAATATGGAGTACAATTTTGGGCTCCACTTCATAAAAGGACATTTTAGAGCTGGAAAATGTACAGAGGAGGGCAACACATCTAATAAGGGGAATGGAGGGGCTAAGTTATGAAGAAAGACTAACCAAATTACACTTATTTTCTCTAGAAAAAGGCGTCTAAGAGGAGATATGATTACCTTATATAAATACATCCAGGGTCAGTATAAAGATTTGTCAAGGGAGCTTTTTGTGCCAAGAGGTTTTCAACTGACAAGAGGACCTCCCTTTGCGGTTAGAATTAAAAAGATTCCACCTTAAAGAAAGAAAAGGGTTCTGCACAGTAAGGGTGGTTAATCTGTGGAATTCTCTACCAGAGGAGGTGGTGACAGCGGATTCGATAGATAACTTTAAAAGGGGACTAGATGTATTTCTAATTAAAAAGGGAATTCAGGGTTATCATGGATAATTAGAGAGGCAGTATTGATCCAGGGAGAAGTCCGGTCGCCGGTGTCTGGGATCAGGAGGGAATTGATTTATTTTATTTTTTTATACAACTAATTAATTAATAGTTAATCCGCATATTGCAGATCAGAGGAGATCTTAAAAGGTCGAACTTGATGGACTGCAAGTCTTTTTTCAAATTTAAATACTATGAGCCTCATTCAATTGCGAGTTGGCCAATTGAATAGGGCTCTATATAAGCACATAACATATTTTTTATACAGAACTTTTTAGTTACTGAACTTCTATCCACAATCAAGGTCTTCAATAACTAAAAACTTCCATCAAAAAATATGTTATGTGCTTATATAGAGCCCTCTTCAATTGGCAAAATTGCAATTGAATGAGGACCTATGTAACTATGTAACCAACACAATGGTCTCCATTGTCTGTAAAGTTGATATGTGAAAACAGTTTCACTTGACAATAAGAAGAGTCTGTTAAGGATAAATTGGCCTCTAATCAATTGTTCTTAAAATCATTTAGACCTGTCTCTCTGCCAAAGCCCCTCTTTCACTTTGATGACCTTATCAGGGTGGAGATAGTGAGCTCAATTTAAATCCGAAGCTCTGACTTTTGAATATGAATTTGATAATCAATATTTCAATAATAAATCATTCAATAGCGCTAAGGAATATGTTGGAGCATTACAAATAAAGGGTAATAATGATTAAATATGAATATCATTCATGATCATTGCAGAATTAAGACATAACTCCTATTTTAGTGATTTATATTTGTCATTTAACTCATAGAATAAAACAGACGCAGGATAAGATGTATTTAAAATAAAATAGAATCCAAATAGTCAATCCATGGATAGAGGATATCATAACAGCTAACTTTCCTCCAGTGTACAGACAAACTTCTGGAGCCAAGGCATGTGCATCTGTACAACTCAATTTAAGGTTTCCATGACAACACTAGGCCGTCTATCGCCTATGTTCCCTTCCTCTTCTCAAAAGAGAATTCCCAGGCAAAAAAACACACTTTCTGAGCTGACTCCCTTTATACAGCAGTCTATGCTTCACCTGGTAGGAAAATGCATCTACCCAGAGAGGAGGCGGCAAACAATTTGAGATGAATAATTACCCTGGAAAGTACATAGTCAGAGGCCCCTGAGCTCTTGAAATATTGCAAGTGAAATTCATGTTTCTTAGTCATAAACTTGCTTAACAAAGTCTTGTGCCCCACCTTGAGGACAAAAAGTGTTATCACATTTCAAGTTCTGTTATGCAACCTTAAACTATCTCTGAGACTTGTCAACAACACAAGTCTCAGTGTTTTATACTTGGCAGATTATCAGAGCAGTGAAAGAAATGGATAGTTTGGGGGGAAAAAATAATTTTTCTGAAGTATGTAAGAAAATAACAGAATCAGCAGCTAAGTAAACCATGAACTTAAAATATGTTTTAAAGAAATCTTAAATATAGCTGACTCTGCCTAGGGTAGTTGCCTTTAGTTGGATGGGGGTGGTTATCTTATTGGGCTTAATTTTTTATTTAGTTATATTGTCAAATGTCAACCTTGTAAATGCATTGACATAGCATATTATAAAGGTATGCAGGCCATAACAGCATACTAAATATGACACTTCTGTGGCCCTTAACTAGGTTAATAAAATAATTTCCTCACCCTCGTTGTAATTATGATATCAAACTTATACTTCAATTAAATAAATATTTATATGTATATGAAGTGTGAGGTAGCCGTGAGTGTCCAGTAATCTAGATGAATAATTAGAATATTGCAGTATATAATGATACTTTTTTTTATTGGACAAACATATTTATAGTTTTCATGACAAGCTTTCGAGAGTGCACCTCTCTTTTTCAAGTTCAAAGCAACTCTCATCAGCTGCAAAAAGAGAGGTGCGCTCTCGAAAGCTAGTCATCACTAGGTATCACTATATACTGCAACACTCATTTATTTATATATATATATATATATATATATATATATATATATATATATATATATACACATAGTTGAATAATCAGAGTATTGCAGTGAATAGTGATACCTTTTTTATTGGACAAACGTATTCATAATAAAGCGACGAGCTATCCAGAGATAATGCCTCTCTTTATAAAGTAAAAAAGCGATACTGATACAAGTATGAGCTAAAATCAGCAAACTGACAAAAGGGACATAGTCTTACCTTCTGGGTGCTCCCCTTTTCTTACAGTTTTCTCTTATGAGAGCTGCCATTTTGAATAGCTGTGACAGAGACCCTCACAGTGAAGGGACATCACCCTATTAGTGCGTCAAGGGAAGTGTATTGCGTGGTACATTGGAGATTATGCAGCTGACTGTGATTAAGAGGTATGTCATTTAGACCCTCTCAACATGTTGCAAGCAATGACAGTGTCACTTTTGGAGGTTGTCTTAGAGTCTGATTGGGGTAGGGAGAATGCTTCAACTGCTGTTCCTTACAGCATGCAGTGTCCTGCTTATAGATCTGCAGACTTACCTTGTTGTATGTCTTTCTGGCTGTGTCCTGCACAGCAACGTTTGCTGAATTTAATAAGGAATAACAAGTGAAATTTGTTGATTAGAATAAAATGTTAGTGTGCATTTGCATAGCATTATATATTTGGAGCCATTTGAGGGCTGCCAATTGTAGATAAAAAATATAGGACATTTGTGGGGTATGTTATGGAAAGGATGCAATTATCTATGCCAGAAAGCACAATATACATTTTGTATCTACTTTCTGATGAAGTAGGGAATGTGCACACAAACATGGGTCTCAAAGAATAGAAATGTTTCTAAATAAGGTGAATACATAGGCCCTCATTCAATTGCAATTTGGCCAATTGAATAGGGCTCTAATTAAGCACATAACATATATTTTTTAAAGAAGTTTTTAGTTAGTAAACATCTATCCAAAAGCAAGGTTTTCACTAACTAAACACTTCTTTAAAAAAATTATGCTATGTGCTTATTTAGAGCCCTATTCAATTGGCCAAATTGCAATTGAATGAGGCCCATAGTGTTCATAGTTTCTGAGGTATTTAATAAAACATGCACACTTTTACATCTATACAACTTACTCTCTGTGTTTTATATTTTTTTGCTCTGCCTAGTAAACATCTTTTAATCTCTTGCCTGTTACACTGAAACACACTGCAATTAACTCTTAGAGTAATTTTTAACCAACTAATGCATTTTATGTGATTTCTAACTAATGATGTACATAGAAATATTTAAATGTATATGAAAGTGAGGTGGGTTATGAATGCATCCTGTAGAATGCATCATAACTCACCTAGCAAACAATATTTGCATGAAAAAATGCAAACATTTTTGCAGAAAAGAAAAAATGTGCTGGGGGTGATGTAGACACCCCCAGAAACTGCATTTTGCATATTGGATATCTAATTTTTTATGAGATATCCACTATGCAGCACATGCTTATTGGCTAAAGGAAGGGAAAGTGTTTAAAATCTGGTGATTTTCCACATTAGGGCAGACTACAAGTGCTAACCGAGCATGTCTGCACAATCCCCAGGCCAAAAAGAAACATTGTATAAGTTATGCTAATTATCCCTGGGAATTTCAGGGGGTGTCGACATTGATAGAAAAGTTTGCAAAGGAAGAAATTCAGCAAACGTCAGGCTAACGATTTAACAGTTTACTTTGTTTTTTTTTCATGCAATTTTTTTCAAACACTCTAAATTCTCCTCTATCAGATGCACTCATACTCCGGCTCACTTTCATATACCTTTAAATTGTGTCATGAATCCATATTCCTTGTGGATTTGCATACATACTTAAGCATTTCAATGGCAGTTTATCCAGTGATGCACATAACTCCTGTACGTCAAACAACCCTGAACTGATCAACCCTGAATACATGTTGATTACTGATTGGCCAGCAAGGGTGGCTGCTGATAGTGATTTGGGAATAATTTACACTGCTAACTACTTTTACCAATGTCAATTTAATTGTTCTATATTGTAGTATATAATTCCAACATAAATTATAAATTTTAATGACTAACTGAGTAGGATTAGAATCCAATCCTACTCAGCCATTAAATTCTATCATCTCCCCTCAAATTATTTCATGATTTCCCATGGATAACGAGGTGCCACACCTTGCGTACTGTATTAGCATATAATATCACTGACAAATTCTAATCTGAGGTTATGGTGACATCTAGTGGCAATTTAGCACTACAGCAGATCATCATTTTGTAAAACATTGCAGTTTTGATCAAATTAAACAATTTTAAAACCGATGTGATTACAAACAACACTTCTTATTTTATGTGTTTTTTATTTCACTACTGTGGGATTAAAACTGAAAAAGACACTATAGTTGAAATTAACCAAACATGTTTACTTTTTTGTTAATAAAGTGGATTGATATGCAAGTACTAGATACAAATAAACCTTACATATTGAGTTTTTTTATGAAGCTATAACTTACAGGTGTACTTGGGATAATCTTTCGACTACAATTTAGATCTGTTTAGATATTCAGGTGAGCTTAAATTTGTTGTTATATTATTTATACCACTTTCGTGTACAGTATACGGATTTCAGGTTATTGCTTAATATTATATGGAGTATATTTAAAATATGGCAATAACAAAACAAAAGCAGTATTAGAGGGCCACTGCAGTTGAACATTTTTTAATAATTAACCTTAAACAGCATAAAACCATAATTAGTACAATACATTTTAATGGAAAACATGTTATATCACTTTATGAATATGAAAATTAAAGCATGACAAATAAGGAAAAAAATCTATTTCTTTGATCCTCTTTAGCGTGACTACTGAAGTGAAAGAAACTGAAGTGTAAACAAGAACTCATGAAGAGCCTGTTATCTAATATTGGGATAAAGGCACATGTTTTTTATAGGCCAAGATATACTTCATGTAACATGTCAGGACACAACAGGTGGTATAAACGTGGGATAACCATGGAAGTAAATTTTTTTTGTTATATATCCCTGTTTCCTATGTTTTCTATAGAAGCCATTTATATTAACAGAGATAGTTTATTTCCTCTTAAAAAATAGCACTCACTTAAAACCTGACTGTTTGTCATCACTTTTATCCCTGCTTAATAAAGATACCACAAAGACTCAATGTATTCTACAGTTTCTAAGCAATAAATTAAAGACTTTTCATACAAAAAACTTGTGATGTTCAAAACATGATTTCTTGAGTCTGGTTATACAGAGTAAATCAAGGTTAAACAAGGTAAAAACAATAATATATTGCCACATTATTTTGTTTCCTAAAGAGCATGTTTATTAAATGGGGTTATCATTTAATACATAGTATCCAGATAAATCTTATGCAGAGGGCATAACCCTAATTTTTAACATATTTACCTCACATATATATAATGACAATCATATGTTATAATTGTCAAACTGTGAGTCGTCCTCACGCTTTGCAAGCTCGCAAAGTGAACTCGCAGGACTGCGTCCCTCGTAAAGTGAACTCGCAGGACTGCGTCCCTCGCAAAGTGAACTTGCAGGACTGCGTCCCTCGCAAAGTGAACTCGCAGGACTGCGTCCCTCGCAAAGTGAACTCTCAGGACTGAGTCCCTCGCAAAGTGAACCCGCAGGACTGCGTCCCTCGCAAAGTGAACTCGCAGGACTGCGTCCCTCGCAAAGTAAACACGCAGGACTGCGTCCCTCGCAAAGTGAACTCGCAGGACTGCGTCCCTCGCAAAGTAAACTCGCAGGACTGCGTCCCTCGCAAAGTGAACTCGCAGGACTGCGTCCCTCGTAAAGTGAACTCGCAGGACTGCGTCCCTCGCAAAGTGAACTCGCAGGACTGCGTCCCTCGCAAAGTGAACTCGCAGGACTGCGTCCCTCGCAAAGTGAACTCGCAGGACTGCGTCCCTCGCAAAGTAAACTCGCAGGACTGCGTCCCTCGCAAAGTGAACTCGCAGGACTGCGTCCCTCGCAAAGTAAACTCGCAGGACTGCGTCCCTCGCAAAGTGAACTCGCAGGACTGCGTCCCTCGCAAAGTGAACTCGCAGGACTGCGTCCCTCGCAAAGTGAACTCGCAGGACTGCGTCCCTCGCAAAGTGAACTCGCAGGACTGCGTCCCTCGCAAAGTGAACTCGCAGGACTGCGTCCCTCGCAAAGTGAACTCGCAGGACTGCGTCCCTCGCAAAGTGAACTCGCAGGACTGCGTCCCTCGCAAAGTGAACTCGCAGGACTGCGTCCCTCGCAAAGTGAACTCGCAGGACTGCGTCCCTCGCAAAGTGAACTCGCAGGACTGCGTCCCTCGCAAAGTGAACTCGCAGGACTGCGTCCCTCGCAAAGTGAACTCGCAGGACTGCGTCCCTCGCAAAGTGAACTCGCAGGACTGCGTCCCTCGCAAAGTAAACTCGCAGGACTGCGTCCCTCGCAAAGTGAACTCGCAGGACTGCGTCCCTCGCAAAGTGAACTCGCAGGACTGCGTCCCTCGCAAAGTGAACTCGCAGGACTGCGTCCCTCGCAAAGTGAACTCGCAGGACTGCGTCCCTCGCAAAGTGAACTCGCAGGACTGCGTCCCTCGCAAAGTAAACTCGCAGGACTGCGTCCCTCGCAAAGTGAACTCGCAGGACTGCGTCCCTCGCAAAGTGAACTCGCAGGACTGCGTCCCTCGCAAAGTGAACTCGCAGGACTGCGTCCCTCGCAAAGTGAACTCGCAGGACTGCGTCCCTCGCAAAGTGCGCAAAGTGAACTCTCAGGGCTGCGTCCCTCACAAAGCGTGGAGGCTCCAACGTCAACTGCAATCAGATCATAAACTTGGTTGACAGTCTATCCTTCTGGCTATTCCACATGAATTTCATAAATACAATTATTTGGGTGTTTAGTAGTGTGTGAGGGTACACAAGTATTATTTTAATTGTTGCTGATAGAATATGCCTGATCCATGAAATACTATAGCGTATCTGTTTTTGGATGTCACCTTTGCCTTGTATATAAGAGTCTAGAGTTGCCCTGATAGTGAGAAGATATAATAATATCTGATTCCTTTTCCATTTACATTGGAGTGACTGATCTTGGGAAGTCCTGATCAATGTAGGAAGGTGAATTGGAAGGGCCTCTTTTTTAACTAGGTTCATTCAGAAATATCATTACTATATAATGCCAGTTTGTCTGGAGAGCCTATATAAATTTCAGAAATGTTTTGGTGATTGCCAATCAGAAGAACTGGGGTGATAGACAGCAACACTATTTTGTTACCAACAAAGATGCATTAATGGTTTGTTTAAGCTAATGTACTTGGGAGCATCAATGCACTTAACAGATACCTCCTCTAGACCATCAAGCTGAGGAAAGGGAATCCACTGGAGGTATTGTGGGCTTGCAGCATATCTTTCCTAGCCAAACCTCAATGAAATCATTAAAGAGTGAAGGAGAGCTAGGCTATTCAGATACATTTCTTCTGTTATGTTAGACAATTTTACAGGATAAGTAAGCAGACAAAATGTCCCAACACAGGTTTTCTAAGTAGAAAACAATATAATTTCTGGAGACATTCAGGATACTATAGTAAGATCCGCATGTACGAGAGACACATTTACAGCTCTGCATGAACAGGGCTTGCATTTTTCATTGTGACTGCATGCTTCTGAGATATAAAATATTGCAATAACAAATAACTATCCTCCCAACCCTCTTCCATCCTCCCCATCCTTCTCTCCACAGATACATAAGTTATACAAACTCCTTCAGTCTACCTAGTAGGTAAGTCTACCTATACACAGGCACGAAAACTACAATTTCCTCCAACAATACTTTTAAGCTCATGTCTTACCCAGCTGCCAATGTTATTAGTTTTCCTAAACTACAAGGCCCTTTATTCAGTAGATAGTATTTCTGAGAATATCAATCATGCAGGACAGTTATTGTTTAGTTTTCTCATATATGTTTTACACTTTTATAACTCAAATTCCACCCATTTTGATTATTACCGTATACCACACAGAAACCTTCATCCATTTGTTAATCAACCATTTTATCTTCATACTAGTAATCTCATAATACAGTAAATAGAAAACTGACATGGAAATGTAATATCTCTGCTGGCAATCGCTGTGACTGGAATTTTAAATGATTATGTGAAGCTAATATTATGATGGGATGCACAATGATTTATTTTAATTTACTGAGCTGGAAAAATCTCTCAGAAGCTGCCATTATCTTGCATCTATTTTACACTGATTGCTCAGGACTAGAGAG
Source organism: Discoglossus pictus (assembly GCA_027410445.1). NCBI lineage: Eukaryota > Metazoa > Chordata > Amphibia > Anura > Alytidae > Discoglossus > Discoglossus pictus. The sequence goes on along the minus strand of CM050173.1, from coordinate 54,498,324 downwards.
AATCTAAACTGTCAAAACTCTTCTGCTAAACACTTAACAATATAACAAACGTCTATCTGTTCATAGAAGAAAATATCTTTTACATTTCTGAAATTATGCCCACTGAAGTTGTATCTTTACAGTATAAGAAGTAAAAATAATAATGTGTAACAGAGATGGTCACAAGAAAATGGAGGATGGATGTCAAAGTCTTATGGGGTTCCATTACGAGCTACAAGCGAACCTACATTCCAGTCAGGATGCAATATTAATAAAGCTGCAAATATGATATTCTATCACATGCGAGTTACCATGGGCGGAGCTACAGGGGGTGCAGCGGTGCAATGCACCAGGGCCCTTGTACTCCTCGGGGCCCCAGTGCAGTCTTTTTTGTTTCCATACATTGGGCCTCATTCAATTGTGATTTGGCCAATTGAATAGGGCTGTATATAAGCACAGAGCATATATTTTTTACAGAAGTTTTTAGTTAGTGCACTTCTATCCAAAAGCAAGGTCTTCACTAACTCAAAACATCTGTGAAAAAATATGCTCTGTGCTTATATAGAGCCCTATTCAATTGGCCAAATCATAATTGAATGAGGCCCATTAACTGTATATATTTTTTTAACTATGCAGTGTATATATACTGTATATATACAACATTTAGCAGGGGGTAGGGGCCAAAAAAAATGTTTGCACCGGGGCCCTCCATTTGCTACCTCCGCCAGTGCGAGTTACAGTATATGTATTAACACATTGATTGCCAGGATCTATATAACACAAAGAATATATATGAAATGAAGTATTTTTCAGAGCCGATTTGCGAGCTTGAGAATGTTGTGCTATTAATTATAAGACCTAACATCCCTTTCCCTTTTAATATTAGTACAGTAGTTTGTTTTATTTGCATTACAAGTGCTACATATTAGACTTTACCCCCCTTGTGGGTCCTCTCGAGCACACGTTGAGCTTTGGGCTCCATTTGCGTGTTACGGGCTTGCTCGCGAGTGACTTTGTTGCAATTTGATAGCTAAATTGAAAACGTAGCGGCTACGGCTTGACAGATCAAAGGATTTACAGCCGCGAAGTTCGACATTGCTCAACACGTAGGCTTTTTCGGCCTTGCTGTGTCTTAACCCGCAAGTCATCTGCGGCCTGCGTTACGGGGCTAATTTAATAGCAAAAAGTATTAAGATCTACGTTACGGGCTACGTTTTAACCCAAATTTAATGTGGCTCTATACTCCTAAGGTGGTTTCTTAAAACTCTTATTTAGTCATATGTCAAATCCCATACATGAAAGAAAGTCCAAAGGAGTAAGAAATAAAGGACCTTGGAGACTGAAATGTTGAAAATTAAGATGGATCAGTGTGTAATGAATGTTTTGGTGATTGGGATTTGTGTGAGTTCATCACATTCCATTGTAGTGTATAAAAAGTGTTGTACTGTAACTAAGTTCATTCTAAAATCATTCATGTCTGAAATTGCTAATGCTTAACTATAACCAGTAAAACACATAGTTAAGATTGAAATATATTTGCATTAGTTTCATCATTGGTGACCCCGACATGATACAATGACCCCGACATAATACAATGGGACATAGTTTTCTGCCTTCTGATGACGAACAGTTGGAATTCTTATGCTGTCTTTTGCATTGTGGAGAGTACAGAGAAGTAGGTATTGCTGACAGACGCTGGACGTTTGAATGTCCTCACTGTGATACAAGCGTGGGTATAGGAACATGGGCGGGGGGGGGCATACGCGGGAAACAAATCCCCCCCCCCCCCCAGATTTTTCAATGTGTATACGTATGTGTAGAGAAGCAGTTGTGTGGTATTTATATACTATAGACATTATCCCCCCCCAGATATTCTTTGGCTCCTACACCCATGGATACAAGTTCCTATTAGTGGACACACAAGACACGATGAATACCAAGGGTTAAAAGTTTTAGCAATTCATCAGGGTGCGAGATGTGAGTCTCTGACTAGGTGTAATTCCAGTGGACTGATCACACACTAGAGAATTGATCAGGGATGTAATAGAAAAGTATATTAGCAAATATGCCACATTGAAATTTGATTTGATGCCTGAAGGCTCACTTATAAATCATTGGATGTCTGTGGGGTAGCATTGAAATGAAGCAGACTCCAATTTAAAGAGGGGTAAAAATACTGGGGAATATTTTGGCTATGTTTATGGCAGGTAAATTAGCCTCTGAAGCAGCCGAGATACAATATACTAACAAAATTACAGAAATAATGAATGAAAACTGAGAGAACAGATTAGGAATATGAATGATATTGCCTTGTCTGCAAATAAGTTTCCTGAACATTGCAAATGGGAAAAGTTAAAGATTGAATTAGATCAGCTGAAGCAAGATAATGAGTCTTTAAAAAAACAGCTAAATGAGAAGATGATAAGGATAAGTTGCAAGATGAATTGGATGGTTGTTACAACCATTGTTAAATTCACAGAACAATTAGTTTATTCTGTGAAGAAAAAATAACAACTGCCCCAGCTTTCATGGCTCCCAACCAGTATGTAGCTCCTCCCAAGTCATTCCTGTTGTTGAGGCTGTGAAAAGGAAAGTTAGCCCGAACAAGATTTGCTTTCCACAAGATTGGGAAGGTCCTGTTAGAAGGTCCAATTCACAACCATTTTGGGTCTGATCCAATTAATGGTAATGAATAGGCCAATAGACAGAACATCTAAGTGAGCTTAAGAAAATATAGATGGGTCCTTATGAGCCACCTATTTCATATGCCAATCACGTTTATGCTGTCTATAAGAGCATGATAAAGGACAATATTACCTCCAAGCGAAACCTTGAGTTTTTAGGCTTAATGGCTTCACACGTTCCTCAGGTTACTAGAGATTTCAGACCTACCCTTTGGTCAGCAACCTCATTTACATATTTCATAACAATTTTGTAAAATTGGCCGAAAGATAATCCAGATAAAGGGAAGACCACAAGGTGTCAGTGTTTTGGATGGATAAAAATAATCCCATTATGTAATATCTGTTCCTGTCCAAATCATCCGTCTGTTGGCCATGTGTGCACACAGAGACAAGAATTTACACAGACCCAAAAGTTCTGGTATAAAACTTCTTGTATTCTTCCCAACGAACGAACCCCCCCAAATACAACATAGGAACTTATATAATATAAGTTGATCAGATATAACAATCATACGACTCATTGTTAGACAGTGAGTGAGTTATTGATTGGTTGACAAGGTAGGAAGGGTCCTTCCATATTTGGTCTTGGATGTTGATGTCATTATGGTCAGTTTATGTGAAGCTTCTGATTGGCTCTGGAAGGTGGCGGGGCTCATATCCTTATTTGGTCACGGATATGAATGTCATCTTAGGACTCCCAGGATATGACTCAGTAGCCATCTTAGCACTCACAGAATACAGCTCAGTAGCCATCTTAGGACTCTCAGGATAAAGAATAAAGGTAATTAGTGCCTTATCTTATGATATATTGTAAGGAAAGGAATGCAGCATGGACATAATATACATTTTCATGAATTTCGTCCACAACAGTACCCCCTAAAATGTTATATTATGTTACATACTACACTTATATTCTATTCTTGTAGATATGACAGGTTAGATGTATTATATCTTCCTCTTCTAGAGAGTACTACATAAAATGTCTGTGTAAAGATATAGGTTTTTCTTAGTAAAACATATGAATTAAGGTATAAAGTCATATAAACAACATATAAATAGTAACAGTCCCCCCTAAAGTCTATGTGTACAACTGTCCCTGTGGATGAGATGTATGAATGTAAGAAAGCCCTAGCACATCTGCACCAATGAACGCCCGTTCTTCTTTGTAGGAAGAGTTGCCATGGCTTGTCCATGACCCCTCTTGCCACTGTCATAGGCGAGTCAGATGGTATCCCTGACCCCTTGTTTCAGGAACATGTGGGACAAGGGGTTTATGTAGAACTTTCATTTCTAGACATAATAGACCGTAACATCTTATGTGACTCCTCACAGTTGTCATCTTCATAAATTTCTTGGTGTACAAAGGTTGGTGTGACTCCAGTAACTGACTTCTTTGAATATGTGTTCGGACACAGGGGATAATACAACAGGTAACAAATGCAAGAATTATCAGTATTGAAAGAAAGACAATTCCAACCTGTGACAATACCCTCTGCCAGTTATTCATCCACCCAAACCATTTATCCCAATAGTCTGTGGTTCCAGAACTCTCCTTCAATTGTTGTGCCAAATTGTTTAGTTCTTTAATGGCTAAAGTAATCTTACCGTTTGGACCCGTATTATCAGGTATGTAGGTGCAGCAGTTGCCAGTGTCTGGGAGCATTTTACACTCCCCCCTTTTTAGCAAGGATCATGTCTAGTGTCATTCTATTCTGGAGGGCCATGTGTGATGTGGCCTTCAATTGTTCTGCAACTCCTTGCAGAGCATCTCTTGTGTAATCCACAAACCTTTGTTGGTTATAATATATATATATAATTGATCCAAGCAACCTTTTTATTTACACCAATCATTGGTATCAGTGATTCAAATCCTGCTGCTATCTGGTTTCTAGCTTTAAACTCATCAGGCACCCCCCTTGGGACTCCAATAGAGTCTATGTACACATGGGGGTCAAAGCTACCTTGTGGGGAAGAGACCTTTCTTTTGTGTCTAGATGTTGTCAGTAGAGTGTGTGGTGAGGTATCAGCTTGGATGGGCACTATGTGCACTGGCATTATGACCTTTATCAGGGTACACTCACCATACCAGATACCCTCTAGCCTTGATCTGAGCTTCATTTCCCCACATATCCAATATATGTCTCCCAATGTTTGTGTCTGCTCTGTAAACTGTGAAGCCAATACAATATATAATGCAGAACCCTTGCTTAAACCTCTTTAGGTTTCTCCCTTGAGGTGTACTCCTTGTATAGCATGTGTAATTACCTGGGTATATGGTTATACCTTCCCCCTTGCATGTAGATTGTCAGTTATAATGGGATACCTGTTCTCCCATTGTTCACAATTTAGATCTTTTAGTCTGGGCAGTTTTATAAAGACTCAAGAAACACTTTTCTTCCTTCATAGTTACCATAAGTGGAACAGTGCCTAGGTGAGGTCTGGCACTTGCACAAACATAACAATTTGTCTTTTTATGTGACTCAACATTATATTTCATCCATTCCAGCCATAAGTTGAGGTCTGTGAACCCAGTTTCATTTGTTAGGGTTCCTTCGTACGTAGGTTCACTGATATCAGTCGTTTGGGGTAATGCCTGAGTGTGTTGTACTTGCATTAGTCTTCTGATATGAGTGGTGCATTTAGATCTCTGAGCATAAATTTACCAATCCGTCCTTTTGCTTCTCCTCTAACCCAGCCACCCATTAGGTTTGTACCTGCGTCTGTGGGTCTGGGGTTCTTGATAGTCAGAGTAAGTCGCATGTTAGCTCCAGAATTGCCATTTGGCGAGCATTTGCCTGGCTTTATTAGTCATACTTTCAAGTAAAGGGCTTCCACTCAAATCTGTTCTATCTAAGGCACACTGTGATCTGTAGCCCCAAGCTGTCCCAGTGTTCCATCCTACAGCTTCCCAATGACTACAATCTTTTCCCCAAGTCTGGTCTGTAACACATATGTATATAGATGTGCTGTGAGTGTCTTCGTACAAGTTACATTGTTGAGTCACGCTTAGCTGTTGGTAACATACAACATGACAATAATCAAAGGAGAATGTGATCATATGTGTTTTAGATGGATTGTACCAAAATGTAATACCATCTTTCTTCTCACTAATGAATGCAGAAGGTTCTACTTTAGTTAAGAACAGACAGGAAAGGATATGTGTTATGATCATCATGATGTTGGCTGCTATGGGTCTGGTGCTGAAACTTTTTTTGCAATGAGATGCGTGGATCCAAGTACGCCGTCCTTCAAGTTTAACTGACGGTGCAGTAATTAAAAGAACTTGAAAGGGACCATTATATCTGGATTCCAGAGGATTCTTTCTCACAAATCTCTTGACCAGGACCCAATCTCCAGGAAGTAGTAGATGAGTACCAGTGTCTACTTCCGGATCTGGAATAGAAGAAAACACTTGTGCATGTATTTTAGTCAGTGCTTAAGATAAAGCAATCACATAATCAACAAATACATCAGATTTAAATTTCAATTGCTGAGGATAATAACACCCTAATCTAGGAGCAGACCCAAATAGGATCTCGTGAGGGGACAGAGAAAACTTCCCTCCAGGGGTGTACCCCACGCTTAACAGTGATATAGGGAGACTTTCTGGCCATGAGATACCAGTTTCTTGTGCTATTTCAGCGACTCGTTTTAACTTCACCATAACTGGTGAAACCCTAAGGTGTCCAACTTTGTTACAATTAAAACACTTTCTTGTTCTTGTTGGCTCTGTCTCCTCCTGCTCAGAAGACACCATAATGTGTGTAGTCTCCTTATTACCTTGTGAGAACTCAAGCCCTTTTTGCTACTAATAACAAAGTCTCTAATGGCAACACCTTGTATTCAGGACGAGATGTTAATAAATCTTTCCTGATGGATTCTCTCAATCCCTCCACAAAGGCTGCTCCTAGCATCTGAGACTCGTGTCTGGAATGATATATTACCACTGACTGTTTTATCCTGTGTAATATCTGACAAATTAATAGCCTGATTTGCTATTTCATCCGGAGCGCATGCTATTAATAACTCACAGAATTCTATATCAGCGTTGCAGACAGGCGTGCAGGAGTTAACTACATGAGCAGAAACTAGCATGGGGAGTCGCTCACACAGAATCTAAAAATAACAGTGTATGAGACAAATTGTCTCGGAGTAACTTTCTAAAAGAAAAAATATCCTAAAGCAACGTTGCGTTTACTTTTTCTTTCGTATACTTCTTGTTCCATAGTAAAGCTTAATGAAAGCTTCCTTTTAATAAAGGTTAATATTGCCAAGGAGTAGTGGATACAGGGCACTGACTCCAGCAGTAGTGGTATAGTAGGTGCTGTTTACCTTTAAGATTAGGCATAGGGGCGTGTCATGTTTTTGTTCCACAAACCACTATCTTGTATCAACCTTTGGTTACCACCCAGAACCAGCCACTATTCTTCTGCCTGCAACCTCCCTTCTTCTCATTTCCCCTCAATGATACAGACAGACATATTTTCACATAAAAACTAACACACACACAGAGAAGGTGGGAGGAGGAAGGGGAGTGGTCTGCTATGCTTAATTGTGAGGGGGTGGCCAAACCCCTAACACGTCTTCTCAAAAAGCAGACCAATCACCTCCCCCTCCAAAGATTACAGTATCGAGTAAAGTTACAAACACACAGAAACTTCAGACAAAATATTTCAAAAGAATACACGCATATACATACATATACACATATATATATACTCACAAACACACAGAAATATGCAAACTGTTACATGCAATGCATTCAAACAAAATAATCTCCCATTACATTGCAGATCTTATGGAGATTTCTTTCTTGGTTCAATAATCCGAAAACCCAACATACCTGTCTAAGGTGTGTTCATTGACACCACTGATGATTGTTACGTTGTTGTGTTTGTTACATAACCAATTCTCACTCTGTGTCATATATATACTGTACGTTTAAAATCCTAAGGTACTGTTTCCTTTGAGATACCTATTCGAGGTGCGGTCTCAAAGTCTAACTCTGTGTATATATCTTGAACTATTTACATTTTAAATCAATCTCCTCCCAGGACACACCTACTTTCACGCAAACATTATTTCACGTACTGTAATCAAAAACTAACATCATCATGAAAACATGAATAGAAACATGATAGTTATTTCACTTTACTGTACAAATCCATACGACCTTAAGCATTGGCATAGAAAGAATTCTCTTAACTAAGATACGTCCTTAAAAGAATTCAACCGGGATGGGAGGGGTGAGGAATTTCTCCTTTTCGCAGCCTGTGTGTTTTGACCTTGATTGTCACACACAGTTGCACAGAAATCAACTTTCAGCTTCAGTGTACAGGGAGAGAAATTCTAAACTACATTTCTCATTAAAATATGCATCACAACCAGCAATAACAGATCACAGTAATATTTATCAATTTCTGCAGAAAATTTCTGACTCACACCGTCGTGTGCTAAAATTGACGCCTTCAGAGAGTTATTGTGCTATTCGGACACAATAAATCCGTCCCTGAAGTCTGCATCCCACATACATGCCCTTACACCTTAGTGTGTGATAGATATCTTCCGGGGTCATCACGCTACCAAGGCACGAACATAATGACCCCCAAGAGATACTCGGCTATCCAACATGCATAGACCCTCCTAAAGAAAAGTATTCAGTAATAGCTGTTAACGAGGAAGGCAACAGACCCTGAGTTAAATTATACCATTGTGGCTAGCAAGGAGAGATAAGGAGAGATAAGGAAAGATAACAAGAGATAAGGAGAGATTGTAAAGCTCTGAAAGCAGAGTTAACTGATAAAAGGTGGAATAGGGCAAGCAAGCAATATAAACAAAATTATCAGGTGGCTGAAGCTAAGGAGAAAGAGAGTCCATATGAGGAAACTTAAATTAAAGGCAGTGGTTTACCAGCCCCTGCTAATGATTCCAATTATTTTTTAGAAATTTGGGTACCTGGCCCCAAAAACATTCATGGTCACTTTACTGTCCATGGACTCTAATGAGAGGAATGAAAATTCAATGGGTGAAATCTCAGGTTTATGAAATATACATTGATAAAACAGTGTTACGATACTGGGGGCAGCTATATTAACTGGTCAAGGATTGTTGATAGACCTTTGTAAAATGATATGCCATTATGGCAAAAGAGGAAATTCACTGATTCTTCAAGGAAAGCATTAGTATATCAAAATGTGCTAAGCAGAATTTGTGAGGAAGGAGAGAAACAACCACAAAAGGTGGCTATCATAAAAGTAAAAGCACATCGGAAAGTGTTGGATAATGTGCATGACCAAAGGAATGCAGAAGTAAATACTATGTCAAAGGAAGCACCAATGAAAGGAAAACATTGAGAATCCTTTAGAAGGAAGGAGCACCAACTTGGGAATGGCATACTTATCCTAGGGAAAACAACCATGAGCACATTTTGAGCAAAGGTAAAAAATATATGCATGTGAATTTGCAAAATGAGCAAAAGAAGAATAATCATCTACTGAAGATATTAAGGCAAATAGATTAGGGTCAGCCTCAAGGTGGTTTCTGTTTACAGGAAGGAATCTTGTTCAGAGAGATGTCAGATGATCTAAAATACATCCCTCATAAGACATTGATTAAAAACATTGTGAAAGAAAACCACAGGCTTTTAATGTCATGTAGGTTGTCAGGGTTAACAGCAAGATACTGTATGGGAGGGGTTAAATTAATATATTATTTGTGCCCAAATGCATCCTAGACCACAGAGTTAGAGGCCAGTTATGGCCAGAGTACCAGTGGCAGGAGGTCTTGCAAATGTATTTCATACTGTAGGTCCATTGCCTACAACACCTGGAGGGTACAGGTATCTACTGGTAGTGATTGACTTATTTTCTAAGTGGATAGTACTCCCTGCAAAGAAGGATAATGTAAAGAGTACATATAATCCATTCAGTGTTCTCAAGGTGGGGATTTCCAAAGGTGATAGAGAATAATAGAGGTACGCAATTCATCTCTGCACTAATACAAGCTTTCTGTAGTATCTTGGGAATACAGCGGAGATTTAATGTCCCTTTCGCCCTCAGTCATCATGAATGGTAAAACTTATGAACCGTACACTAAAGGAAAGATTAAGGAGGTTGATAGCTAAGTCAGGAAAAACACTGGTTTGCCCATCTTCCTGGAATTCTAATGTCAACAAGAGGTTTCATCAGTAAAGCTACTACTTTGACCCCTTATCACTTAATGAAAAGAAGGGAAATGTTTCTAAATTTTCCATAAGATCCTTTGTAAGCCAATGGGAGAGGCTGTAAAAGAACTGTTCTTACAACAAGTGTTGTGGAGAAATACAAAAACTCATACATTATTTAGTGTATGTATATATATATATATATATATATATATATATATATAGCATTTATTACTTTTGTAGCATTTATGATATTTGGCTAGATGTAAGATATGAACCAGTATTTTTCTTTCACATGCCGTAATTCATTGTTTTTTATTAATTCTCATTAAAAAAAATGTTCTGGAGACTAGTCAAGGCCGAGCGACATACTTGACCTATGTGTACAGATTGCACGTTGGAAGTTTTTTGCGCATCTAGTGTGACGTATCAGGCATGGTTAACACATGCTAGATGCATGCATCTTATTTTATTAGTCTACTATTATAGAAAATCGTTTATTGGTCTAGAGATGTGTGTTGTTGGACTGTCATTTTTTTCTAGAGGGTGGTAATGGGATGTACCATTCTCTGTATGTAATTACTATAAAAAGTGGTGTTTATGTATTTGTCAGTCAGTAGTAGACATTTTTTTATGTTTTCCTGCTGCTGACCCACGTGTGTCCAAATAAAATCTGATAATACAAAAATAATAAGAGGCCTCTGTGTTATGATTATCATGACTGGGTTTCAGGGTAAAATGGGGTTTGTGGTTATGTTTTTCTACAACACAAGTTCAAGAACAAGTGCAAAATTATATAAAATTTCCAAGAAAAATATGTCATCACCAATAGGAAATAGAAAGGTTTGCCTCTTGACTCCCTTAAATTGGATAACAAAATTATGGTGAAAAAATGTAAAATAAATGACCATTTTTATTGAAGATTCATTTTGGTAAATTAGGAAAAACCCCAGTGTTTCAGGTCTCAAGATATGTGAATGAACCTGCAGTTCAGGCGAACAAGTAATGTATGGTGAAAGTGGCCTTATAAATCACATAACATTTTTTAATTTTTAAAATTTATTTTACAGAGGCATGAGGTACCATGATTAACAATGTTATATTTGTGAAAAGATAGAAATGGAATATAATGAAGTGGGACATTAATTGAATTCAGGAAATAGTGTAGTTATTGATCTTTTAAATTCTAGACCAGTGTTAATTCCTAATATTTTGGGGAAATGGGTAATTAAGAGTCAACAAGGAATTTTTGTTTCTTTACCTTTAGAAACAGGAGAAGTAGTGAGGTAACATGGCAGATAGTCCTGGAACAGTGGTTAGCATCAAGTCAATATGATAATTACAAAAGGCATGAAATGCAAATTTAAGTTTCTAATACATCACGAATATGAATAGGTGAAAATATATCTTGGGTACTGTTATGAACTCAAGTGCAAAGCAAAATATCAACTACTTTAAATTGAAGCTTTCTCGCTTGTGGTAATGTAAATGGCCTAGCCTACACAAACTTATATTTCTTAATTTGCCCTACAGCACCTTAGTTGGTGCACTATATTCGGGGGATCTTGCACATTTCATAGGTGTGAGGTATATTCTTTAGTGCCATGAAAAGGAATTGAGGAAACTGTATATGATATAGTGAATCTAAGGATTGCTAAATGTTTCTCAGATCATTTTAACATTCTATATCCGCAAATAGTTTTCGCTCTTGTGATACAAAATATACAGCCTTATTAAATTGCGATTCGGCAAATTTAAAAGTGCTCTATTTAAGCACATATTTTTTTACAGAAGTTTCTAGTTAGTGAACTTCTATCCAAAAGGAAGGTCTTCATTAACTAAAAACTTCTGTAAAAAATATATACTATGTGCTTAAATAGAGCCCTTTTAAATTTGCTGAATCGCAATTTAATAAGGCTGATAATGTTTAATAATTGGCAACTTGTAGACTCTTTGCTTTGTATTAACAATTTGCATGTTATTTTGTGTATTCCTTCACAGTTAAAAATGGTGACAGAAGATTTTTGGAAAAATGAAACATCATGTTATCTTGATGGAGAATTTCCAGTTAGTAAAACAGTATATTACTTAAGTTAGGGAAGGGTGTGTTTCCATTTATGGGAGGAGACAATGGTTGAATATACTCTTTATGGTAGTTCTGATATTTGAAATAGAGTGATAACAAAGGGGACATGGTGTACAAAAAGAACTCTCCAGATGATATCAACATCTAAATGGAGATTTGAAACCAATTTTTAAGAAACTTACAGTCTCCTTTAATTTGGAAGGTATGGTAGATTTTATTGACTCCGATCTTCCTCTACGCATGTGTTAAAATAGGTTGCGTTAACCTACTGAAATCTTGAATGGATCAGTTAAAATTGCTAGAGTCTCATAGCAATAAGAAAATGCATAGTGAACAAAAAAACTGTGTTGTATGAATTGTATGTATGCAAAAATGCATGTATGTTGAGAAGTCAGCCTAAGTAATTCAACGGTTGGTTTGTTTTACTGTAAATTCTTTGCTTGTTGAGGTTGCCTGTAAGTCTTTTATCTGTCTGTTTTATGTTAAGTTCTGCAGAATATTGGTGCCAAGATTTTACTGTGCTTTGCTGAGATTTTGTTTTGAGGGCTGATTGTACTGTACTGGTATGAATTAAGTATGTGCTATAAAAAGCATATCTCATGTAATAACTCTGCTATTTCAATGCCCCTTGTGTATTTATCTATTGACTAAGTTTAAATGTGTGATTTGGCTGAAGTGAATGTGAACATATTCATGAGTCATGGTATAAGTGCCTTTGGTCACACCGTTATGAGTCCAAAGGGAATGTGATCAAGGTGTGCTGATAGCAAGTGGGCCAGACATATAGGTACATGGGCATAGAGATTGAGTGTGGCCCATAGCGTCCTTTACTGCCCCCACCATTTTGAAAAAGTGTGTGTTGTCTTAGGGTCACTGTTTGTTGGTCAGAAACTAATGCAATTGTTTCTGAGGAGATCTAATCCAGCTGCAGAATCCAATAGAGGCATACGTTGATTGGTTAACACCAGTACCAAGGACTTGTGTCATAACACACCACCTTACTGTATTATTAAACTTAATTCTACTTCATTTCGAGTAACCAGCTTCTAATCTTTTTCCTATACTTGTCCCAGGTTAAAATATATTGTTATCATTTTGCCATGCTGTTTGTGTTTGATATTTTCTTTTGAGATTGTATAGTGATTTGTTTTTGTTTGTCTCTCTTTTCATTTAGACATTTAAGTTATTGATAGGTAATAGCTAAATATGTTAATCAATGTAGTAGACGTGCTAACAAGGAAAGAGCAGTTAGTGAAGTTGAGCTTGTATCTCTATATAGTGGGTGACTTTAAGAAGGAAATTGTGGATGAATTTAAGAAGGAATTTGTATGTGATAAAAGCAGAGAGGCTAACATTGTAGCTCGTAATGTAGCTCGCAAGACCTACGGCTATCAAATTGGCCTCTTAAACCAGCCCGCCAACGACTTGTGGCTTAGGAGCGAGAAATCCCCACGGGATGTGATATATTTATTTGCATGCCCGCAAATCATTTGATCTGTTACATTCAAATTGCGCTATTAAATTGCATCAAAATCACTGGCATTCAACCCCATAACTCGCAAATGGAGCCAAGAAGCCAATGAGTTCTAGAGAGGACCCACAAGGAGGGTAAAGTCCACTTTAAATGCACATATACACACACTACTGTACTTTTATGAACAGGGAAATGCTAGGTCTTAAAATTAATAGCACAACATTCTCAAGCTCACAAATCGGCCCCAAAAATACTTTATTTCATGTTTCATTTCCGTGTTATATCGATTCCGGCAATCAATGTGTAAATATATAATGGAACTCGCATGTAATAGAATATCATATTTACGTCTTTATCAATATTGCATAATTGAACCCCGTAAGACTTTGAAATCCCACTTCCATCTTTCAGTGACATAATTCTGACGATCTCTGTTTCCACTGGCTCTAAATTCGGTACTACAAGTTTGAGTAATTGATCACGTTTATGGCCGCACATCCAAAGATACAAAAATGGTTTACGGGTTTGCCTCAAGCCGGAACTAGCAGCATGTTCTAATTTATTAGCACAGTAAATCCCAAAAAGCTCAAACTTTATAAGGGATAAGATGAGGTAGCAAGATAAATATTTGGTTCAATATATCAACAGTAAATAAATTATTGGGAAGGTTGCGCCAAGGAAGTAACTAGCATGGTGCGCTAGTCTTGGCAACAAGTTTGCATGGTGAGAGGTGTAGAACTTCCTTATGTCTATGTAACAGTGCTATCCTAAATGGGAAGTCCTGTGATGCCTAAGCTGGGGTGCTGTTGAGCCAGGAGTGGCGGCCCGTTTGTACTGACTGGAGCGGCATGACCCTGTGGCAGAATTCCGGGTGGTGTGCCAGTGTGCATCCTGAGCAGCCTGGTCCTCTCTCTGTCTTTGGTAGTGCCATTCAGTGTGGGAGACGCGGCAAGGCTGGAGAACAGCAAGTTGTATCTAGAACTACGGTGTGGAATGTCCATAAAGCCTACATAAGGAGAGTTCTAACCTGCTGGGCAATCAAACAGAAAAAAGAAAGTGGGGCTTCTCATAGAGAATTATATATACAACTTCTACTACAGAGAAGGTTAACCCTAACAAAAAGTCGACTATAGAAATTGTGAACATCCAGGCCCAGATCAAGAAAATAATGCAACTACAGGTAGACAAAAGGTTATGGATATATACCAATAAAGGTTCTATCACCATGGAAATAAAGTGGGCAAATGATTAGCTTACTTCCTTAAGAAAAGAGAAATGTAAAAAAATATCAACAAAATTAAAAGTGAAAATTGGTCAATTTATGTTAAACCAGATAACATAAGCGAGGTTTTTCTTAATTATTATAAATCTCTATATAACTTAGAAACCTCAAAAAATTTTGAGAAACCCACAACCCATGAAATTGAAACTTTGCTTAATCAACTTAATCAGCGTAAATTACTAGTTTAAACAGAAACTGCCTCTGATGAAGTTAAACAGGCCATTTCTAGTTTACAGTTCCACATAGCACGAGGACCAGATGGGTTTATAAACAACAATTATAAAATATTCTCTGAAAATGTAACACCAATTTTAAAAGATATGTTCAATGAAATGAAAATCATAGGTAAGCCCCCCCTCCCCGAAAACCTTGAAACTGCAATAATAATGATCCGCAAACAAGGAAAAGACCTGCTTGATTGTAAGAATTACCGCATCATCTCTTTGAACAACACAGATATCAAACTCTATGCTAAAATCCTGGCTACTAGGCTGAATACAGTAATATCTAAGCTTATTTTGCTAGACCAAACAGGATTTATGACAGGGAGCGGACAATACTGATATCATTGTCTTTAGATGTGGAAAAGCCATTCAACAGAGTGGGCTTGTTCTACATGGACTCTACATTTCAAAAATTTGGACTTGGGGATTATGGAACAAAAGAAATTAAGGCCTTATACTCCAACCCCACAGCTTATGTTACAAGGTTTGGTCAAACATGAAAATTTGGAAAGAAAACCTTCACAAGAGACACTTAGATGGATATTTATGTATATATGTTAATATTGTATAATCATAGTTATAATCTCAAAGTGAGTGGCTATAAGGATGTGATATATACATAATAAAGTCTGTAATTATGATTTACTCTTGGTCTACCTTCTCCCACAGTATCTTTTTGGAGTTATTAATATTCTCTCTTTCTCCTTTCTTTTGGTCTTCATTATCATTATTGAAAGCCTGAGATACATCCTGCAATAAGGGAAACAAATAGTTAAATACATAATTGGATACAAACTATTTAAGGACTCACCTCTACTTTCATGAATCCTAGCCCACGAAGAAGCAAACGCGAAACGCGCACATCGGCCATCGTCTACAAGCCAGTCCACCTCTGATGATGTCACTGAGAAGCGCCACATAGAAGGCACAACAAACCACGCAAGCTCCCTGTTTCCACTCATCAGGACGCCTTGATACTGCAAATATGAGATAAGGACTATTATATTTACTAATCTACGGGGTACTAATTAGGATCGTACTGTATTACAAGTCAAATTATCTATCTTGGCCGAGCAAAATAGCCACCCAGAATAAACTATTTAATACACTCTATATAAATAGAACCCCCTAGATATTTAATTAGACAACTTCAGTCAGCAATTGAGAATTACATATCCAAGGAAAATAAGGCAAGGATTAAAGGGGAGGTAACATCTAGACATTTCAGGATAGGTGGGATAGCTTTACTGGATTTAAAGAGCTACCAAGAAGCTACCATGCTTGCACACTTAGTAAAATGGTTCACAGGGAAGGACACAGCCAGATGGTATAAATTAGAGGAAGCTTCTTTGGTGAAGGGATCACTTAAAGATCTTATGTGGCAAGATTTACAATTAAATGAGAATAAGATATCAACCTTCCTGATAGTTACAAAAGGAGTGAACTTTTGGAATAAACTAAATAATAAATGGGCCTTTTCTACTAACCCTAGTCTTTTGATGTCTTTACAAATGTTTAATGAGAGACACACTATTGTACACAAAGATCATTGGAATGAATGGGGAAGTACAACAAAAAAAGATTTGTATAAGAACACTAATCTATACTCAATTGAGACATTAGGCTTAAAATATGGCCTTCCTCCCAATAGCTGGAATACAATCGGGTAAAACAAGCCATGATTAGAACTAAACTCTTGCATTCAGTAAATAGAGAGCTCAGTCACTTCGAGCAAATATGTTATGGGAAACAGAGTGGACATCTTTTTTTTTATTTTTTATAATTTATTAAGTTTTCCATTATAAAAACATACAACACGAAGGTCAAAATCAATATTCATTAATAAATTCTGACAACACAAGTCAGAGAGACAAGTACATACATTACTTAAAACACATACATCTTCAAATGGGTATTCCCTATAGGTCTCTTAATATTTAGAGAGAACAGATGGATCAAAGTTAGCTCACCGAAAGACGGTGAAGAAATTATTAGTAAATGGGGTTGGTGAATGGATAACCCTAATTTTTGGTGGACACCTGGTGGATTCTTGCAATAGGAAAAGTCTCTTCACTGCCTCCTGCATTTGATTTTCTCTTACTCACTGTTACTTGCTTTCTGTGTTTGCCTATGCTGTCTAGAAGCCATAGGGGAAACAGTACTTTTAAACCAAACAATTGTTATATTTCATAATGCTTATATATATTACTCTAACACAGGCACAATACCTGGAAAGGTTTGCACTTTAAAAATTTGTTTACTAATTCTTTCTCCCCTGTGAGAAAAGAAAGTCCCTCACTTGTAAACCTTGCACAGCACTTTGAAAGGATGGCACTTCAATCATGAGTTAATCATCTTATTTTGTTATTTAGGGAAAGAACGTAGGGAACAAATGGGCTTAAAACAAGTTATAATTTATTATTAGACACGTACAGCACTTTATTAAAAGAATGCACCTTAACACTGTTTTGCACAAGAAAGACAGATCGTGCAAAATTGATTGATATATAGTCACTTTATATAAATAACAAGAGGCTATGTAATATTACCTGCCTTTTAACAATTATACCTTCTCTCTTTTTTGAATACAAACATAGCACTTTGAAATACTGCTCTTTAAAATGCTGCTGGATCTAAAACTGCGCCAAATACTATACTCTCTCTTTTGAGAAGGTAAAGTAGCTAGATAATATAACACTGGACAAAGAATATAAGATAAACAAGACTTTATACAAAAGAATACTTGTTAACAAGCATAGTAATAGTAATTATGGGTTAACTATTGTATTTTGTTTTTTGGGGAAAGAATGTAGGGAACAAATGGGCTTAAAACAAGTTATAATTTATTATTAGACATGCACAGCACTTTATTATAAGAATGCACTTTAACACTGTTTTGCACAAGAAAGATAGATTGTGCAAAGTCGATCGATATATAGGCACTTTTACTTAAACAACAAGAGATTATGCAATATTAGCTGCCTTTTAACAAATATACTCACTCTCCCTTTGAACATAAATACAGCACTTTGAAATTTTGCACTTTAAAACGCTGCTAGATCAAACTGTGCCAACTACTATATTCTCTCCTTTGAGAAGGTAAAGTAGCAACATAATAAAACACTGGACAAAGAGCATAAGATATATTCGACTCTACATAAAATAATACATGTTAACAGGCATAGTAATAGTGAGATATATAGAGAAAATCCGAATAATAGATAACTATCCTAATTTAATAAGTAAAGGCTGAGAAATACGAAAATCCCAAACTGCTTATAAATAGACTATTGGCAGTGGACAGTGCCGTAACTGAATAAAGGCTAAGAAGGAAGGGGTAGAAGGAAAAGACAATGAAGGGAATTGTAAAGTCAAGGGGAAGAAAACAGAGAAGGCAATGGGAAGGCAAGAAAAAAAATGGAAAAGGGAAGAAAGAGAAAAGAAATTAAGTGGGGCACTTAGACACAATAAGATTTTAAGGCGTGGGAACAACCTCCATAGAGGACTGGACACATCTTACACTGTGTACGCCTATTGTGTGTGACTGAAGTTTCATCCCATCTTTAAGGGGTGACGCCTGAATGGAAGGAATGGTCCGAATAAGTCTTTGGAATGGATGGAGTAAGTTTGGAGGGATGTCTGTAGCCGGTAGGTGTGGGGAGAGGGGGGCGGGGGGGTCTCGGTGAGGGGATGGGCTCCAGGGGGTTGAAAATAGTGAGCTATAACGTTAGGGGCTTAAACTCTCCATCTAAAAGAGCCTCCATTACTAGAATGTTAAACAAAACCAACCCAGACATTGTGTTAATTCAAGAACCCCATTGGGATAAAAATTACATCCCACAGTTAGCAAAATATAAATATCCCCATGTATTAAACGCTTGCCAAAAAAAAAACTCGGGAGGAGTGGTAATGATGTTCAACAAAAATCTAAGTCTAGAAGAAGAACTAGTGGTCGCTGATGACAATGGGAGGTACATTATCTGGGTAGGGAAGATAAATAGTCAACAACTATCAATAGTAAATGCATACGCCCCTAATTGTAAACCAAAACTCCTTTCTCAACGGCGTACTTAAAAAACTGAAAAAGATAGCTAAAGGAGGTCTTATTGTGGGAGGAGACTTTAATATGACTCCGGACCCCCAGATAGACAGAAATTATAAAAAATTACCAAAATATTATAAACACATAGAAAAAACATCTCATGATTTTTCTAAATTGTTGGCGAGATACCATTTGTATGATACATGGCGCCTTTTAAATACAACTGAGCGAGACTATACATACTACTCTGGCTCGCATAAGATGTACTCAAGAATTGACAATATTTTGGTAAGCGAGTCTCTGTTAAATATAATCAAATCAGCAAAAATTGGTTTAATAACCATCTCAGACCACGCTCCAATTTCCCTTCAATTACAGGAAATAAGAACTGCTCACTTTGGAAGGACCTGGAAAATAGATGATAACATTTTGGAAGACGAGGTTAGTCTAGACACTCTTAGGCCCTCATTCAATTGCGATTTGGCCAATTGAATAGGGCTCTAAATAAGCACATAGCATATTTTTTTTAAAGAAGTTTTTAGTTAGTGAACTTCTATCCAAAAGCAAGGTTTTCACTAACTAAAAACTTCTTTAAAAAAAATATGCTATGTGCTTTTTTAGAGCCCTATTAAATTGGTCAAATCGCAATTGAATGAGGCCCTTAGTGAGGAAATCAAATCTTTTCTAGATATCAATATGGGCTCAGTATCCTCGGACATAATAATCTGGAATGCTCTGAAAGCATACATAAGAGGCATTCTTATCAAGATTAAAAGTATCTGGGTTAAACAGAGAGGATTATCTTTAAGATCATTATATGTAAAGCTGTATGGACTAGAACAAGTCAATAAAAAATAAATAAACGACACTTTAACTCATGAGATAAATTCAACAAGAAAGGAAATTAATAAAATAAACCAAAAACGGTCAGATAACTTCTTGTGGCGCTTACAACAGAGATCCTTTCATTTTGACAATCGAATAGGGAGAGACCTTGCTAATAAGATCAAAAAACGATATCATCAAAATCAAAAAATCCTCTATTTAGAATGTCAGGGTAAAAAAATCTTTAAGCCCAAAGAAATAACTGACTCATTTTCCAAATGTTATCAATCTCTGTACAACTTAAGTCCGGGAGATAATTTTATAATGCCCAATTCAAAAGAAATAACGTCATATTTAGACCTAATTCATTTTCCAGTTATATCAGAAGTAGATAAGGAGGCACTAAACAGTCCATTAACAGAGGTAGAAATTAGACGAGTCATCAAGAACTTAAAGAATTATACAGCCCCAGGCCCAGATGGCTTCTCTACAGCATTCTATAAAAAAAATTATGGACCGCTTAATGCCAATTATATTACTATCATTTAACGAAATCAAAAATATAGGAAAGTTTCCCCCAGAGATGCTTAGAGCAAATATTATAACTATCCCAAAACAAAACTTGGAAGCACATACCTGTAAAGATTTTAGACCAATCTCGCTTATGAACATAGACACCAAAATATACGCGAAAATTCTGGCCTTAAGACTTATAGAAATTTCCAAAAAACGAATAAACTCGGATCAAACAGGTTTTGTCGCAGAGAGGCAAGGTTCCGAAAATTTACATAAAATGATTCACCTAATCAACTTAGCTAAGAACAAAGGCACTCCCACTCTATTCCTATCAATGGATGCCGAAAAAGCATTTGATAGGGTAGGGTGGGACTTCATGATGCAGACGCTTCTTAGATATGGGTTTGAAGCCTTTGCCTCGAAGGCTATAGCGGCCTTATACAATGCCCCTTCGGCATCAGTATTGGGCAAGGGGGTGCAGTCGGACTACTTTGGGATATCAAACGGCACCCGTCAAGGGTGTCCGCTGTCTCCCATTTTATTTGCCTTGATTTTAGAACCCTTGGCAATATCAATAAGAAATTCTTCAAATTTCAAAGGGATTAAAATAGGCAAAAATGAATATAAAATCTCCCTCTTTGCCGATGACGTAGTGGTTTATATGGAGCACCCACTTAAATCTATGGAAGTCTTAATGGAAATAATCGATAACTATAGCAAAGTATCGAACTATAAATTAAATATAGGAAAATCAGAAGCCTTGAGTATTAACATGGCTAGAAAAGACGATGAACACCTCCTGGAGAAATATCATCTAGCCCATACAAAAGGATTTACTCACTTAGGTATTAAGTTCAATTTGGACTTTAAAATTATGCTAGACTCAAATTTGAATAGTTTATACAAAACATCTAAGGACCTCATTGAGAACTGGCCGAGAAACTCTATCTCCTTCTCTGGCAGAATCGCTTCTGTAAAAATGTCTCTTTTACCCAAAATCAACTATATGTTAAGATCATTCCCTTTCCCAATTAATAGTCATTGGTTGAGCAAATTCCAGAAGCTGATAGACAGATATATTAACAAGAAGGGCCAGATTAGAGTGAAACGAGAAATAATGTGTAGCAAATTTAATAAAGGAGGAATTGCGTACCCTATGATTTCTCATTACCAGGAAGCAATCAAATTAGCGCAATACATAAAATGGACCCAATCTTTAGCGGGCCACTCTGTAAATCAAGAACTGAGTGACATGCTAACCTCCATTGATCTAAATGCCCTTTTCTACTTTCCAAAATTAGCTATCCCCCATATTAACCCTAACACAACTATTTCAATCGACATGGTAAAGGATTGGATAAAAATGAATAAGAAATTCAAACTCTTAGAGAGTTATAGTGATCTTACCCCTTTGACAACTATAACATCTCTAAATCAAATCCTTCTGGAACCAGAGTGGAAAGAGAAGGGGATATACTTATTGGGCCACATTGTAGATAAATACAATGGAAAAACACTAGACTATGACATGTTAAAAAAGAAATATAACATCTCAAATAAAATATGGTTTACTTTGTATAAATTATCACAGATTCTGAGTCAAAGAACTAAGATTAACAACTCAACTAGCTCAAACAACTTGATCACTTTGATAGAGTCTCAAAACTTCAAACACTTGATATCAAAATGTAATGAAATTATCCACATCCAAACTCAGGGAGACATAACTAATCCGATGGAAATTTGGGCAAAAGACATGCATATTCGGTTGTCAAAAGAGTTATGGCGACAGGCCTTGTTATCTCTAAACAGATTTGTGAAAAATGTAAATCAAAGAAAAATTCAATTTTAAATTTTAAATAGATGGTACTGGGTCCCGGTTAAAATATACTCGATATCATTCAACCCAGAAACCAAACTATGCTGGAGGAACTGTGGAAATCCAGCAGACATGTATCACATATGGTGGAACTGCCCTATTTCTCTCTCACTTTGGGAGGACTGTTTTGAATATGTATCCAATATATTGAAAACAAATATTACAGCTGTTCCACAAATAGCATTGTTCAATTTGTTTCCCGCTAAAATGTCAACTAAAAATATAGGGTTTATGACCCAAATCTTTATAGTTGTTAAAACTGCTATTGCTAGAAATTGGAAGAAAACATCTCTCCCTAAACTATCTGAAATTTTGACCATGGTAGACAGGAATCGGGAGTTGGAGAGAGACTTTAACTCCGAACTAAGAATAAAAATAGACCCCTCTAAATGGACCATTTGGGATACTACTTTAACTAAATCACCAGCGTTGTAGTCTCTCTTCATCAGATTTCTCCCCCCTGGGCTCAACTCCTTCCTGACTCCTTTTGCTCCCCCCATCCACCTCGGTTAGAATGAATGAAGTGTGCCAGTGAGAAGTCTAGTGTTTGAATGAAGATTGGAGAGAATAAATATAATACGTGGTAATCTCCACAATAATGACACTCCTAATCAGGATCCAAGAAAAAAAAAAAAGAAGAAATAGCAACAAGACATATTTTAAATATGTATATATGTTAAATTCGTTTACACCTAATTCTGCTTTAACATTAATCGATGGTTTGATATAAGTTGAACAATGTAGTATTTTCCTTTTTTCTTTTTCCATTACCGCTCGGATTCCTAAGTGAATGGATTGAAATTAATGATGTAATGTATACCCTTATGTGAGCTAGCAATGTTTTGTATATTCAATCCTTAAAAAAAAAAAAAAAAAAAAGGAATAGACAGACCTAGAGATATTTTGCACAAAACTCCCTGGCTAAATGTAACAAGGACAAAAACAAGTGGAATAAGTGGGATGAATATATACAAAATTCTTAGATGTTAGAGTCCCAGAGGTAACAATGTGGTTTGTGTGTACTAATTGGATCACTAAAGACGAAGTAATATTGTATATCTGTAATTATGTATTTATTGTCATATTGTGTGAATTTATGTTGAATGTATGATGTTATGCTTGTTCTTTCCAATACTTTAATAAAAAAAAATAATAAAAAAAAAAAAAAAAAAAAAACACATACATCTTTAAAACCCAACATTTTATAAATATATTTTTTTTTAAATAGGAATAGACAAAGTATTTTGGGTTCACATACCTACCCAAATGATTTTCAGTTAAAACTATTGGCATATGTAGGGCGATACCTTGACACTGGAGTCAAGAAGCGTGAGACTATTCTGGCGTCTAGCAAGAAGTTACTAAATATTCTTTCACTTTGTCCAGGACTCATTGTGGGCCTTCATTTACTGGTTTATTTGATCTATATTTTTCCCAAATTTTTCATTTCGTCATTGATTTAGTGATAACTCCCATTTCACTAAAAATATTTTCTAGTAGCCAGTTTTTATCAATTTTTGCTACAACTTTCCACCATGTGGGGATTATCTTGTGCTTCCAATTTGAGCCTATAATAATTTTTGCTACAATTAAGATTTGTATTAACAAAGCTTTTATCTCTAGAGACA
The DNA here is from genome assembly GCA_027410445.1 of Discoglossus pictus. Classification (NCBI taxonomy): domain Eukaryota; kingdom Metazoa; phylum Chordata; class Amphibia; order Anura; family Alytidae; genus Discoglossus; species Discoglossus pictus. The sequence goes on along the minus strand of CM050173.1, from coordinate 54,474,543 downwards.
TTGTGGCCGGGAAAATATGGAGAAGAGTTGTTTTGGGAGTTAAATTTATTACATCATAAGAGAGATCTGATCTTAAATATCAATGGGCATTTCCACCACACATGTAGGTAAGAGCCCACTTCCCCACAACCTCTCCAACACAGCTTATCTTTCTCATCTTTCATTATATGAAATAACCTTGAGGGAACCTAATACCATCTATTATAGATTTTGCAGTGTAGTTCTCTCTGGGCTTTATAAATCTTTCAGTTATATTAGATGCGTTCTGCCATATATAAATGGGGAATTCTGTCCCTAATTCTTCTTCCCACTTTAACATATTTTGAGATTCCTTTTCCCCTGACTTCATTCTTATTATGTTATAACATTTGGATATCATCTGTCGGTTACTATTAGCTAGAATTAATTTTTTCACAAGCAGTCAAATCTCTAGTCTCAGTTAACTGATACTTAGAAGTTCTCAACTTATTACGTAGAGATTTATACTCTATCCAACTGTTGGCAAGACTGGGATATTTCAGTTTTATTTCATCCAATGATCTAATCTTGTTATTGACATATAAATCTTGAAGATGTTGCATACTTAGGCATTTTAAATAGGATGGTAGTTTCAAATTCTTTAGCAAGAGCTATCAATGGGGTTATTGGACTAGGAAATGGAATCAGTGCATATTTCTTATTTAATTTTTTCCACCTTTTGATATTGTTTTTGATCAATCTTCCCTTTCATTAAATATATTTCATATCAGCGTTGCCTTGATATAGCCTATGGTAAGCTTCCCCTTCCCTACTAGTTCATGTTCAATCTGCAACCCTTCATTTAGATGAGTGGACTCATTCCACCTAATCAATTGGGAGACTGATATTGCCTCCTGAAAATGGGCAAGCTATACCTCCTCTATTGAATGCACGTCCTTTTTTATTCTCATTTGGTTTGCATTATGGATAAAAGTATCCATTTTCTTCTGATACTTATTTATCAAATAATTTAACATTGGGAATGGAAAGCATCATAAAATATAACCTATTTTAGGGTGCAAATACCTTTTTGTTGCCATGATTCTGACTGACCACGAGATATTTAATCCCTCCCAACCTTTAATTGTTTCCTCAATGTTCTTATAGGCTGTCTTGTAGTGGATGTTAATTCATTTTTTAACATTGTTATAAAGAGTAATTCCCAGATGTTTAGTAGACTCCTGCCATTTTGCACAATATTTAACCACCAAAAGTTGTGATTCTTCCTCTGGAATGTTAATCCAAGACGCCTCTGATTTTTCTAAATTCAATTTATAGTTGGAGCCTTTACTATATTCTTCAATTAGGGAAAAAAGATTACCCAAAGAGGGGATTGGATCCTCTACTGTTCTCATTATGTCATCATGAAGGCTGCAAATTTGTGTACTATTGTTCCTACCTTTATCCCTTTCACTTCCTTTGTGTTATTTATTAATACCAGTAGTGGTTCCATCATCAGGGCAAAAATATTCGGTGACAGGGGACACCCCTGTCTTGTTCCGTTTGAGATATTGAAACTATCTGAGGCGAATCCCATGCCCCTGACAGAGGCGGTTGGGGAGCCATACAATGCCATTATGGCCCTGGACCAAAAAGTACCAAAACCAAATTTAGCAAGTGTCAGGTCCATGAATCCCCAACCGACCCCGCCAAAAGCTTTCTCCGCGTCCAATGACAGAAATACTTATGCTATATGTAGAAATACTTATGTACATTCTACATATGAGATCAGGTTTACCAGTTTTCTAATATTGTCTATTAGGAACAAATAATTTTTGCTCTAAAGGTGTTAACCTCCCTATAAGCGGGTTTAATTTGTTGGCCAAAATTTTGGAATAGATCTTAATATCTCTATTTATAAGTGAAATTGGGCGAAAATCTTTGCACTCTGGAGAATTTTGACCATATTTGTGTATTGTTACACTATTTGCCTCCAACATCTCTTTGGGTGCATATCCCTCTTTTTTTATCTGATTCAATGCTTCTTTAAACGGAGTAGTCAGCTCTCCCATATACATTTTGTAATAGTGGATCCAAAATGCCGTCCGGGCCGGGGAAAGAAGTTAATTTTAATTTACCGTATATACTCGAGTATAAGCCGACCCGAGTATAATCCCTCCTCATCCTCAACCCCCCCATCCTCAACCCCCCCATCCTCATCCTCAACCCCCATCCTCATCCTCAACCTCCCCTCCTCAACCTTCCCTCCTCATCCTCAACCCCCCATCCTCATCCTCCCTCCTCATCCTCAACCTCCCTCCTCAACCTCCCTCCTCAACCTCCCTCCTCAACTCCCCATCCTCAACCCCCTCCTTAACCTCCCTCCTCATCCTCAACCCCCCCATCCTCAACCCCCTTCTCAACCTCCCTCCTCAATCCCCCTCCTCATCCTGCCTCCTCATCCTCAACCTCCCTCATCCTCAATCCCCCATCCTCAACCTTCCTCATCCTCAACCCCCCCATCCTCAACCCCCCCATCCTCAACCCCCATCCTCAACCTCCTCCTCATCCTCAACCCCCCAATCCTCAACCCCCCTCCTCAACCTCTCCTCCTCAACCTCCCCTCCTCATCATCAGCCCCCTCCTCATCATCAGCCCCCCTCCTCATCCTCAACCCCCTCCTAGATCCCCTCCTCAACATCTACCCCCCATCCTCAACCCCCATCCTCAACCACCCCATCCTCAACCACCCCATCCTCTACCCCCCATCCTCAACCTCCCTCTTCAACCACCCCTCATTCTACCCCCCCCCCCTCCTCATTCGAAACCCCCCTCCTCATTCTAACCCCCCTCCCTCCTCATTCGACACCCCCCCTAACTTACCTGCTCCGGCCTCCGCTCCTTCTTGATCCTGCGCGCATGTGACGTCACATGCGCGCCACGTCTTTAGCATATGTCGACACCCGGTATATGCTAATGACGTGGCGCGCAAGTGATGTCACGGCATTAGCATATACCGGGTGCCGGCACCCGGCATATGCTAATGACGTGGCGCGCATGTGACGTCTCATGCGCACCGGATCAAGAAGGAGCGGAGGCCGGAGCAGGTAAGTGAGGGGAGAGGGGGGGTTAGAATGAGGGGGGGGGGGGTTGAGGAGGGGGGTTAGAATGAGGGGGGGTTGAGGAGGGGGAGGGTTAGAATGAGGGGGGTTGAGGATGAGAAGGGGGAGGGAAAGAGACACGGGGGGTTAGAGAGACACAGGGGGGAGAGTGACTCGAGTATAAGCCGAGGGGGGCCTTTTTTAGCCTTAAAAAAAAGCGCTTAAAAACTCGGCTTATACTCGAGTATATACGGTAGTTAATTTTTATCTAGGAATTGTTGTATTTCATGAATAGTATTTTTCACAAAACCATAATTGTCTTTCAAATTATACAATTGTTAATAATATTGTGCAAATCCTTTTGCTATTTCTTTTGGGATGGTCAAGTTTACGTTATTATGTCTAAGGCAGTCTATTCTTCTATTTATCGTCTCTTTTGTTCTTAATTTATTCCCCAGTAATTTACTTGCTCTATTCCTAAACTGATATAGCTTTTTCTGTATCACCCATGTTGAATTATCCAAAATGTCTGGTTTGATACTCTTAATATGCAACTGAGTCTTCTTAATCTGTTCTTGAGTCGCTCTATCGAAATTTATTTTTATCTTTCTATCAAGCTTAGCCAATTCTATGTATAGTTCTATTAATGGGCGTCCCCTTTGTTTCTTCAAAAAATGTTGTCAGCTAATTAGTAGCCCTCTAATACAGGCCTTATGAGCATCCCAAACCATTACTTATGATTGAATAGATGGACTATTTATTTCAAAGAATTTAGCAAATTCTCTCAGAGGATCTTCTTTTATTTTTTGATCTTGTGTTAGACTAATATTGTATTTCCATGGAGCACGCTCTTGAGGGGAAGATTCCATTGTGATCTTTATGGAAGTAATTCTGTGACCTGACCACATGTTGGGAGCTAGTTCTGTGTTAATAACTCTTTTTTATTAAGACTTCCGAAATTAGGATATAATCTAATCTTGAGAATGTTTGGTATCTATGAGAATAATGGGAAAATTCCTTCTCATCTACATGAAATACTCTCCAGGAATAGTAAAAACCCTGTCTAGTTAGGAGATTCTGCAAATATTTTTATTTTTTTCTATTTGAGCGTCTGGGATAGGAAATTTTTCAGATTTCCTATCCAAGTCTACATTAAGACACATGTTAAGGTCTCCACAAATTATCCATTTGTTATTACCGTATTTACTACTTATTTGGAAGATTCGGTTCAAAAAGATTATTTGGCCTTTATTGGAAGCATAGATATTAGCTATTGTAAACTTTTCTTTATCAATGAGGCTAATCCATATAATATAGCGGCCATTAGGGTCCCTCAAGGTTATTTCCTCAGCTAATTTAACATTTTTATTGAAACAAATTGTAACCCCCTTTTTTTTCTTTTTATATGTTGCATTCAAGGCTTCATTATAATTTTTCATTCTAAGATATCATATCTGGCCTGTTTGAAAATGTATCTCTTGTAGACAAATTATATCGAAGTGGCTCTTTCCAATATTTCTATTCATCATATGTCTTTGAAAGGCACGTTGAGTCCTTGGAAATTCTGGCTACCAATTTTTAATGTTGACATCCTTGTCATTTAATCTATATGCCCATTTCATTTTTGCTTGCCGATCCTCATTGGGTTTACCCGGATCCAGTGCCACTTAATATGCCATGTAAAATCTTTACAATTTGTTTACATGCACCATTCATTTTAACATCTTTCTTATCCAATTCTAACAATGAGTTGTCAGCACTCCCCATCCTGTAACACCCCCAATAAATGTGGGGTTCCAATTGGGAAACATTGAAATAGAACTTCTTTAAGTTCAAAGTAGGACCTTAAGTGAGAAATTCCCACGAAGACAAATGATTCTTAACTTGACCCGGTTTAAAATAAGAGGGGGCTTCGATCAAGGGAGAGGAGGAGGAGAATGAGGGAGGGAAACAAGAACAGAAGAAAGAAAAGAAAGAAAAAGGGGAAGAAAAATAAAATAATAATAAGAGTGGGGTAGTATGGAGGGTTGAAGAAAAAAAAAGGATAAGTCTAACACATTTTATATTTATTATCTCCTTTAAGAGACAATCTGTCTCCTTCTACATTTTTTACCTTTCTCTACTTTTTCAAATCCTGCACACTATAGATATGTATTTTAGTTCCTATCACAATTCATTTTTATCTTTACCCTTTTTATTAAACTCTCTCGAATCTCCTCCCAGGGGATTCAAATATAATTATTTTTCCACACATAAGTTTACTCTTCCAATAAGTGTATAGTAAACCCATTAAAAATTCTTATCAAGTTATCAAATCCATCCAAAAAAAGAGACGCTTTTGCTGTCATTGTAAGGTCGGCGCTGATGTGTTTTTTGTGCTTATTGCAAGGCTGTCCCCTGGTGTAGTTTGTGTGCTATGAGCAGCGTTGGCGCTCGTTGTGAGGCACGCAGTGAATGGCTTTTGTGTTTATTGTGATAGAGTTTTTTGTGTATATATATTTTTGTATGTTAATTAAATAATTAATAAATTAATATACTTTACCTATTTGTAAGTAATATATGCAGGAAGCATTGTGCTGAAGAGCTGACAATCTGTTTTGATGTTCCTGCAGCATACAATGTAGGTTTGCACTGTTGTGGAGCTGAGGTGTAAGTGTCAGCAATGTGCGCAGTGTGTAGTGTAAATAGGCTGCGTGCACCAGGGGAAGCCGTTAGTGTAGCTATGTACTACCGCATTCTGTAAGTTAGTGTTGGGAAATGGAGGCGAATGTGTATGTGGTACGCGGCTGTGGATGATTTAGCATCCTTGCTAAAAGTGTATCTTGTACCTCGTATGGCTTTTTGGAAAAGCTGTATGTGCTAGGTGGTGTTTTGCGTCTTCAGGGTCGTGTAGCCTCGTTTTTTTCAGCGGCCATTTTTTTTCTCACTTAGTGGATTTCCGTTTGTCTTAATTCAGTAATTTGGACTTAAATTGAGGTGTAAGTTCACTTGCAGAGGTCCTGGGTGCCCCCCCCCCCCTTGCTGTGGGTAAGCTTTTTATGTTATTTTTCTGTGTATTTTTTTTTTTTTTTTATGTTTTTAACTGCGCGCGGTTCGGCTGTTAAGGTTGTATTTTCGCAAGATCGTAATGTATTTTTTTCTAAGTCCCATGTCTCGTATTTTTTAGTGTAAGTCCGTATTTAGTCATTGTGTGTTTTTTTTCCAAGTGCCACTTCTGTGGGTGTTTGTGACCGCTTGTGAGGCACCGTAGTGCCTCCACCTCCACAAATGTGGTCCCTCGCATGAGCCTTCGGCTCATTGCAGTCGACATGGGAGCCTCCACCTCCGCAAATGCGGCCCTTTGCAAGCCTTCGGCTCATTGCAGCCGACGTTAGAGCCTCCACCTTCAGCAAATGTGGCCCCTCGCTTCGCAAGGGCTGCATTTGTGTCCCAAACTGCGGCCCTCGAGAAGCGAGGGACGTAGTTCTTGCGAGCATGACGACGATTCGTAGTATGACAACTATTATATATGATTCCCCATTCTATACAATATTTATAAATCTATTTGCTTTTTATATAGTACTTCACTTCAAATCTTTCACTCTTATAATCTTTTTATCAACTCAGATCAGTGCAATCCCCCTAAAGTGACCATCTTTATTGACCTTTTTATCAATTTAAATCAGTGCAATCCCCATAACATACCCATCTTTAGAGACATAGGGCCCTATTAAATTCCAGCCTCGTAAATAAGAGGCTTCTACTTAAGCCCTACGTACTGCAAAGTTTCTCTAACTTACAATGCTATTAAATTAGCCCTGCTGCGAGCAACGTGTGAGCTACGCAGCAGGGCCGTACGTATCTACACTGCGTAAATGTACATGAGGAGTGACAGCCTGCGAGATGATATCGCAGGCTCCCACTCCTCATCAAGTGCTGCGGGGGTCCTAAAAGGGACCTCCGCGGCAGTCCCCCACATAAGCATTGCCGTGGGGGGTACTCCAAACCCCCCCCAGGCACCTAAAATGAACCCCCCCTCAATGCGGGGGTCCCTGTCGGGACCCCCGAAGTGTCCTCACATGAACACCTTGCTGCAGGGGTCCATAGGAACCCCCGCAGCCCCCACACATTAACCCCTTGCAGCGGGGGTCCCCGATCGGCACTGATCAGGCCCCCGCTGCATTTAAAACTTTTAAATTCCCCGCCGCGGCTCCTTAAAGGGGCCGCGGCACACTATTACCCAATCCCGGCCGCGGCACTTAAAATTAACCCCCCTCTATGCTGGGGGTCCCCATCGGGACCCCCGAAGTGTCCCCACATAAACCCATTGCAGGGGGGGGGTCCCCGATCTGCATAGATCAGGCCCCCCGCAGCATTTAAAACTTTTAAATTCCCCGCCGCGGCTCCTTAAAGGGGCCGCGGCACACTATTACCCAATCCCGGCCGCGGCACTTAAAATTAACCCCCCTCTATGCTGGGGGTCCCCATCGGGACCCCCGAAGTGTCCCCACATAAACCCATTGCAGGGGGGGGGTCCCCGATCTGCATAGATCAGGCCCCCCGCAGCATTTAAAACTTTTAAATTCCCCGCCGCGGCTCCTTAAAGGGGCCGCGGCACACTATTACCCAATCCCGGCCGCGGCACTTAAAATTAACCCCCCTCTATGCTGGGGGTCCCCATCGGGACCCCCGAAGTGTCCCCATATAAACCCCCTGCAGCGGGGGGCCCCGATCGGCACCGATCGTGACCCTGCTGCAATTCAATTTTAAATTTCCCGCCTCGCGGGTCCTCAAAGGACCGTAAAGGTCCTGAAAGGACTCGCACTAAAAATATTAACCCCAGGCAACTATAATTACCCCATTAACTCATGATGGTCAATCCAGACCACCATAAGGCCTAAATTAACCCATTAACTCATGGTGGTCAATCCAGACCACCATAAGGCCTAAATTAACCCATTAAGTAATGATGGTCAATCCAGACCACCATAAGGCCTAAATTAACCCATTAAGTAATGATGGTCAATCCAGACCACCATAAGGCCTAAATTAACCCATTAACTCATGGTGGTCAATACAGACCACCATAAGGCCTAAATTAACCCATTAAGTAATGATGGTCAATCCAGACCACCATAAGGCCTAAATTAACCCATTAAGTAATGATGGTCAATCCAGACCACCATAAGGCCTAAATTAACCCATTAACTCATGGTGGTCAATCCAGACCACCATAAGGCCTAAATTAACCCATTAAGTAATGATGGTCAATCCAGACCACCATAAGGCCTAAATTAACCCATTAACTCATGGTGGTCAATACAGACCACCATAAGGCCTAAATTAACCCATTAAGTAATGATGGTCAATCCAGACCACCATAAGGCCTAAATTAACCCATTAACTCATGGTGGTCAATACAGACCACCATAAGGCCTAAATTAACCCATTAAGTAATGATGGTCAATCCAGACCACCATAAGGCCTAAATTAACCCATTAAGTAATGATGGTCAATCCAGACCACCATAAGGCCTAAATTAACCCATTAACTCATGGTGGTCAATACAGACCACCATAAGGCCTAAATTAACCCATTAACTCATGGTGGTCAATCCAGACCACCATAAGGCCTAAATTAACCCATTAACTCATGGTGGTCAATACAGACCACCATAAGGCCTAAATTAACCCATTAACTCATGGTGGTCAATCCAGACCACCATAAGGCCTAAATTAACCCATTAAGTAATGATGGTCAATCCAGACCACCATAAGGCCTAAATTAACCCATTAACTCATGGTGGTCAATCCAGACCACCATAAGGCCTAAATTAACCCATTAACTCATGGTGGTCAATACAGACCACCATAAGGCCTAAATTAACCCATTAACTCATGGTGGTCAATACAGACCACCATAAGGCTCTATTTAACCCCATCAGTCCCATAAGGGTATATTATTACCATTATGGGCCTGTTACAACCCAACATTAACCACATAAGTGCCATGATGGTCCTCAAGGACCATCATGACACTAACTACAAACACTACACTATAACCCCCAATAAACCATTTAATCTAAACTAACCCCCCTCTACACTAATCTTTTAACACTTACACTACCTACCTACACTACCTACCCCCTAATAAACCTCCCCAACACTCTAATTACAAAAAACAATAAACCTACAGCACAGAAAACAAAAAACCTACAGTACAAAAAACAAAAAAACCTACAGTACAGAAAAAATAAAAATTACAACCCCACCCCCCACTACAGAAAACAAAAAAATACATTACAACCCCACCCCCCACTACAGAAAATAAAAAAAATTACACACCTGAAAAGGAAAGACAGATAAACACAATACAATAATACATATAATACATTACATACATTACATACAATACATGACATTACATATAATATATTAAATATAATATATTAAATATAATATATTACATATAATACATTACATACATTACATACAATACATGACATTACATATAATATATTAAATATAATATATTAAATATAATATATTACATATAATACATTACATACATTACATACAATACATGACATTACATATAATATATTAAATATAATATATTAAATATAATATATTACATATAATACATTACATACATTACATACAATACATGACATTACATATAATATATTAAATATAATATATTAAATATAATATATTACATATAATACATTACATACATTACATACAATACATGACATTACATATAATATATTAAATATAATATATTAAATATAATATATTACATATAATACATTACATACATTACATACAATACATGACATTACATATAATATATTAAATATAATATATTAAATATAATATATTACATATAATACATTACATACATTACATACAATACATGACATTACATATAATATATTAAATATAATATATTAAATATAATATATTACATATAATACATTACATACATTACATACAATACATGACATTACATATAATATATTAAATATAATATATTAAATATAATATATTACATATAATACATTACATACATTACATACAATACATGACATTACATATAATATATTAAATATAATATATTAAATATAATATATTACATATAATATATTACATATAGTCCTAATCAAATACCCCCTATCTATCTAACATACAATCTATTTAATTTAAAATCAATCCTAACTATATCAAATACATCCCCCTATCTATCTAATATACAAAAAATCCTAACTACATACACAGACCCTTATTCTAAAATAAAATAAAATAATTACAGTCCTAACTACATACACAGACCCTAATTCTAAGCTAAAATCAATAAATTAAGACCACTTACCTTTAAGATGTTGCTTCAGATCACTAACCTATGGGTCAAACAAAAAAAAAAATTAGTACAAAACATTAACATCAAATAAATAAACATTCTATACATTCTACATATTCAACTCACCTTTACAGCATGTCCAGTCACTGTTAAGCTCTTCCGGCGCGGCCCTGTTAAAAAAAAAAAACACAATACATGAATACATGAATACAATATATAAACAATAAATAAAATACACAAATAAACATCTAAATATACATTTAACTTACCTCCCCGCGATGTCCCCGGCCTTCTCTCCTTCAGCCCCGGCTGGGCCGCGGAACCATCCGCGCTCTAAAAAAAAATAAAAAAAAAACTAACGGAGGTCTGCACTGGCAGACCTCCCCGACGCTACTGAACCTCCCGGAGTCGTTTCCGGGAGGAAATTGGCATTGGCGGCTTGTGATTGGCTGAAAAAGCTGTCAGCCAATCAAAAGTCGTCAATGTAGGAGCCAATCAGGATGCGCAGATGTCTTCTACCAATCACTCCGTGGGGGTGTATCCCATAGTGATTGGCTGAAGGCATCTGAGCGTTGTGATTGGTTCCCATAAAGATAGACAAGTGTTTTAGCCAATCAGGGTGGGATATTGGGGTGTATCCCATCCTGATTGGCTCACACATTGACGACTTTTGATTGGCTGAAATTGATAGACAGCTTTTTCAGCCAATCACAAGCCGCCAATGCCAATTTCCTCCCGGAAACGACTCCGGGAGGTTCAGTAGCGTCGGGGAGGTCTGCCAGTGCAGACCTCCGTTAGTTTTTTTTCTTTTTTTTTTTTAGAGCGCGGATGGTTCCGCGGCCCAGCCGGGGCTGAAGGAGAGAAGGCCGGGGACATCGCGGGGAGGTAAGTTAAATGTATATTTAGATGTTTATTTGTGTATTTTATTTATTGTTTATATATTGTATTCATGTATTCATGTATTGTGTTTTTTTTTTTTTAACAGGGCCGCGCCGGAAGAGCTTAACAGTGACTGGACATGCTGTAAAGGTGAGTTGAATATGTAGAATGTATAGAATGTTTATTTATTTGATGTTAATGTTTTGTACTAATTTTTTTTTTTTGTTTGACCCATAGGTTAGTGATCTGAAGCAACATCTTAAAGGTAAGTGGTCTTAATTTATTGATTTTAGCTTAGAATTAGGGTCTGTGTATGTAGTTAGGACTGTAATTATTTTATTTTATTTTAGAATAAGGGTCTGTGTATGTAGTTAGGATTTTTTGTATATTAGATAGATAGGGGGATGTATTTGATATAGTTAGGATTGATTTTAAATTAAATAGATTGTATGTTAGATAGATAGGGGGTATTTGATTAGGACTATATGTAATATATTATATGTAATATATTATATTTAATATATTATATTTAATATATTATATGTAATGTCATGTATTGTATGTAATGTATGTAATGTATTATATGTAATATATTATATTTAATATATTATATTTAATATATTATATGTAATGTCATGTATTGTATGTAATGTATGTAATGTATTATATGTAATATATTATATTTAATATATTATATTTAATATATTATATGTAATGTCATGTATTGTATGTAATGTATGTAATGTATTATATGTAATATATTATATTTAATATATTATATTTAATATATTATATGTAATGTCATGTATTGTATGTAATGTATGTAATGTATTATATGTAATATATTATATTTAATATATTATATTTAATATATTATATGTAATGTCATGTATTGTATGTAATGTATGTAATGTATTATATGTATTATTGTATTGTGTTTATCTGTCTTTCCTTTTCAGGTGTGTAATTTTTTTTTGTTTTCTGTACTGTAGGTTTTTTTGTTTTTTGTACTGTAGGTTTTTTGTTTTTTGTAATTAGAGTGTTGGGGAGGTTTATTAGGGGGTAGGTAGTGTAGGTAGGTAGTGTAAGTGTTAATAGATTAGTGTAGAGGGGGGTTAGTTTAGATTAAATGGTTTATTGGGGGTTATAGTGTAGTGTTTGTAGTTAGTGTCATGATGGTCCTTGAGGACCATCATGGCACTTATGTGGTTAATGTTGGGTTGTAACAGGCCCATAATGGTAATAATATACCCTTATGGGACTGATGGGGTTAAATAGAGCCTTATGCTGGTCTGTATTGACCATCATGAGTTAATGGGTTAATTTAGGCCTTATGCTGGTCTGTATTGACCATCATGAGTTAATGGGTTAATTTAGGCCTTATGGTGGTCTGTATTGACCATCATGAGTTAATGGGTTAATTTAGGCCTTATGGTGGTCTGGATTGACCATCATGAGTTAATGGGTTAATTTAGGTCTTATGGTGGTCTGGATTGACCATCATGAGTTAATGGGTTAATTTAGGCCTTATGGTGGTCTGGATTGACCATCATGAGTTAATGGGTTAATTTAGGTCTTATGGTGGTCTGTATTGACCATCATGAGTTAATGGGTTAATTTAGGTCTTATGGTGGTCTGGATTGACCACCATGAGTTAATGGGTTAATTTAGGTCTTATGGTGGTCTGGATTGACCATCATGAGTTAATGGGTTAATTTAGGTCTTATGGTGGTCTGGATTGACCACCATGAGTTAATGGGTTAATTTAGGTCTTATGGTGGTCTGGATTGACCATCATGAGTTAATGGGTTAATTTAGGTCTTATGGTGGTCTGGATTGACCACCATGAGTTAATGGGTTAATTTAGGCCTTATGGTGGTCTGGATTGACCATCATGAGTTAATGGGGTAATTATAGTTGCCTGGGGTTATTATTTTTAGTGCGAGTCCTTTCAGGACCTTTACGGTCCTTTGAGGACCCGCGAGGCGGGAAATTTAAAATTGAATTGCAGCAGGGTCACGATCGGTGCCGATCGGGGCCCCCCGCTGCAGGGGGTTTATATGGGGACACTTCGGGGGTCCCGATGGGGACCCCCAGCATAGAGGGGGGTTAATTTTAAGTGCCGCGGCCGGGATTGGCTAATAGTGTGCCGCGGTCCCTTTAAGGAGCCGCGGCGGGGAATTTAAAAGTTTTAAATGCAGCGGGGGGCCTGATCTATGCAGATCGGGGACCCCCCCTGCAATGGGTTTATGTGGGGACACTTCGGGGGTCCCGATGGGGACCCCCAGCATAGAGGGGGGTTAATTTTAAGTGCCGCGGCCGGGATTGGCTAATAGTGTGCCGCGGTCCCTTTAAGGAGCCGCGGCGGGGAATTTAAAAGTTTTAAATGCAGCGGGGGGCCTGATCTATGCAGATCGGGGACCCCCCCTGCAATGGGTTTATGTGGGGACACTTCGGGGGTCCCGATGGGGACCCCCAGCATAGAGGGGGGTTAATTTTAAGTGCCGCGGCCGGGATTGGCTAATAGTGTGCCGCGGTCCCTTTAAGGAGCCGCGGCGGGGAATTTAAAAGTTTTAAATGCAGCGGGGGGCCTGATCTATGCATATCGGGGACCCCCGCTGCAAGGGGTTAATGTGGGGGTGCTGCAGGGGTCCTGATAGAGACCCCTGCAGCATGGGGATGTGTATAGGGTGCAGGGGGGAGCCTCACGCTGCTGTCTCGGGCTGTTCCGAGGCAGCACGTAGAGGCTTTCGGATCCCTTGCGTGGACTTTTTGTCCACGTAGGGATTCTTACGATATGCGAGACTCGTGCATAGATTTAAGGCTACGTAGCTCTCTCGGAGCCTATTCTCGGCCATTTTCTCGCAGTCATATCGTAAAGCAGGCTGCGAGAGATTCGGTTCTCGCAAACAGCAGGAAAACTGCCTTTTGCGAGCACCGAGAGAACTACGAGGGAGAATTTAATAGGGCCCATAATTCTTTATACAATAGTAAAATCATACCATCTGTGAAAAATGTCTAAATCCCATTCCATTGAATTTTAAAAGAAGAGCAAGATAACGGGGAAGTTGTTTATATACATGAGACTATATTATTAAAACTCATAAATATCAAATAACATAACACCCCAAAGTGGGGAATGGGAGACTCCATAACTTTTCCCCTCCCTCCCATAATCCATTCTTATTTCCCATCCAACCCCCTCCTCCTTCTCTATTCCAAAGCCTGCTATATCTTATAATTACTCCTGGTCTATGATAGTTATTACCTCTGATTCGCTAGATTCAAATCCTGTAACACCTTTTCCCCCTCTTTTTTGCTGTTTACTATTATTTTCTTCTTGCCCACAGTTATTATAAATTTTGTTAGGAAACCCCATTTATACAAAACCAGGTTATCCCTTAAGCTTTTCTCAGCGGATAAATCTGCAAATATCTTCAGATTCTCATATGGACTATCAAAGCACCCTGTTTCATAAGATTTCCTCATGATAGCATCTTTGCAAGATACCTTATGTAGTCTAATTATTACATCCCTCAAATAGTCCTTTGGTAGATTTCTGGACCAGGGTAATTCTATGAATTCTATGGAAACTATCCATTATAATTTCAGATCCGAACTCTGGCTTGACCAAAGAAGCTAAAAAGGATATAACATATTTGGTCAAGGCTGATTCCTGAACCTCTTCTGTTATTTCTCTTATTCAAATGTTTTGGTGTCTTGAATAATATTCCATTTTTGCATTTTAATTTTTTAATGTCTGAACTTCGTTTTTGTGTATTTCCTGCACTAAACTGTCTTTCTAAATCTTTTGATTTTAAAGTCAATGCATTAATCGCTGATGTGTTTTGAACTATTTTTGTATTCAAATCTGGGACTATTGAGTCTTTTAACTCCTGTAGAAGTTCTTTCCTTAAGCCAACAGTCAGTTTTTGTCCATCTGTTTCAGATTCTCTCATTGAATCAGCTAGTCTCAAAATCTCATTACTAGACGAATGAGCCATAGTGAGATCTAAATTGGCCTCTGATTCTATTACTAGGAATATTTCTTCAGTGGTGTTTAACTTACTAAGGGGCGAAAAGAAATTGCTAGTTTATTTATTTATTTTGTTGGTTCTCTTCCTCTCTTGTTTTGCTTCTCCCCCCTTTTTTCTTCATTTTCAGATTTATTCTTTCCTTTCTTTTCCTTTGCTTTCGTTTCCACCCTTCCTTTCCCACTTTCTCTTCTCCTTTCTTCTACTTCTTTCCCTCTCACTTTATTAAGAGAAAACAGAGTGGACATCTAATTTCTAAATGCTTTCAAGTTCTAAGATTAAGGATGGAGCAGGGGAAAATACTCAGGTTTTAAAGAGTGGGAAAAAGAAATAAATTTTACATGGTTGGAGGCAGAATGACTTCAGGCCTTTCAGCTTACCAAAAAGTTTGTTAAAAGCACAGCACACAGGGAGATATACTTCAAAGTGGTTCACAGATAGTAGTACGTACCCACTAAGATAGCTAAGATAACTTAATAGTACACAATAGTAACATGGATAAATGGTGGAGTGATTTCAGCAGTGTCAGTACTTTTAGAAACATATCGTGGTGCTGTCATAAAATACAAAATTTCTGGAAGGACTGCTTTGAACATCTATTTATAATCCTGAATAAATATATCAAACCTTTCATAGAAATGCCTTTATTTCATAATTTCCCTGTAACTATGAACCAGATGGAAATAGCTTTCCTTATTCAGATTTTTATGATAGCTAAAAGGCTTATATTTATTAACTGGAAGCAAACATCCGTCCCTTCATTGAATCTATTATTTGAAGAGGTAAATAGAAATAGAAACCTTGAAAGAGACTAGAACTGCTGCATCTCCCCATAGATAAGGTAAAATGGACAATCTGTGACAGACTAAAGTTAGTTGAAATACGCAAGACAGCACATCCCTCACCACAACGCCCCCCTCTTGTAATTATTTTTCTTTTTTTCTTTTTTTCTTTACTTTTTCCTTTTTTCTCACTTTCAATGGTTTGTACTGCTGGTTGCATTATTATGATTGGTGAAAATTCTGAATATGTTTTGTATAAACTTTGTATGTAATATGCTTTGTATAAGTAAAGAAAAAAAATAGAAAAAAAACAGTAAATAAATAATTAATTTCTGCACTACTACATTACCTCTGATAGGGTAAATATAATAGTGTTTTAGTCGCATGAGAGACATAATATAGTATTATTGAAACTGTTTTAATGACAATCTTACAGCCCCAGTAGGAGTAAAAGAATAATTGATGCTTATGCATTTTATATATCCATATATTTTGCTAGCCTTGAGATAAAATTGTATGACTAACTTGCTATAAATAAGATTTGATTATGTTTATCACATATATAGTTGTGAGCGTATGGGTCGTTGCTCACGCTTGCAGCTCGCGTAGCGAGGTCACTGGGCAAGGGCCTCAGTTGCTGGCGAGGTCACTGGGCAAGGGCCTCAGTTGCTGGCATGGAGCGCCGAAGGCGCTCCATGCCAGCAACTGAGGCCCCTCGCGAAGCGAGGGCCTCAGTTGCTGGCGAGCTCACTGGGCAAGGGCCTCAAACCCTCGCAAACTTCACGTCGGTACTCAAAAAACACGACACACAAATTACGACACTCGCTAAATTTTACGAGGAACGCAAACAACATACGAAACACGTTACCACACATTACGACCTCGCAAACATCGGACGCAACACGCCGACATACAAACATTTAAAACACAATAAATACACACAACACACACATAAAAAGCTTACCTACAGCAAGAGGAACCATCCAGCACCTCAAAAAAACAAGTTACACCTTCATTTAAATAAAAATAAAACACTTTAGACACTAATAAAATCGCTAAGCGAGAGAAAAAATGGCCGACGGACAAAACGAAAACGAGGCTACAGCACTCTCCAGACGTAAAACACCACACCACACTCGCAAAACACCACACGAAACTCGAAAACCACTACAAACCAACAACGGACAATACGCAAAGACGCACAACACACATAAACCGCCATTTAACGCAAATGCGGAAGTACGACACTACGCGCACGGTTTCGACTCGCGCACGCACAGTATTACACTGCACACATTCAGCACGCTTAGAGAGCAGCTCCACAACACTAATGCTGCAGCAATGTCAAAACACATTCACATCTCTTCAACACAATGCTTCAAAATAGGTAAAGTATATTCATTTATTAATGTATTATATCTTTACTATTACACACCAAACAACATTAGCTACCTTACAATTTCATTGCCGTCATTTTTTGACGGGCAATTCGCTAGTATGCCTATATTATTCAGTTTTACATTTTTTATGCTTTGTAGTATATTCCCATGTATACTACTTCTTGTTAATTACAGAGTTCTACATATATGAAGTTAGTTATTTATTTAAGCTATGCTTTAAATGTAATATGTGTAATAAACTGTAAAGAGTTACTAATGTCTTGCCTCAGTGAAGCTTAAAGAAGGATTTACTTTAGGTTAGGTGTGTATGATGTAAGATGGATGTAAGGTCTTGTATGACAGGTCGTGGGTACAAGTAATTTTATTTTTGTCACTTTTTTGCCTGTGCCCAGAAGAAGAAGACCAAAAGTTGGAGACTACCATGCTGGCAAGAAAAAAATATACAAAATCTGTGGGAAGTCATATACTCCTCATGCTGTGCCTGGAACTCTGCTAGACTATTGCCTTGGTCAGAGGATTTCATATTCAACAGAAATCTAATTGTTTTTTGTTTTTTTTTGAACGTGTAACATTAGAGGGACCTTGCTTTGTGTGACATGTGAGATTGGATTTGAATGGAGAGAGTATGAGCTTGTGAATAATTTCACTTTTTCCACTTTTTCTATTCCTTTTTAGCCATGTATTCGTTTTGTCCTGCCCTTCAGCACCTTGTTCTGTCAACTTGCTAGGATATACAGTGCCTTGCAATCGTATTCACCCCATGGCTTTTTATTGTGTTTTGTTGCCAACCTGGAATTAACATGGATTGTTTGAGGATTTGCATCATTTAATTTACAGAACATGCCCACAACTTTGAAGATGTTTTTTTTTATTGTGAAGCAAACAACAAATAGGACAAAATAACAGAAAAAGTCAATGTGCATAACTATTCACCCCCTAAAGTCAATACATTTGTCAATTTTGACAATTACAGCTCCAAGTCGCTTTGGATAAGTCTCTATGAGCTTGCGACATCTTACCACTGGGATTCTTGCCCATTCCTCCTTGCAAAACTACTCCAGCTCCTTCAAGTTGGATGGTTTGAGCTTGGGAACAACAATCTTTAGCCTGACTACACATTTTCTATTGATTGACATTTGGGCTTTGACTAGGCCATTCCAACACATTTACATGTTTCCCCCTTAAACCACTCATGTTTTGCTTTAGCAGTGTGTTCTGGGTCATTGTCCTACTGGAAAGTGACCCTCCGTCCTAGCCTCAAATCACGCACAGATGGTACAGGTTTTTCTCAAGAATATCCCTGTATTTAGCACCATCCATCTTTCCTTTAACTCTAACCAGTTTCCCAGTCCAGTCTGCCGAAAAATGGATGGTGTTCTTTGTGTGATGTGATGTGTTTGGTTTGCGCCAGACATAGCGTTTTCTTTGATGGCAGTAAAGTTCAATTTTAGTCTCATCAGACCAGAGCACTTTCCTCCATTACATTTTGGGAGCCTCTCACATGACTTTTTGCAAACTCAAAACGTGCCATTTTGTTTTTTGCTGAAAGTAATAGCTTTCTTCTGGCCACTGTGCCATAAATCCCAACTCTATGGAGCGTACGGCTTATTGTCGTCCTATGTACAGATACTCCAGTCTCTCCTGTGGAACTCTGCAGCTCCTCCAGGGCTACCTTAGGTCTCTGTGCTGCCTCTCTGTTTAATGCCCTCCTTTCCCGCTCAGTGAGTTTTGGTGGACGGACGATTCTTGGCAGGTTTGCTGTTGTGCCATGTTCTTTCCATTTGGTTATGATAGATTTGATGGTGCTCCTGGGGATCATCAAAGATTTGGATATTTTTTTTATAACCTAACCCTAATTTGTACTTCTCAACAACATTGTCCCTTACTTGTTTGGAGAGTTACTTGGTATTCATGGCAGTGTTTGGTTAGTGGTGCTTCTTGCTTAAGTGTTGCAGTCTCTGGGGCCTTTAAAAAAAGGTGTGTATATGTAATGACAGATCAAGTGACACTTAGATTGCACACAGGTGGACATCATTTTGCTAATTATGTGACTTCTGAAGGTAATTGGTTGCACCAGAGCTTTTTATGGGCTTCATAACAAAGGGGGTGAATACATACGCACATGCCAATTTTCTGTTTACTATTTCTAAAAAAATGTTTTATGGATATATTTTTCTTATTTCACTTCACCAACTTAGACTCTTGTGTTCTGATCCATCAAATACAAATCAGATTAACAAAACATTAAACTTAAGGCTGTAATGTAACAAAATAGGTAAAAAGTCAAGGGGGGGTGGAACTTTTGCAAGGCACTGTATAATCTACTAACATCTGATAAGGAAGAGTAACTATGGAGAGAGAACAATGTCTTGCATAAATCCTGAGTTGTTGATAATATTAGTGCATGGTTACACTTCAAGAAGTGTTGTGCAACATTTGGTTTGTAGTTGTTGTACCAATTTTAAGGGCATAATAATCCTAGCAGTATTATGTTTTTAGAACTAGGTCTGATAGGGGATTTGGTCTGAAGGTAAAATACTTTCATTATTAATCAACACATATTGGCGCTAAAGGGGGGAAATGTTGAGGGAATTGTAAAAATGTTTATATGGTTTTAAATTATATTTTTTACTTTAAACACAACTTACAAGTAAAAGATGTTGTCATTTGCAGAGAAAACCATACATCTCTTCAAAAAACAAAGAATTTGCTTAAAAACAAGATAAAGTTTATTTGGTATGTTTTTTCTACTTTTTCAAAACATTTGGCTGATCATGGATACAGACAATTTGCCTACTGATAAAAATAGAATATTGACATATGGTAATGGTAAATATTTATGTGCTGATTGGAATAACAGGTCATGACCATATTTTGGCTTGTATCTGCTTCCATCTGTAAGTGCATATACACAGTATGTTTTCATGGTAATTCAGTCAATTATGTTGTTCTCTTTTGTATGACACAGAGAGACTGCAATTTTGGCTCCAAACTTATAAAATATAAAAACTTTAAGACATCCTGGTTTCGCTCCTGTTGATTGATAAGGGACTTTTCCCCTACAGATGAACTGGTGTCACCAAGATTCAAGGCACTCTTTCGAAGCATGGGTAGGAGTTACATTTAGCCAATGCCTGACTTCCAATGGCTAATCTATTCTTCATAAGTGTACTGTAGAATATTTGAGTTCTTTGATAAGAATTAAAATATTTATAAGTAATAAAAGGTGCACAGCTGTAACAGTTATAGGTAAGGGAATCTTAGTTTTAAAATAAACTTTTGTATCAACTTTTAATTAATGATTATCTCTGCTCCAACTCAGGCATCAAAAAATGGTATAACGGACTAACCAATCTAAGAATATATAGAGATACTCTTAAATTCTGGTCTGTTTGGGAATCCGGGGGACTGGATGCAAGAAACACCTCTCAGATGACTGGGACAAATAAAATGGTAGCAATTATTTTATTTTTAATAAAGTATAAACATAATATAAATTAAAGTGAAAGTCGTACCTAATCTAATGCATATAGACAAAAAATAAATATGCTCAATATGTAAAAGAATATTGTTCTACAGAATTCTAAGCTGTATTGTGATTTACTGAAAAGAAAAAAGAGAAAATCACATTCCAATACATCCATAATAATTGTTCTATAACTTAGAACATCTGTATATGTGCATGAGTAGAAAGAAAGTCTATGTTCCCTTTATGGTGTATAAAATGGTGTATAACTAGGAGGTCTATATCACTAGAAATGTTAATATACTTGGGGCCTCATTCTATTATCGTCCGCAGCCGTTGCGGGGCCGCAAGGACCGGCCGCAAGCTATTCTGCTATTCTATTCCCCTCCGGCTGGGGATTCCGGCAGGCTTGCGGCCGGCGCCTTGCTATCTCTTGCAGCCGCTCGTGCCGGAGGAAAGCCTTTGATCTAAAACGGCCGCAAGGAAATCGGCCGTAAGAAAATCCTATTTGCAATTCTATTGCTCCGGGAACCCTCTCTGCAAGGCTAAAAGCGAGCCGCAGCTTACTTGCAGGAAAGAGGTCCTGCTAGCACCAATTAAGCACAAAATATAGCCCAAATAAAGCCATCCTGCACTTTGAGAAGACTATAAAGTGATTTTAGGTGTTAGCAAAAATAGCACAAATTTTCCCTATACTCAAATCCGTAAAATATATATTTTTTAATATATTTCAAATATACATGGAAAAAGTCCAGCTTGGAGCACCTCAGACCCGCCCACGCTGCGGCCGGAAAATAAACAGTTAATGTAAACTCGTATTTGGGCTGATGTGCAAGCTTGAGAGGGGGTTACTTTTAATCCTCATGTCCCCCAATATGATCCCTAGCATTTACAGAGCTGTACAGTGCAGGCTTGAATTTATTTTTGACTTTAAAAAATTTGAAGCATTCGGCCGGTTCCAAGATATGCGGCCGGCCGTAAGAGGAGATCCTTGCGGGGCCGTATAATTGAATTGCGAGGTAACAGAACCCCCGCAAGGAATCGCAGCCTTACGGCCGATTTACGGCCAATAATAGAATGAGGCCCTTAGTAAATACATTTTTATACCAGATAGTTTAATGGATATTGTGCTTCAGATTCAAACATTCCTATTACAAATTAGATTTATTATCAGGACTCATTAGCACAGGTGAAGATACACCGTTGTCACATTATACGAATAAGCAACACTGAGTAGATTACCAAAAGCTCTTCTAGTTTAAATAAATAAACTGCCTTTCCACCGTGGTAAAGATATCACCTGATAAACATCTAAATAAATGCTGGAGATGCTCGGATTATAATGGATCACACTACCATACTTGGTGGTAAAAAAAATCAAGGATTCTGGTCTTCCTGTCTTACCCATATATGCAAAATGTTTGATTGTAATTTAAAATTATCTCTGGAGTGGATACTAATCCCTATATTTTCTATGAAGATGATTATTTAGGATAAAACTATGATTATTCAAATTCTATTGGTAGCTAAGTGGGCTGTAATGAAATTTTGGAAACAATCTGGTGTCCCAACTTGGGACATGATTAATTCCATATTAGAGAGAAATAAAGCAATAGAAATTGAATTTTGGAGATTGACTAATAATCCATCTGATAAATCTGTAAAAAGATGGCAAAAGTGGAAGTAGCACCCAGTTTAGTCTTCCTAGGAATGGTTCTCTATCCTCTCTGCACATTATGTTATGCATGTTGACTATATGTTTGTCTTGTAATGTGACTGTTGTACATGTATATATGTGGACATAAAATAATAATTAAAAAAAAAGATGAGATTATACAGTAAGAAAATACAGGCTTTTTGTATCATCTCCATAACATGAGTAGATTACTGACGTTCTCTGAAGTAAATAACTTATCCAGTAAGAAAGCACATAAACAGCAATAGTGTAAATGGTAGTCTGAGCTCTGGATTGAGACCATGTTCTGCAAGAGTTAATCATATCTCTCACTTTAGTATATCTAATTGTAGAGTTTGTATCCTTCCTACAGTATTTCAGATTTGTTACATTTGTTATATAATATGTTGCTTTTTTAATAAAAGTTCCATTTCATATCAATCATTGTTTTTTGCCTTTTTATCCCTTAATAGATTATAGAGAAGCATACACAGTTATTTAGTTCATATTATAGATTTATGCTTTAAATCAGGGTTCAGCAAAATGTAGCTCTAGAGACAATTGTGATTCAATATGTAACTTTTCTGTCAAACCCAAACTCGTAATCAGGATGCTAGATTTCAAATGACTGTTAGTTTGCCATGTAATCTATAAAGGACAATTTTAGGAAAGATCCCTCCAATTTTAAATGTGTACCAATACATATTCTCTTATATTAATTCATTAAGTAATGCAGGTGGTCTTATACACTGACTCTTTTTGGTTTGTAAGGTAGATTGGATCTTCAGTTATAAAAGGTTGTAGATATTCTAAGTGTATAACAAGTGGGTTACATATCACAGAATAGGTTTAACTGGACTGGGCAAGAGAAGGATACCACTGGTTCGACCTCTATTCAGAGAAGTATGGTCACTACTCTCAGAACAAAAGAACAACAACAGGCAGTTTCCTTAGACCAAGTTAACTGTTAAATACACCCAAACCAGGGTTAAATAACAGAAGTTGTTAAAAATAAACATAAACTATAGAAGCTTAATTTTAAACCCAATGTACTTTAATTAATGTTAAACTCTCATTTTACATTTGCTGGCAAGCATGTTCAGTATGATGTCTGAATGTCTGATTACCACGTCAGCTAAGTGACCACTTGCTATCCACCACTATGCTAGGTGGCATCTAGTCTCTGCCTTTTAATTCATTCTCTCTGTCACCCTCCCTTTATTTTAATCTTTATTACCAATTTTTTTTTTTTTTTTTAACAAGTATTTTTTTATTAGGCAATGGCAAATCACATCACAAAGAATATACATCCGTATCCAATAGGTACAACTTTCACATATAAAAATTTCATTTTGTAATTCGTATTTCATAGTACCCTCTCCGGAGAGCCATCTGCCAAAGCCTATATTTTACTTTCTTTTTTTTTTTTACTTTAACATATCATGGTTTCTCCAACTTATAACCGTGGTACAGTCCCATTCCCAAATGGGCAAAGGAATAAAAAGAAACATTAAAATAATTGAATCAATAATTAAATAAATCATAAAACAATTCCTTCATAGATTCATCAGGCAGAAAAGAGATGAGGTCCAGTATTTCTTACCTCCGTCCACCTCCTCCAGGGCCCCCTTGATCTTGCCTATGACTTAATGGCTTGTGCTTGTGCTGGACTCCAATGTAACACTATCGGATTCCATTAACCTTGGAGCCCAAATATCCATAAACTTAGGGATTGAGTCCTCTAGGACATGGGTTATGCGCTCGTTGATCAAGATAAAGTTTAACTTGTTCTTCAATGCCTATAGGCTCAAGCTTGAGGACTTCCACTGTCGAGCAATATGGCTTTTGGAGGCCAGCATCAGAAATTGCAGTAGCTGATTCTGATAAGATGCTAGAAGCGAGCTGGATAGGCCTAGGAGGGAGATCTCTATGGACTTGTGTATTTTGATTTTAAATATTTTTGAAGCTAACTTAAATACTTCTGCCCAGAGTCCCCTCACCTCTGGACACGCCCACCATATATTTAAAAATGTACCCGGGTCACTACAGCCTCTGAAACACTTAGCGTCTTGAGTTAAACCCCACTTGAAGAGTTTAACTGGTGTGTGATAAATTCTGTGTAGGACCTTAATTGATGTCTCCAACACACTATAGTTTAATGATCCTCTGGTAAGGCTGTGCCAGCTCTGTTCCCAAACAGTTTGGTCTAGAGTGTATCCCAGGTCCTCCTCCAGTATTTGCATATATTTAGTTTTTAGTGACTTTGGTTGTCTCATTAAATGCATCATATAACAAGCTTATAATATTGCTCGACAGTGGAAGATCCCCACAAATACTAACTAGCCAATTGGTTTCCGGGGCTCCTAAAGAATTTATTGTGGAACCTACAAAATGTCGCAACCTGCAGAATGTGTAGTGTTCTGTTAAAGGTAAGTCATATTTGTCTCTCATATATTTAAAGGTAACCACTGCCCCTTCTTGGTACCAGGCCCCAACAGTTAATAACCTCCTGGAGTTCCACCAATGTTTAGATGTTGGGGTTTGCTGTATAGTTAGAAGTGGGTTAGGGATGATAGGGGTGATGCTAGCTAACTTTGGGGCTACCTGATAAAGACGGGTCACCCCTGTCCATATCGCTAATGAATGCTTGATCATTGGGTTCTGTATTTTCCCCAGAATATTACTTGGCTTAGAAAGCCATAGAATAATGTCCCATGAGTACGAAAGCATCTGCAGGTTTTCTATAAAAACCCATAAAGGTCTGTGTTGTGCCGCTTTATAATACAATTTAAAGTTGGGGCATGAGAGCCCCCCTTTGGTTTTATCTGTGTACATGGTAGCTTTGGAAATCCTCGAGGGCTTGTAGTTCCATATGAATCTAAAGATCTGATTTTTAAACCTCTCGAGATCCCTATAAACAATTGGGATCGGAAGTGTGCGGAATAAATATAAAAGCCGGGGAAGAACATTCATTTTAACCGCATGGATCCTGCCTAGCCATGAGATTCTACCTTTCGACCATCTCTGTAGATCCAGCATCAGCTCCTTGTACAAGGGTAAATAATTTGTTTTATATAAATCTGCTAATTTTACAGTGATGGCCAGCCCCAAGTATTTAATATGTGATTTAGGCCAGGAGAAATCAAAATTTTGCTTAAGATATTGCATCTCTGTCTGAGAGAGTGCCATACCTAGTGCTTCCGACTTAGCAACATTTATTTTGAGTCCCGAGAGATTTCCAAACTGGGTAAGAATTCTTAGTAGCTCCGGTATGGAGGTGGTAGGTTTCCTGAGTGAACCTAAGAAATCATCCGCAAAGAGACTGCATTTGAAGTGATGATGTCCAATCTGGATCCCCTGGATATCTGGATTAGATCGTATAGACTGTGATAGCGGCTCTATTGCTAGGGCGAATAGTAAGGGTGAGAGGTGGCATCCCTGTCTGGTGCCGTTTGTACCTCAATTTGCGCTATGGAATGGCCGGGGAATTTCAACCTTGCTTTGGGAGATCTATAGTAGGTCTAAATCAAGTCCATAAATTTCCCCCTATAGCACCGCTCTGAGATACGGCCATTTTCAAAAGCTTTTTCTATATCTAAGGCCAGTAATCAGGTTGGGGTGTGGTTTTGGGACGCCCATGAAACTAAATTTAAAGTGTGCCTAATATTATCCCCCATTTGTCTGCAGGGAACAAATCCCACTTGGTCTTTATGAATGAGTCTGGGGAGAAATTGGGAGATTCTATTAGCCATCAGCTTTGCTAAGATTTTAATATCCCCATTCAGGAGCGATATTGGGTGATAATTTTTAACTTCTAGGGGGTCCCTACCTTCTTTGGGGAAAAATATCAAATCTGCCTGGTTTAATTCCCAGGGCCTTCCTGCCTTTCAGGCCGCTAATTGTTTTCCTAACCTCTGATTCCTCAACCCTCGAGTTAAGGAGCTCCCCTTCCTCCAGAGTCAGAGTGGGTAAATCACAGGTTTTTTGTATGAGATTAGGACTGGCCGTGACGTCGCCAGTAGAGGTTCTAATTCTATACATTTTTGACTGAGAAATGTTACTTCTAAGTTTCTTGGCCAGTAAGCTATCTGGCTTGTTAGCCTTAGCATAGAACCTGTGGTTTGTCCATCGAATCGCTTTTTCAGTGTGGTTTGATAATAGCAAGTCCAGCTCCAGTCTAATTTTATCTATTTTTTTACGTAAATGTTCGGAAGTGTTTTGTTGATTTCATTTTTCTAGATCTCCTACGTTTTTTTCTCAGGGATTCTTCCCTCAGTTTGGATTGTCTTTTGAGACCACTTGCTATTATTATGAGAGCCCCTGATGAAGGCCTTGTGTGCCACCCAGGTCCATCCCATGTCTGATTCTGGGGTGATATTGGTCGCAAAGAATAGCTCAAGATCATCCGCTATTTGTTTTCCTACCACTAGGTTTGACAGAATTTTTTCATTTAGTCTCCAGCTGTATGGAGGCTTGCTTTTCTGGCCCATTTCTATGGAAACGCTAATCTGGGAGTGGTCAGACCACGGGCACGGATGGATATCTGCCTTATCTATATTATCTGAGAATGATGAGTCTATCAAGATGGTATCTATTCGGGAATACGTGCCATGTACTGACGAATGAAAGGTGTATCCCCTCTCACCCTGGTGCAGCAGTCTCCATGCGTCTAGAAGGTGCAGGTCATTAAACAATGAGTTAATCTGTTTAAATTTGTTTGAGTATTTACCACCTCCATCTCTGCTTGATGTATCTAGATTAGAATCTAGAACCAGGTTAAGATCTCTCCCTAACACAATCCTCCCATGATCCACCGACCTTAGGTATTTGAGAAGATTTATGAATGATTTATGTGGGGTGGTATTTTGCGAGTAGAATGATACCAGGGATATTTTTGTACCTAGCAATGTGCCTGTCAATACTACAAAATTACCCCCTGAGTCTATCTTCCTATGCTCAATGATAAATGGAAAATGTTTATGTAGTAAAATAGCTACCCCCCCCCCCCCCCTTTTTAGTGGGTTGGGTGGAAGCGACAAAAACTGGGTATGCACTATGTAGAAATTTGGGAGACTATTTTGTGCGAAATGTGTTTCCTGTAGGATAATCACATCGGGATGTAGGGGTTTATAGGACAGAAAAGCCTTAGGCATCTTAAACTGGGAATTAAAACTCCGGACAATGTGTGAAACAAAGACAAAAGAGGTGTCTGTCATGATACCTCCATGAATTTGAAGATGCTGTGCCTATCCCCGTCAATATCTCTGTCGCCCCATACCGCCCCCTTTTTTGATGTCTGATGGATCGTGGAGCAGGCCCTTCAGAAGGCGGAGGGATTGCCTCATGAAGCCTAGTATCTGGAACTAAAAAAAAAGGAAAGAAAAACATAACACAAGTAATCCAAACATGGTAAAACCATAAACTTTGGCTTCTCCTCAGCCCATTACTTAAGGTACTTACATGCCAGGGGAGGAAAACGGAAATTCCCATTTTCCTACAAATCCCCTCTACTGAGGAAGAGATATCTAGTAAACAATTGGTTGTAGATGTCCCAGAAGTATCCTATCATTCCCCATCATAGAGCCTACTTCTAAGGACCTGATTTCCAGTTAGCCCTCTAACTATAAGCTTATGTAAAAGTTCTCCAGCATTTGGACCTTCTGATCTATAGAAGCGCAAGTACCCTGGTTATGTGGATTTTTGTATTGGGTGAGTATCATTATGCAGTATTATAATTATTGGTGAATTATGGTATATTCTTTGACTCCTTTGACTACTTAGAATTGCAAGTCTGCATTAATGACATATAGTAGTCTTTGGCAATAAGGAGTTTAGTAATTAATAACCCTTACAAAAATTATTTTTGGTACAACCCTTATAAATATTAATTGAACAATAAATATTATTATACAACAACTAATTATAAAACTTTTTTGATAACCAGAAAGAGTACTAAGGATGCGCTTTTCTCTAGATTGGTTTTAAAATGTAAACTTTTTTTGAGCTATATATAAACAAATTTTTGATATCTTCCCAAGGATTAGCAAAGTAATTTTGCCATATGAGGGAAGATTTTATTTGATATCAATATGGGACATTATATGTTAATAGCTCTTTAAGAGTAATTCACCCATCCATAAGCTGTTCCATGGCCAGGTGTGTGTTATTCCCTCATTATCCCATTTACAAAGAGCAGATACAAGCTCCAGTGTCCATTTCAAGTGTGCCATGTTGAGGGCGTTGATTAAACTCTTATCATGTAAGTGTTATCAATATGAGATCCAAAGAGCTGTCACTATCAGTGAAGCAAGCCATCATTAGGCTGAAAAAACAAAACAAACCCATCAGAGAGATGGCAAAAACATTAGGTGTGGACAAATAAACTGTTTGGAACATACTTAAAAAGAAAGAACGCACCGGTGAGCTCAGCAACACCAAAAGACCCGGAAGACCACGGAAAACAACTGTGGTGGATGACCGAAGAATTATTTCCCTGGTGAAGAAAACACCCTTTACAACAGTTGGCCAGATCAAGAACACTCTCCTGGAGGTAGGTGTATGTGTGTCAAGGTCAACAATCAAGAGAAGACTTCACCAGAGTAAATACAGAGGGTTCACCACAAGATGTAAACCATTGGTGAGCCTCAAAAACAGGAGGGACAGATTAGAGTTTTCCAAACAACACCTAAAAAAGCCTTCACAGTTCTGGAACAACATCCTATGGACAGATGAGACTAAGATCAACTTGTACCAGAGTGATGGGAAGAGAAGAATATGGAGACGGAAAGGAACTGCTCATGATCCAAAGCATACCACCTCATCAGTGAAGCATGGTGGTGGTAGTGTCATGGCGTGGGCATGTATGGCTGGCAATGGAACTGGTTCTCTTGTATTTATTAATGATGTGACTGCTGACAAAAGCAGCAGGATGAATTCTGAAGTGTTTCGGGCAATATTATCTGCTCATATTCAGCCAAATGCTTCAGAACTCATTGGACGGCGCTTCACAGTGCAGATGGATAATGACCCGAAGCTTACTGCAAAAGCAACCAAAGAGTTTTTTAAGGGAAAGAAGTGGAATGTTATGCAATGGCCAAGTCAATCACCTGATCTGAATCCGATTGAGCATGCATTTCACTTGCTGAAAACAAAACTGAAGGGAAAATGCCCCAAGAACAAGCAGGAACTGAAGACAGTTGCAATAGAGGTCTGGCAGAGCTTCACCAGGGATGAAACCCAGCGTCTGGTGATGTCTATGCGTTCCAGACTTCAGGCTGTAATTGACTGCAAAGGATTTGCAACCAAGTATTAAAAAGTGAAAGTTTGTTTTATGACTGTTAATCTGTCCCATTACTTTTGGTCCCTTAAAAAGTGGGAGGCACATATACAAACTGTTGTAATTCCTACACCGTTCACCTGATTTGGATGTAAATACCCTCAAATTAAAGCTGAAAGTCTGCAGTTAAAGCACATCTTGTTAGTTTCATTTCAATTCCATTGTGGTGGTGTATAGAGCCAAAAAGATTAGAATTATGTTGATGTCCCAATATTTATGGACCTGACTGTACATGCCAGGGAAACGGAAATTCCCATTTTCCTACTAATCCCCTCTACTGAGGAATAGATATCTAGTAAACACTTGGTTGTAGATGTCCCAGAACTACCCTATCATTCCCATCATAGAGCCTACTTCTAAGGACCTGATTTGCAGTTAGCCCTCTAACTATAAACTTATGTAAAAGTTCTCTAGCATTTGGACCTGGCGATCCCTTCTATCCGTTTCCACTGTGTTTCATCTTTTCAGCAGTCCCATAGTGTCTGTCCAGTTTTATATCTCTGCTGTGGGTCCCGGAGACGGAGATTTGGATCTTAAAGCTTGATCCTGTTGCTCAGTCCGTCGTCTAGACCTTTTTATTTCTGTCCATTGTCTTGCCGGCCTAGGAGGTAAACTTAATTCTTGCTGTGTTTCAAGCGCTTCCTCTCTTGGCAAGAGGTTCAAATCCAAGAGAAATGTGTTGCATTCGGCTAACGTGTGAACGATGTGATTGGTTGCCCCCACTTGGAATGATAGGCTGAAGGGGAACCCCCATCTGTATTTGATTCCATTTTGAGTCAAGATTAACAAGGCTGGTCTTAGTTGTTTTCGCTTTAGAAGAGTGGAGGGAGCTAGGTCAACAAATATCTATATCTGGGTGCCGTCAGGGCCCATAATTGACTGCGCCTTTCGTGATGCCGCCAGAATCAAGTCTCATGTCCACTGGCGAAGAAATCGAGCTATGACATCTTTTGGTTGTTCCGACGAAGTTGGTCCCCCTAGGGCCCTATGTGCCCTCTCAATCTCCCATGAGTCCTGGGGGTGGTCTGGCAGCAGATTGTGGATAAATGCGTTTAAGTATGTTTTCAGATCTCCCACTGATTTTGGTATCCCTCTGAATCTTATATTTTTGCGTCTGGACCTGTTTTCTAGGTCTTCTATGAGCACAGTTCTGGGTTATATCCAAGCGATCTTTCTGTTGGGTATCTACAATCTGATCAGTTATTGTTTCCAGTATATGGATGCGGTGCCCAAGATCTTGTAAATCCTGCCTGATTTCCTTAACAGCCTTGTCAAAATGGTAACCAAGAAGGTTATTAAAATCTGAAAGAGAAATGTCCAACAATTTCGTAGGCTGTTTTGTGTGGAATACATCTTCTTCCATATCTGAGCCTCCTGATGAGCCCAATGTGGACGTCTGCGGAGAGGCATGGTTTTGTTGTTGTGCTTTAAAATGATCCTGAATACTCCTTAAAGGGCAAATTCCGTTTTGATTTACCCAGTTTGGAGTCCAGGTCCGTGAATCAGAACAGCGATCTGTAGATATGCACGTTAGAGATTTTAATTCTTCCAAAATGTTTCAGTGATGTCACGTAGCGTTTCCGACGGTAGGGGTTCCCCTCCAGCCCAAGCCTATCAATTCACAGCATCAGGGGGAGTTGAGCGGCTGGTCCCAGTGGCCCCTGTGGGGAATATGGTTTAGTAAATCTCATTTTCGGGGAGGAGCTACCATATCTGGGTTATGGTGTCTGGCAAATGAACCTTTAATGGTAGTTTTTTGGGTTTGTATATTCACCCTGTTCTCTTTTTGTTTTTACTGATCCACTTCGGTTAATTTTCCCTTTCCGGGATGTTAGGGTTACTGCAATGCTCCTGTCTTTTCGCCATTTTCCAGCACTCCTTTTATTTGTTATAAGACTGCTCCAGTGTATAGAGTAGGATGTCTAAGTTACGCTTAAGACCTTTACCACACCACTGTATGGTGCTCTAGTTCGCAGAGCAGTTCAATTTAGATGACAATTTCATGTGTCTAGGAGTATAAACTTCAACTTTTATGGTATGGGAGTATGGGTAGGCCTCAAGTCAGTACAATGAGGGAGCTCTGCGAAAAGTCTCTCTAGGCTGTTTATGTCTTTGCCTCTGTTGTTTGTGCTATGGGCTTGAGAGTTGCCAGATTAGCAGATCTGCCCCTGGATGATTCCTGGGGGGGTATATGGTTTCTTGCCAAAGCACTTAGGATAGGTCTTGCGGTGTAAGCAACTGTTTCCTTCCCTTTTCAGGGCCCTACTGTTAGGGTTCTTCTTTTTGGTGATTTCTTCTTACAGTTACTTGTGGGAGTTCATAAAGTGGTCCCTTGCTCCCCTCTCTTAGTTTCTGCCTCTTAGTTGGTAGCTTGTGGTGGGAGAACGGGTGTGGACCTAGGGCCCTGTAGCTTTTCTTCCCGTTTGCTACCCCCTAAAGATGGCAGCCGTACAATTTGCTTTTTCTTCCCAAGATGGTGGCTCCCCTGTACCTGCGCCACTGCTTTTCCTCGTCCTTCTCTGCTCCGCCACCCTGCGCCTCCCTGAGCGCTCGCCTCCCCCATTTGGTGCCTATTGGGTGACACACCGGTTCGTAGTCGAGCTTCTAGGTGAAGACCAGGTGGGATTGGGGCAGTCTTATGGCCCTAATCTCCGGCCAGATTGCGGAGCTGTTCCGGCCGTCTCTCCTCCTCATTCCTCCCTCTCTGCGGGCCCACTGCAGCGTAGTTCGGGTCGGGGTCACCAGTCCTCGTGTGTCTTCTGTCCGTGTGGTACAGCTGGTCGGCCAGGGCCGGGGGGAGGCCGGTTTTTCTTAGTGTGAGCCTGGCCGGAATAGGCCCGAAGCCTCGTGGTCCACAAAAAAATGTCTGGCCCCGCTTGGGACCTATCTAGCTGTTCCCCTTGGCTTGCTGGATACGTGGGTGCTGAGCAGGGGTGAATTGGGGTGAGAGTTCCCTCTGAAATTGGTCTTTTGACGATTTTGGTACCGGAGCTCTGCTTAGGTACGTCTGCTCCTATTACCAATCTTTTAAACTTATTTTCCAGTTCTAAAATACACTGAGCACTATAAAGAAGAAGATATAAAGAAGAAGAGGGAGGGGAAGAGGGTGGAGAGGGTGGAGAGAGGGAGAGAGAAAGAAGGGGTGAAAAAAGAAAGGGAAAAGGATTTGATCACTTAAAGGAAACAATGAAATGATTTATAACTACAATAATAGAATCCTTAAGAAATGTTTCACTTCTGAATAAGGTGTAAATTTTGGAAAAGAGTGGTATTAAAAACACAAGGGAAATTTACACTTAACTCACTTACACAAATAGAAATACTTAGGGAAAAGGGGACGGGGAAAAGGGGAAAAAGAAAGAGAAAAAAAGAAAAAAAAGAAAAATACTCCCTATAACGACAACTTTTCCTTTTCCTCTTTACAGTAGAAATTCGCTGAAAATAATATATTAAAAATAATGAAATAGACAAAATAGAATAGTGAGAACACTTTAAATTGATTGATGGTTTCCTTAACTAAATACAGAAATTTATAGTCTGTTCACTTGTAGATGAGTGTTAATAAAAATTAAGAAATAGTTTTGCAACTATAGGGCATTATTTTTTTTTATTTAGTTATTTTATTTTTCAAGAGTTCAATAAACAACACATAATAAGGAAAAGGGAATGGAAAAGAAAGGGCTTGCCCATCATTAAACTAAATAGTGACGTGGTCAGTCGATGATTTTATTGATAATATCTACTTGACATCATGTAGTTATACACAAAACTACAAAATGGCAGCAATTATAATTATCTTGCTGCCACAATATCGTTTTATGTTTATTTGTTTTTCTTTTTTCTTTTTGCAACTTTTTTTTCTTTTCTAATTTTGTTATTGTTCTAGCTAATTTTTCTAGGAAAATATTTATGAAAACTAATTATATTGTAGATATGGAGTATTACTTGATATATAACGGAAATTATATTACATATAATATGGTTGTGCAGCGGTAGAGAGGAGCAAAGGGTAGTGGATGTGAACAACTAAAATATTTAGGAGATTATGGGACTTAAATTTATATCTCAGAACGTAAATTGGCCGAATATCCCTTCAAAAAGAGCAACGGTCCTGATTTATTTCCATGAATTAAATGCAGATGTTGTATGTGCACAGGAGACCCACTTAAAAGAATTTTTTTTTCCTAAACTATCAGATAAAAATACAATATTAAACTTTTTTTTTACTATAGAACTATATCAAGAGGTGTCTGTATGTTTTTTAATAATAGAAATGAGATCGTGGAAGTTTAAAGAGAAATAGATATAGACGGTCGTTACATAATTTGGATGGGAATAATAAATAATCAATTTTACACTATAGCTAATATTTACGCTCCCAATAATAATCAATATACGTTTTTTAATAAACTATTAGAGCATATAAACACTATTAAAAAGGGTAGTGTGGTCATCTGTGGAGACTTAAATATCTGCTTAGACCTATCTTTGGATAGGAGATCCATAGTAAAACCAGAATCAGATAAAATAATGATTAAAAATGCAAATAATTTTGAGAAAACATTGTTAAACTATAAATTATATGATGGCTGGAGGGTATTACACCCACTTGGTAAAGATTTTACTTATTATTCAAATAAATACAAGACATAGACAAGATTGGATTATTTTCTGTTGGTTCTAAATGTTTTAAATAAATTGCAAAAAAAAAAAAAATTGGGCCTATTACATGGCTAGACCATGCACTGATAACTATGATATTAGACAATGGATTCAAAACACAACACAATAAATCATGTAATATTGACGCAACTCTTTTCAAATAATTTAAAGCTAGAAATACATTAAAAATTATAATAAAAACAGAAAATTCTGAAATGTCGCAAACATCTCTTTGAAACGCGCACAAAGCATACGTGAGAGGTATTCTTTTTGCGTGATCCAAACATAGATTAAAACAAAAAGAGATTTCAAAGAGAGAACTATATATTAAACTTACACAATTACAAATGAGAAATAAACTACTGCCAACACGCACTATAACTCTAGAAATATCCAAAATCCAAACAGAAATTAAAAAGATTCAACAAAATAACATAGATAATTTGATTTGGCTATATCAGCTAAAACATTACCATTTTGGTAATAAACCTGGAAAATGAATTGCTAACCAGATTAAAGGAATAAATTCAAGTAAAATAATTCATATGATACAGGATAATAAAGGTTTAATACATAGAAATCCATATATAGGGAAATCATTTGCTCAATATTATAAAGCCCTAAATGATCTTGAACAAATAGAACATTTTCAAAATCCATCAAATATACAAATTAAAGAATACAAAAATATAATTATAATATAACATTAGAAGCAGCAATAACTATTATACCAAAATTTGAGAAAGACCCCTCAAAATGTTGTAACTACAGTCCAATATCACTTCTTAACACAGATATAAAAATATATTCCAGCATACTGGCTTCATGTCTAAACCCTTTATGGAAAAACTTAATTAATAAAGACCAAACAGGCTTTATTAAGAATATACAATCAACAGATAACATTCGAAAACATAAATATAATAGATTTTTCGCATAATAGGAAAACACCATTAGTGAATTGGGAATTGTAACGGCTACCCCGTTAGTGAGAGGGTATCAGCCGTTGGAGACGTCCTTTTCCCTGGCAAGCTGCTTTGTAAAAGTGAAGTTGGTATCAACCATCAGAGAAAAACTTTAATAACTGAACTCAGCATGACAGTTACATATCATCAAAACATTCCAAACAGTTAAAGGGCCAGTGTAGTAATAAATGTTCCCAGGCAAAGGTATGGTTCTGTTACACTGCTCCCCCTTTGTGGAACACTCAGGCAGACCCGGATTGATCCTTTTCGGGTCAACTTGGGGCTGTCCGGTCTGCTGTTAAGGTAAAAGTTCCGTTTGCCTGGACAGTCCGTCTGTGTTCGCATTGAACCGGCCAGGGCGATATTGAATGGAAAAGTTATACGGTTGTAGGGCCAAGCTCCATCTCAGTAAATCGTCCATTGTCCCCAGCCACTCGGTTCAGCCATACTAGGGGGTTGTGGTCTGTGATCAGGGTGAATTCCTGACCGTAAAGGTATGATGTGAGCTTCTTTAGAGCCCAGACCAGGGCTAGACACTCTTTTTCCACTACCGCATAACTCACTTTCCTGGGCAATAGTTTTCGACTCAGGTATGCGACAGGGTGTTCCCCCCCATCTTCTCCGACCTGGCTTAGCACTGCCCCCAGTCCGTACATGGACGCATCTGTGTGGACAACAAATCTTTTGTTAGGGACGGGGGCAAACAAAACAGGTGCCTTGATCAAGGCTTGTTTCAGGGTTTGTAACGCTGTTTCACAGGCGGGAGACCACAGGACTATCCTAGGTAAATTTTTCTTTGTTAAATCTGTCAGGGGTTTGGCGATAGCGCTTTAGTCAGGGATAAATTTCCTGTAGTACCCTGCTGTCCCTAAGAATGCTAACACTTGAGTCTTAGTGTGGGGTGTGGGCCAATTGGCTACGGCCTCTACCTTAGCGGGTTCTGGTCGTTGTTTCCCACACCCCACTCTGTGTCCCAAGTACTGGGCTTCAGCCATACCGAAAGTACATTTCTCTGGTTTCAGGGTTAGGCCGGCGGCCCTAATCTGTTCCAGCACAGCCTCTACGTGTCTCAGGTGCTCCCCCCAAGTCTCACTATAGATCGCAATATCATCCAGGTACGCACAAGCGAAATCCTGGAAGCCATCAAGGAGGCGGTCCACTAAGCGCTGAAATGTAGCTGGGGCGTTCTTCATCCCGAAGGGCATGACCTTAAACTGGTACAAGCCAAACGGGGTGACAAACGCCGACTTAGGGATAGCGTCCTTGGCCAAGGGAATCTGCCAGTACCCTTTGCACAGATCGATGGTGGGCAGATATTGTCCCCTGGCAATACGATCTAATAGTTCGTCCACTCGGGGCATGGGGTATGCGTCTGTCACGGTTCGGTCATTGAGGCGTCGATAGTTGACACAGAACCGGGTCGTTCCATCCTCTTTGGGGACTACGACGACTGGGGATGCCCAGGGGCTGTCGGATGGCTCTATAACTCCTAGTTTTAACATCTCCTGAATCTCTTTTCTCATCTCTTCTTTTACGGCTTCGGGGATTCTATAGGGAGTCTGTCTGAGAGGGGTTTGTCCTGGGGTTTCGACATAATGGGTCGCTAAGGGTGTGTAACCGGGCTCCTGGGAAAACGTCAATCCTTTCTTAGCTAGTAATTGTTGGAGTTGCTCCCTTTCTGTGGGAGTTAATTGCTCCCCTAGCTGCACTGTATTAAGCCGAATTTTAGGCTCGGCATCGGCTAACAGATCTGGGATGGGGAGGTTGTGAGGGTCTTCAGTGGCCGAAATACATACGGCTGCTATATCTTTGGGCCTTTCCTGGTACTCTTTTAATAAGTTTATATGAAAGGACTTCTGTATCCTTTCGTCCTTGCTACTGGCAATTACATAGGTGGTGTCACAGACCTGTGCCACCCCGTTGTAAGGCCCTGCCAGGAGGTCTGTAGTTTATTTCCTTTAACAGGTCTAAGCACCAGGACTTTCTGACCTACTTGGAACGTTCTCAGCCTAGCGTCCCGATCGTACCAATGTTTTTGACGGCCTTGTGCCGCCTGGAGGTGTTCTCGGGCCATCCTGGCTAGGTGCCCCATGCGGTACCGCATCTCCAGCACATAAGGTAAGATAGGGACCCCCTCATGCTCCATCTCTCCCTCCCAGTGCTCCCGGATGAGGTCGAGGGGGCCTCGCACCCGGCGTCCATAGAGCAACTCGAAGGGGGAGAACCCTTTGGATTCCTGCAGCACCCCTCAATATGCGAACAAGAGGTGCGGCAAAAATCACAGTCTCCCAGTCTCTGTATTCCGCTGCAAAGGTCCGTAGCAATTGCTTTAGGGTACCATTAAAGCGTTCACAGAGACCGTTAGTTTGAGGATGGTATGTTGAACTAAGCAGGGTTTTGACACCGCAGACCTTCAAGAGCTGCTGAGTTAGGTCTGCGGTGAACTGGGTTCCTCGGTCAGATAGGATTTCCTGAGGAAATCCCACTCTGGTGAATATCCCGACTAGCGCACTGGCGACCGTGTCAGCCTGGATATTCGTCAGAGCGACGGCTTCTGGGTAGCGAGTAGCATAGTCCACTACTGTAAGAATATACTTCTTACCCGAACGGCTGGGGTTAGGTAGGGGTCCTACGAGGTCGACTGCCACCCTGCTAAATGGTTCCTCGATCACGGGCATAGGTGACAGTCGGGCTTTAGGGTGATCCCCCCTCTTTCCTACTCGTTGGCATACATCACAAGTGCTGCAGTAACGCCACACATCCCTCGAGATCCCTGGCCAAAAGAAGATCTGGGTGATCCTCTAGGTGGTGCGGTTACCCCCTAGATGCCCTGCCAACGGAATGTCGTGGCCAATTCGGAGAAGTTCCAAACGGTACTTTCTGGGTACTACGAGTTGGCGCTTCTTTGAAGCGACACAGCCTCTCTTTCTGCCATATAAAACGTTCCCGCTCATCCCCTCTACTGTCGGCTAATTCTCGGTACTTTTGGAGGGTGGGGTCCTGTCTAGTTTCCCTCCCAAACTCTTCGGGGGTGTCCCACGCTATGGGTCTCTCTGTGGCGCTAGTGCTAAGTGTCTGCTTGTGGCTTACCTGGGTCTCCCGACCTGTTGTAGGATCGTCCTCAGTATCGGTCTGTGAGCGGGTGGTCACGGGACAAGCAGCAGCAGTCGTGGGTAAAAAAAATGAGGCTAGAGGGCCAATGTCGTTGCCCAGCACGACCTCAGCAGGTAAATTGTCCATGATGCCTACTGTGGTCTTTCTCGACCCGACTCCCCAATCCAAGTGTACTTGGGCGGTGGGTAAGCGAAAAACAGCCCCCCCTGCGACACAAACAGCAACGGTACGATTAGATACATGTTCTGGTTTCACGAGATGTTTCTGCACCAAAGTGATGGTAGCGCCAGTGTCTCTTAAGCCTTGTGCTATCTGTCCATTTACACGCACCTCTTGGCGGTGATGCTGGCGGTTATCCGGGGAGGCAGCCTGTACGGGGTTGGCCTCATACAAGATTCCCAAACACTCCTCAGGGCTCCCTTTGATTTCCAGGCAGTAAACAGCAGAGGGACATGATGGCGGGGTCTCTGTGTGGGGTGTTGTGCGCCTACATTCGTTATTGGCTGATCTCAAAGGGCAATAATGGGCAATATGCCCTGTGTTGCTGCAGTGATAACATGTCACTTTGTAAGATTCCCGGGGCTGGTTGTAAAACCCCTGAGCCCGAAATTCTGTGCGTGCAGCGTAGGTTGGGGTGCGGGCCTCTGTTCTAGGTGCTGGTCGTGTGGTACCTTGGCTCACCTTCCTTGTTTCTGCGTATTCATCTGCTAGTCGCGCTGCCTCAGTTAAGTTGGCAGGGCGGAAATCTCTCACCCAGTCCTGTATATCCGCAGCCAGATCTTGAAAGAAATGTTCCATCAAGAACAACTGTAAAACTTCTTCTCCGGTGTTGGCATTGCACCCTCGCACCCAATGTGATGCCACATTGTTTGTATTGTGTTTGCCCATTCCATGTGGGAGTCCACAGCCTTCTTCTTGGACTCCCGGAAGCGACGGCGGTATGCTTTTGGGGTTAAGGCATATCGGGTTAGCAGTGCCTTTTTAACTTGCTGATATGGTAAAATATCCTCTTGTGCACGACCCCGAAAGGCTTCATTGGCTTTGCCCGACAATTTCCCAGACAAAATAGTGACCCATTGGTCTGGCGGTACCTGGTGTAGTGAGCACTGCCTCTCAAAGTCAGCCAAATATCCATCTATTTCCGCCTC
The DNA here is from genome assembly GCA_027410445.1 of Discoglossus pictus. Lineage (NCBI taxonomy): Eukaryota > Metazoa > Chordata > Amphibia > Anura > Alytidae > Discoglossus > Discoglossus pictus. The sequence continues at coordinate 54,434,682 of CM050173.1, read as the reverse complement.
ACTTTCTACAAAAGCTTTAAATGCAGTGAACGGTATTTTCTTTACTGTAGCAGTGTGTGTGTGTGTGTGGGGGGGGGGGGGGTAGGAACTGCCTGTGTAATGGGCTGTCTAGCTCTTACCAGTTCCGTTTCTTGGCTCCTCTTAGTTTCTATCTCCTCCCTTGTTTCCCGGAGCAGCTGGTTTATTAGTTCCACGAACGTTTCTGGATACAAGGATAATCTCCGCTGTACAATACCAGTAATTACATCGTCCTCGTTGACAGATGTATGGGGCTCCGTTACTTCCATGGATCTATCCATTTTGTCCAGCTCCAGCAGGTCAGCTATCAGCTCCCTCCGTGGCCTGTTACTGGCACTCCTACCACGACTCTCCAATAAATCTTTTAGTGTGGGTCTTTTCAGCTTGGCGTACTGAGACTCCATTCAGCACTTGCTCTCTGGATAAAGGGACCATCCCACCGCTGCCAACCAAATGTAACGGCTACCCCGGGAGTGAGAGGGTATCAGCCGTTGGAGACGTCCTTTTCCCTGTCAAGCTGCTGTGTAAAAGTGTAGTTGGTATCAACCATCAGAGAAAAACTTTAATAACTGAACTCAGCATGACAAACATCATCAAAACATTCCAAACAATAAAAGGGCCAGTGTAGTAATAAATGTTCCCAGGCAAAGGTAAGGTTCTGTTACAGGAATTCATACAGTTAGTATCAGATAAATATGGGTTTGGTTCATTTGGTTCACACGCGATTAGAGCTCTTAATACAGTAGTTAATGCATATATAACAGGAATAGAAATTAAAACACAATTGTTTGAGCTAAGAAATGGATAATGATTGGAAATAATGCACCATAATCACATATCCATAAAGCCCAAGGATGCAAATAGATAGACTGGCTAGGACCTCTGTGGGTAACTCCTACTTGGAAGGCTGCCCTAGAGACATACCCCAAGATCTGCCTTAAAAATTCAATATTTTGTACACCCTTGGGTTAAACCAGAAAAATGTACTTGAATATAACTCACCAACCAATTAGAAAGAATATATTTGCTGTACAAGGAACCCACAGAGGTCCTAGCCAATATATCTATTTGCACCCTTGGACTTTATGATTATCTTATTATGGTGGATTATTTGGGGTTGTTTGATTTCTTTGATTTTTAATATATATATTAGTGATGTCGCGAACATCAAATTTTCGGTTCGGAAACGCGGACGCGAACTTCATCAAATGTTCGCGAACGGGCGAACCGCCATGGACTTCAATGGGCAGGCGAATTTCAAAACCCACAGGGACTCTTTCTGGCCACAATAGTGATGGGAAAGTTGTTTCAAGGGGACTAACACCTGGACTGTGGCATGCCGGATGGGGATCCATGGCAAAACTCCCACGGAAAATGACATAGTTGATGCAGAGTCTGGTTTTAAGCCATAAAGGGCATAAATCCCCTAACATTCCTAAATTGTTTGGAATAACATGCTTTAAAACATCAGGTATGATGTTGTATCGATCAGGTAGTGTAAGGGTTACACCCGCTTCACAGTAACAGACCAATCTCCCCATTTAATGCAACGCAAACAACCGCACACAGTCCCTTTGCACAACCGCAAACTACCCATTTGCACAAGGTTGGATACCAAGCTAGCCATGTCCCGTTCCTTGTCCTTACTGATGTCATTGAAGGTCTCTTCCTCCACCCAGCCACCAACGGTCCCCGAAATGTGACAACAAGCCCCCTGGGACGCCTGCTGCGTTTGGTCTTCCACCTCCTCAAAGCCACCTTCCTCCTCTGACTCCTCTTCTTCAGACTCCTCTCTCTGCATTGCCTCTGTCTGCGTTATTATAAGGTGTGTACTGTTAAGTAGTAATATTCCTATCGGTTTAATCCCTGTTAAATCCACTATTAGGGGACGTGTATATGGCATTGATTTTTGGAGCAGGGAGATGGAAAAAGATGCTTCCTCGGACCTCCTACTTCAAATTTGGGGCACTGCGCGTGCAATCTACGGTGCCACCAGATATGAGTCTCACTGTGCACTGGCAAAAGTTGGCAGAGTAGGCGCTGTAGGCCTCACACACGCCTTCAGGCAGGCAACTGATATTCAATCGATTACAGTCAAAAAAGTGTTGTTTTATGTCACTGTACACTAGGTTGCACCAGATATGTCGTATCACTGTGCACTGGCAAAAGTTGGCAGAGTAGATGCAATAGGCTTCACACACACGCCTGTAGGCAGGCAATTGCTATTCAATCTATTACAGTCAAAAAAGTGTTTTTTTTTTTCACTGAGCACAATATAAGCTGTGAGCCTGACAAAGGCAGGCAACTGAAATTAGATTAAAGGAAAAAAGGGTTGTTTTTTCAATGTATGGTACACCAACTATGACTGGTGAAACAGAGCAGAATATTAGCTGTGAGCCTGACACAGGCAGGCAACTGAAATTAGATTACAGGAAAAAAATGGTTGTTTTCAATGTATGGTACACCACCAGGTATGAATAGTGAAAATAAGCACAATATAAGCTGTTAGGTGTCAGGCAGGCATATGCAATTAGATTACACAGAAAAAAATTATAAAATAAAATAAATGATGTTCTAGCCCTAAAAAGGGCTTTTTGGGTTGCTGTCCTTGCAGCAGATATCAGATGAGTCCTTCAGGTCTGTAGTGGAAGCTAAATACACAGCCTGGCTATCTATTTCCCTATTAAATCTCCAGCAGCTACACTATATGTCCTCTCACAATGAATGCAGCTTCAGAATGATTCTAAAATGTATGCTGTCCTTTAGATGGAAGGCTCTGGAAGGGAGTGTATGCTGCTGATTGGCTGGAATGTGTCTGCTGACTGTGAGGTGCAGGGTCAAAGTTTCCTCAATGATAAAGAATAGGGAGCGAACCGAAAAGCGCATGTGTTCGCCGTCCGATGCAAGCGCGAACAAGCCAAAATCGCAGCGAATAGTCCGCTGGCGAACTGCGAACTGTCTGCGACATCTCTAATATATATATATATATATATATATATATATATATATATATATATATATATATATATATATTAATACATTTATGATGGTTTGAGTATATATAATATAAATATTTTTAATGCAAATCCATTACAGGTTATATTTTATTTCCATTGATTAATTGTATGCTAATAGGTTGGTGTTATGCACCAGGAAATAAATTGCTAGTTTTCACTGGATTATAAAGAAGGGAAGATGAGTGCAGAGGGGCAATTATAAGAGTATCTGGAGATTAGATGTGATGTGCAGAGGGTACAGTATTGTTGAGAGCTCTTGGGGCAAAGCAGAGCAAAGTTATAATATTGATGTGTTTGGTATGTTTTTTTTAACAATTAATTAAAGAACAAAATATTTAAAAAATAAGCTTATTTTGTAATCCTTTTTATTAGAAGTTCTTCAATAGAGTGCCCTGTATTTTTGAGGCTTAAGTGACTATTTATTTATTTTAAACCTCTCTAGAAGGAACATAACCATGAAACATTATCTATACACATCATCCATTAAGCTCATAAAATAGGGTGTCGTTTTGAATTGTTTGTGTCACTGAAATGTGCCATGTTACTTAAAAGAGTGAGAAACATTACCTTAGTGTTTCAAGTTAGTCTTGGATGAAAATTGCTTAAGAATTTTTTCAACATTGTTTTATTAAATGCTTCATGAACATCATTAATGATTTTATTTATTAGTAATAATTTAATCACACACATCACTGGATTTTTAATAATCACATACATTTCAGCATTCTCTGTGTGTTGAGTAAATATGCAGTCTGCATACCTAAAGGTTAATAATTCACTCATACCTTGTATTTCTAAATGCTAGGAAATTTTCACTGTCAGCTTTAATATAATAAATTATACTGTTTTATATCCTCTGCTGAATATCTGTTATCCAGGAGCCTCAGGGCCAAATCTAACAAACGTTTGAGAAGCCTGACACCATTTCAATGGGTCTTTCATGAGCGATTCAAGGGATATTTCCAAAAAACTTCTGTTTAAGATTCAGACTCAAACAGCTCTAAAACACTAAATCAGAAGAAACTATGATAAAAAAAAAAAATGAGATGTAGACTAGAAAAAGTGACTGCTGAAAAATTGTAGTGGGACTACAATTACATTTAAATGTGAATTAGCAAATTTTTAGTCTCTGTTTTATTGGGATGGGAAATTCATTAAAATGACCAGTGTTTATTTTTATTTTTTTTATCAGTAAAAGTCATTGAAACACTCACAAAGAAATTGAATATATACTAAGATTCAATCTGGAAATCTCATGCAGATTATATTTTAAATTGAGACGGTTGAGGAGTAAGGTTAATTACTTCTGATACAAGAAGAATTAAAATCTCTGTCCTCTTTTTTTAAATGAATGTTTTTACTTAGTTAAAATAATTATTTTAAAAACATTACATGAATTTTATTTGTCTCACATGCCTTTCCATTTATAGTTTTCTATTATATCCTGTGACCTAAATAAAAAATATTATTTAAATAAAACTGGGGGGAGTTGAATGCATAACCTTGTATTGTTATTACACGTAGCAGCTCATTATGCATACTGCTGATTCAGAGGTGAATAACAGAAGATAATGGTGGATAACATTGTAAGTTATAACTCAATCAATTTAGCAGCAATTTCAAAAAGGAAAACCTTTTTTCTGTATGATTTTCAACTTTCCACCTCATGGGGCAGTGTTTACCTGGTGACTTAATTGGCTCTTTAAAGGAAAATTTGAATCTCTATTTTATACTTAATATATTTATAGTATGCCATTCTGAAGAACCTAATAATGTGCAAACTGTTTTTACATAGTCTAAAATAAATAATTCCAGACCTTAATTGTTTACTATTATATTACATTTGTGTTTTTATGATGACAGATATTTTGTCTTTATTCCTAATATTATTTGAAACTTGAGAGGGTTGGAAGGAACAATGGATTCAGATATGATCTGTATTCAGTTATGTTAGAAATGCCTTCTTAAAATAGCACACTTGACAACCGAAGTCAGTGGCAAAGTAATATTCCATAGGATAGCTTTCCCTCTAAAGCTGCAGACAGATTTGCAATGTAAGATGGAATCCCACTTAACACAATCAGTCATATAAATTTAACATTTCCTTTAAAAATTATTTAATTTTTTTGCATCATCATTTTAGTATTAAACATATATTTCTTAATTAATTGATTTATTATAAGTATTAAGAAAATGATAAGAAAATACAAAATATGAGCTTGACTCAATTGAGTAATTGTAAGTTACCCGAGCCCGTAAATGAGGCCGTAAGTTCATTTGCTATTCAATTGGCATCTTTTTGCGGGCTCCAAACAGTTTACAGGTTACGGGCTTGAAAACTTTGCGATGGTTAAACCTGGAACATACAGCCCATCCAAGCCTTTGACCTTTCACTTCAGCTAGAGTAGCGATTTCTAAAATCGCAAATCGATATTCAATTGCCCCAGTTACCCAAGGCTGCAAATGGTTTCACACCCGTAAACAGCAAATTAAGGAGAAAATCCTACGAGTGCTAGAGAGGACCCGCAACGGGGTTTAACCCCTATCCACAGCACTGTAAATGCAAATAAAAAATCAATACTGCATTGTAAATAATGGGGAAAGCGATGATAGACAGAATTAATTGCCCAACAGTCTCAAGCTCGCAAATCGGCAGTAAAGAAATATGTATTTTTATGTTTTATTTCGGGGTTATATCGATCTCGGGTATCAATGAGTTAATACATATCAGGCCACCCACATGGACTAGAACAGTATTAGCATTCATTTTTCATAATTTGTATTTTGAGGGTTTGCGAGTCCAATCGCATATTGGACCTCCAATCCTAATTGATTGACATGTAACCTCCATGTTTTATTGTCATAATGATGGCGGTCTCATTTTCTATTGGCTGTTTCGAAATGGGAGGTAATTGATCATATTCCCACCCTGAACTGCTACAGAAGAGTGCATGGTGCACGGTGTCAGCTTTGGACCGTAACTTGCAATTGAATAGCACCAGAATTGGAGACGAACGGGAGCAAGCAGCATGCCTGCAGACATATGGCCTGGATCCCGCGAGATGTGGGCTTGTAATTGAATTGGCCTCAATTATAGCATTCTAAAAATAATATTTGCAATACTATTCATCTGTATTAATCAAAAACAAACACCTATTTCTTAAAACAACATCTGCTGACCATTTCACAGATTGGGCCCCTTAATCCAGGGGCAGATCTACCAGTGGTGCAGGTAGTGCAGTGCACCAGGGCCCTATTTTGGCATTTCATTTTTATTCTCTGTAGAGCATTCTACCGAAGCTTCAAGAGGAAGCAGAGTGGAGAAATTCAGTACATTGGGTCAGGCACAAGGTAAGGGAAGAGGAGCAGCTATGAGAGGGGTCTGGGGGGAGGGGCAGCTTTGGGTATGGGTCCAGGAAGGGATTCTGTTATGGGAAGGGGTGTTAGGAAGGGGGATGTTATGGGAATAGGTCTTGGGGAGGGGCTCTAAGTGAGTTTATACCTGGGGGCCCAGCACAAAAACATTTTTACAACTACCTTTGGGGGGGTGGGCACAACTTTATTTTTTGCACAGTGTCCCTCCATGTTCTAGCTCCATAATCTTACATTTATTTTCTTATTTTGACATCATTTTTCAAAACTACTCACTCACTTTAACATTCTGAGACCAAAAGGCAAGAATGCACCAACAGAAAATCACATTCTCCACTAACATAATGGGCTTGCTCTACTGACTGATACCATGAGCCTGGCACCCCATAATATTGGGTTGGATGAACTAATTATCAGTAATTATTGCTGCAGTGAAATAACAGGCAGATTTCAAAATCTTGCAAATACTGTTTTGCAATCAATTGCTTTCCCAGTGTTTTTAAGTACAGTAGTGTGTGTTTATTTGCGGGCTGCAGTCATACGAACAGGCGCAAAATCCATTGAATTTGGATTTTGCGTCTTTAGCATTAGTAACAATTACGGGCTTAAAAACATCAAAGGATTAGATAGGACGATGTTACGTTTTTGACAACAGCAGTGCTTTTGAGCCAATTGTATTGCAAGTAGCAAAATTTAGGCAATTAAATATCAGTAACATTTATGGGCTCCATTATGGGCTCAAGTAATTGCAATTTGGACAATAAGCCTAGGCCTAGGTGTGGTCTTTGAATTTTTATTATTTATTTGAGAGTGGAAGGGTGTAGCTGATTGGTGGATTCGGATAAGATTTCAGCGCAACACCCCATAGGCTCAGCTGAAGCAGCTTGCTTCCATCATTTCATCATTCCATCATGCCTTTAAAATGAAGTATGACACTTCCATTCACTAGCAAAGAAGTGAAGATTTTCTCTGAAATTCAAACCAAAGAGAACAGGTCTAAAAAAAGTTCCAGTGTTTGACACTATTTGAGTTCAGTAATAAGAATATCAATTGGAACAAACTTTATTATGAATATCTAAAGTAAGAAAAATGCTGCATTCAATCACTGTATAAGTATCATTATGCAAAGTCAACACAATGGAAAAGAAGAGGAAGTTTTATAAGTCCTTTGAAGGGAACCTCCTCACTGGAATGTTGAAATGCCCCACAAGCTGGCTAATGTTCCCCATGGTAAGGGGAAAGAGTGCAACATCCACAATATCATGCAGTACATTGCTGATAATGTTGTTAGATTGTTGCATACTTGACAAGTGCTATCTACATTGGTCTTAGAAGGACAGCACAAGGAGACCCTTTGATTTAGATTTTACTGCAAAGTTCACCATGCCTCATTATTTGTTTTATTATTAAAAAAAGAAAATGGAGGTAAAATGGGTCGATCGTCTATTAAATTGCAGTGAATTTCTGTAAAGCATCACTGTGGCGTAATTTATTTAATCATCACTAGATGGTGATAGAATACAGCAAATGGAATTAAGGTCATTTATGAGAAATGGAGGAAAAGGGCATTGTATTATTACAGAGACACTAAATAAATCTCGAAGAACTAGGAATACTAGTATCCAAACTTTATAGTGACACAGCATAGGTACCAAATGTGATATAATGGAAAATGGAGTAATAATAACAACTTTATCAACTGAATGTTATTTAAAAAAAGACATTCTTACCATGAACCTAGTTTGCAATTTTGAGCTTTCAGTAAGCCTTTCTGATCCACCCACAGTCAGCCTTCTTGATAGTAGCCTTAACTTCAACCTGTAACTCTGACTCATAACTACACCAGTCTACAAATCCCATAACACTAACAACTATATTTTACAATTAAAAACTTCAATATGAACATTTATAGTTCATAGTGGTAATAAAGAGGTTTCTCCTTTGTATAAATCTCTTTAAAAATAATAAATATTACCAAAATACATGTACTCTAACTGGGAAGAAAAATAAATACATTTGAATAAATTGCTATACATTCTACAATTCTAACATTTATGGGAATAAGAAAAAAAATCATATCACACAATACAAAACCCATAGATCTCAGTACATAAATCTAGCTTCTTCTATGGATTATCCTTACATCATAAACAAAAAAGGAAATGTTAGTAAAAGATTGTTAAAATGTTTTTAAGTTTCTTCAAATAATTTTATCCTTTCATTTTCATATAATATTTTCTATGCAAATAAAGTGCTCTAAATATCATTGGGAATTCAGGGAGAATTGTACTTTTTTCTGCAAATGAACGTAACACGTTTTGCACATAGCAATTGCAATAAGATCCTCAATAAAGTAAGAAGGGGGATGGAGCGTTTGAGCAGGGGCGTTGGAACTGGTGGAGATGAGGGGGACAAATCCCCCACAGATTATGCAGCTGTCCATTAACTTCCCCTCACCTGCTGTCCCTTTGGCTTTCTGATACCCAGATAATCTTGCAAAATCTCTCAGAACTATCTGGCCAGCCAAAAGAACAGGAGGTGAGTGGCAGCTATTGGGGAACTGCTGGAGAGAGAAAGACCAGGGGCCCTATTAAATTCTGTTATTTTGAGTTTCCGTAGCCCGTAAAGTAGCCCGCAAAAGTTACGGCTATTAAATTGTC